>CAJNOP010000058.1:404633-493496 GCA_905250075.1 Rotaria sp. Silwood1
ATTTTATTGATAACACTAATTCCTACTTTGACAATCAGTACTCCTTATGGTATCGTATCTGAAGCACAATTGATATCTATAGAAGCAGTAAGTATATGGTTAAATAATCAATCTTCATGGTCTCAATGTATGTGTCAAGCTCTTCAATATACACAACCATCAATTGTAGCATTTAATATTTTTTTAAATAATAAAACATGTCAATTAATTTCAAATATTTATTCTTCAAATGCAACATTTTATATAATATCATCACCAAATTCTACACTTTATATTTTAACAACAAATTTTATTTATCAATTAAAATCAATATGTTGTTCAGATATATCATGGCTTATAAATAAAATTCAACAATCAGATACATTTCATAATATTAATATTACACAACCAGTTGGTTTAGCACTTGATTATGATCTTAACATGTTAATAGTAACTTATGGAAGTCGAAGATCAATACAACAGAGAGAAGCAACAATAAATGTGACTAGTAAAAAAAATTTATTTACAAAAACTAATGCACAACCAATTAGTTATCATGAAGGAGTTTATTATATTGGTATTAATCCTCCAATTTCAACTTCATCATATTATCTTTACAGTTATAACACAAGTTTATCACGTATTTTTGATATGCCTTTTCCAGAAGGTGATCCTCAACGTGCTGTATGGCTTTATAATAATTCAATAATGTGTGTTATTATTCAACAAAATCAAACTTCAACATTAGCTTTTCTTAATTGGTATTCATCACCATTCAATTTTACATATAATCGAACAATATCAATTCCATTTAATAAACCTTATGGTTTAGCAAAATCAAATGATGATACAATGATTTATGTTAGTGGAGATACAGCAACAATTTATCAATTATCTACTAGAACATTTACTTGGTCAATGCTTGTTTCAAATTATAATAGTACAGAAATACCGATGTCTTTATTTGTTGATTCTTGTGGTGATCGTCTTTGGGTACTTATGTTAGGATTTGGTATTCGTGTATATGATCGAATATATGGAAATGAACTTGCTTCATGGAATATGTCAATGACCTATTCGACTCTTTATGATATGATATTAACATCTGGTTATGAACTCTATTTAGTGGATTATTCAACGGAACAACTTATTCACTATGGTTCATCATTAAAAGAACGATGCACAATCAACACATGAAAACATTTCAAATAATAAAGAGATTGTTTCATTTACTAAAGAAAAAATGATTCTCTAGTCTCTTTAAAATAGTTACTAATTGAAAAATCATTATAATTATAGTATATAGTTTTTGTATATGTCATGTACTATGATGAATTTGACTCTAAAAATAAAATTGAAAAGTTTATTAGTGCATCTTTTTTGTGCCTATAATATGGAACTTAACGTCTACTTGAACTTCATTAAACTCTGACAGACGATAGCTGCTTTCCCAAGATAATCGATACTTCAAGAACGCTATGTTTTATTTATTTTACTTTTCAATCAGAATTTTTTTATTTTTCTTGTCACTATGCACTCGTTACTTATTTTCTATTTTTAGAACTCGCATATATTTTTGAAGAAAATAATGAATGTAAGTTTCAATGAAGTTTCTTTCAGCTTTTCCTCTATGTTTTCTCTGGCAACAAAGCGGAGGAAGGAAGACAGCAATCATTTATTAAGTTTCTATAGCAACCATGAACAACAGGCTTCAGATCTTTGTCTCAGAGATCCCTAGCAACAGAAAAAGACGTTGAATGGCATTAACAACAAGACTTAGACTGTGCCAAAATAGATGTGCCGACTTTGATAAGAATTTTTTTTTTAAATTCATTTTTCATATTTTATTATGATTATCCTACTTAACACTGATTTACTGAACAACTGAGATAAATTTAGAAACACTGATATTGATTATTGTTGAAAGTGAGATCTTGAAATTGGTTCATGCTTTTATGTTGATTATATGTCAACTTGGGCAAATCAATACATCACTAGTCGTCATCTCTGATATCTATTATATATAGTCATAGTCAAATTCAACGAAGACTGAAATGTTTTAAAACCGCCTGAAACTTGTTATTACTAATGCTATTCAATGCTTTTTTTCTCTTGTTCAAGAATTTATGGAACACCATTTTATTGCTCTTTCGCTATGAAAAAATACTCAATGCTCTTTGGTTCGTTGATGATGATGTGATGGGATTTGCCAAAAAAAGTTCTATTCAAATTTCAAATCCCTATTTTTCTTCGAATAACATAAAATGAGTTCCATAAAATGTTATTGTATATTTAACTACACTTACTTTTCCCATTTTACAATTATTCAATATCTGCTTGCATAAAATATACAGACAAGAACTGTACAATTTTATTTTGTTGATCAAATAAATAAAATATATTCTCAAATAATACAATGACTCATTCGTAGAAATAAAAGTACTACTAAATATATTAATTGACAATCTATAAAATATCTTAATCGAAATATTCAAAGAACAAAAACTATATTTGTAAAAACGATGGCAACATTTTTTGGAGTAAAAAATAAAGAAATAATTTGTTTCGACTATGTTTTATGAATAAATAAAGGTTAATAGAAGAAATGACAATTGATATTCATAACTTCTTTTTTCGACTAAAATAATTTAGTAGCAAAGAAAAAGACGTTATACTTGACATTTATGGAAACAACAAATAAACATGCAAGATTAAATATTGATTAATAGAATAATAAGAGTTATCTTGTTTTAAAATTAGAATTTAGACAGTATCAACAGAGATGTTTTGTTCTTTGACTTTTTTAAGTTGTTCTTCAAGAAGATCATGAATTTTTAGTGGAATATTTGGATCTTCTAAAGCTGCTTCATAAAATTTAATTAAAATTTGTTCACCACGATGAACTTCAGTAACAATTACTGATTTATCACGACCATCGGTAAACCATGCTTTAACATCAATCCATGTTCGATGAGCAGCTGCAATAGCTGAACCTGATTTTATTCTGAAATATTAAATGTAATATATATATACATAAAATTCAAAAAGATAAAATACGTACGGTTCAACACCTAAATCAACTTTAATAACATTTGATAATTGACCAATGAATTCAGCACGACTTGCAGCAATTGTTTGAAAGAGTAATTTCATTGTTGTATCTTTACAATCATCAGCACATTGTTTATAACCATTGTATGAATCATATAATGTTTCTAATACAATTTGACATTTTTCTGCTATGTTTCTATGAAGATTAGTTGCTTCATCAGAAGCTACTTGTGACGCAAGTGTTCCTGTAGCTGTATTTGATGACATATGTTATTATTAATAATGCACAATGAAAAAAACCAATACGAAATATATATATGCACTGCACACTGTTTTGTAAATGAGTTTGAACACATCACATGCCATTTTCTATCAATGACGAATCATGAAATTGACTAGTATTGGAATTTGAAAGATGTCGCACACTGAAAAATAGACTATTGAAAAGAGTCTAGTATTAGTAATGTATATATAATAGTGAATCAAAAAACGTACTAATTATCATTTAAGAAGTTTTCATAAAATATTTTTTCTTAAATAATTTGAGTTAAAATACATGATTAATTGAGAAACTATTCATGGCAAATATTATTCCTACAATAAAGTGGAGGTGTGTCTAAATTCCGTGAGATGTGAACTCATAGGGTTCTCAAAAGTGCAACTTAACTCATGGAACTTAAGTAATTTTGGCAACTGAAGCAATTCTAGCATTGAAAATGAAACTTGACTTTACTAGAGATAATAAAACTCTTCAATTATCTGTTTTAGATATTTAAATTATAAAAAAAAATGAATATGCGTGGAGTGGTTTCATAGAAAAAACTAATTCAAAAACATCGATTGAAACATATGAAGGATATTTTTATTTTTTGATTGTGTTCTCATTTAACTATGTGAAATTGTTTGTGGTATGTATGTTTGATTTTATTAGTTTTATTAATGTAGAATAAAGCAGCTAATTTTTGAATAAAAATATGCATCATCATAAATTATTCAGACAAACTTTTCAGTATTGATATCATAAAGGATAATCATCGATGTAAAGCTATGACGTATCACATTTCAACTCACGATTAATTACCAATATTTTGACAATTTCGAAGATACAGGACGTATTTTGAAAAATTTATTAAAAATAATATTTCTTTAACAATAGAACAATTTTTTATTATAAATAAAACTCAATTTCAACGTTACACGTAGATGCGATGAGAAAAATAAATGTATTTTTTGTCTTGTTTAAAATAATTTATTGAAAGTATTTTTTACGAAAAAATTCGGAAGAAAATTATTTTAGGAACGTGTTACATTAAGACATCGAAAACATGGATCACAACATTTTTCTCTAGCTGGACAATCAGCATCATTGTTACAATTGGATGGCAAACATAAAACTACCGATGGATCAGGACTTGGTGGACAAGAGCCAGATTTTTCAGTAGGACAACAATAAGTATTACCTTCAGCGGTTACAGTACAGATGCCTTTTGAATTTGAACATGTGCTTTGTCCTTCTTCGCATGGATATTCATTTAAAGGTAGTCCTAATTGGCATGGATTACATTCACATGTTTGACAACCCAAGTCATCGATGATATAACCATAAGGACATGGACTCATACACTTGACTAAGTAAGGACAATGTTTTCGAATTCCAGTTTTATCATTCAAAACCGTTGGTAAACTTGTTGATTGCTCATAAAAAATTGTTATAAGAAAAAATAGAATTAGGATGAATTGCTTTTTCATAGTTCTAAAACTGTAGAAAAGTTTTGTTTGATTGATAATCAAAGAGAAGAAGGCTTTTACTTGAATAAATTGATATTTATATTGCTTGTTCTTTTTCGGTATCGTTATTTGCTTTAGTCTACGTATACCTGATTATATATTATCGTACTGGCGTCATTTCTACATAAAGACGAAAAAAGAAAAAAAAACGAAGGTGTGTGAGCGTGGTTTGATCATGGTTTTCACGTAAAACTATTTGTCATCAAATTGTAACCTTGTAATAATGACACATGTAGACGTCAATTAGTTCAATTTCTTTTTGGAAAGTTTTGATTATTTTTTCAATGAATTATGTCATGATTAAACAAGACTCTTAAACATAATCTTATGATCAACTCATTACTTAGGTTTAATCAAAAGTTTTGATAACACTGCTAGTAATTTTATAAATCAACTAACATGTAAGAGTCTGTTGCATGAATAAATATTAAAATATCTTGTCTGCAAATACTTGATTTTGGGCTCAGTTCTAATATTCTTCTAAATAATATCCAAGTTCAACAAAAAGAAATTTGGCAAAAGGGATCATGAATTCGACTAATACTATATTAAAATTTGAACTATTCTGAGAATGGATACAAATAACTATTCATGAGAAACTTCAAACAACATTGGAACCTACCACTTCAACATATCGAAAGGTTGCAAGACGAGCAAAGTGTTTTCATCAAGGAAACAGATGTTAATGATGGTGAATTTCCGTTCGTCGAAAATCTAATCTGAAGAGCAAATTTGTTCAAAGTGATGAGCGTATACTAATACTAAAGTATTTTGAAAATCAACTTCAGACTTTCATATGTATTTTTGTTTACTATACTTGAGTGAAAGATCAAAATTAAGCTTGATGCGTCTATTTTTCAAATGATTTTTACCAGAACTACAATAAATATAAGCAACTATACCCTTTGAAATAAATTAATGCCTATTTTGTCCCTTCTGTCATGCTCTGATTTGCTACAACAGCAATTAGCTTAATCATGGACTTAGTTTCAATATTATTAAGTAAATTTGATTAAGTTGAAGGACGAAACATATGGATCACTGTTGTTTAAGAAACAATTGGTAAGTATGATCTGTTGTGCGGTACAAGGACTTGAAGTTTGAATCTGAGAAGGAAAGGAAACTACCAGAACTGATACCCACCGTTTAAGCTCACAAGAAAATCGTGATAAGACTAGAAAAGGCTTTTAATAGTGCGTGCCTATTGATCTCTTGAGCTGATTGATAACTGTTTAACTGAGCTTTCGATCCATTTGTAGGTACTTAATCGAAAATTAAAATGGCAGAATTTCTCTATGCAATTTTGTCCATTGACGGTTCTAATGATTCTTAGAGCATTTTACAAGTTTCAACTCAAAAGAATGTTCATTTATCGAGATATTTAATTTACAAAAGAATAGTCATTCGCCACCGACATTTCAAAAATCGAGTCCACCTAGAACTCTAACATCTCGACAAAGTTACATTCTTTTTTAGTCGAAAATTTTCAAAATATTTCAAGGGTCATTATTGGGTGTGGGTGCGCTGGCGGGTATTCATTCTCTTAATTCTTGCACTTCACCCACAACCATCCTCCCTATATCACTCAAACCGTCAGTTAACCGCGGTTCACCAACTGAATATTTTCGTGTATCACAGAACATGAATATTTTTAAATTTCTTCTTTCTGTAGAATCTGTGTATTTGCTTGGCTTGTGAGTATGTTGCGTGCAATCACCTAGAAAACGATCACATATTTCGGGATAAATTAATCTTGTCATATTATTAAGATAAAGAGCGTTTTTTTAGACATTTTATTGTAACTGATCATCATTTTTCATTGAACTGGAAAAACAAACAGGTATATGATGTGTCACTTAGTACATGCGTTCAGATTAATGATCTGATGCAGAACAATAATATTCAACTTGTTGAAAATACAGGCCCAAATTTTACCACACACATATTAAATACTGATAACAGTCAGGGATAAGCTGCTGGATTTAACAAACAGAATGTGAAGTAAGAAAAAAACATGAATGAGACTTTATTCTAAACTTTAAATTTAATTTAATTTAATAACTCATTGATAAATTGATTTGATTTCCAAAAAAAGTCATCCAAGAATGACTTAGAGTGCTATGGAAAATCAATACATGAAATTACTGAAAAACGTGTAAAGCAAATAAATAGATCTTCAGAGATTTCTGAAAAAAGTAAATTAATACACGCACGTTAATGGACAATCTGAAGGATTCACAACTTCAAACAAAAAATTCAAATCAATTGTGCAGATTTTAACAAAAGAGAACCCATGTCACAAAAACCGGATCAGGTTTAGAGGTAAACCGGAAAAAAAGTAGCGGTTTACCGCGGTTTTTCTATGTCAAGGAGCCGGTAACCGTACCGGTCAACCGTGGTTAACCGCCGGTTTTTGCCCAGTTTTCATCACATGGGAAGCAACAAAAGGAAAAACAGATCAATCAACTTTGTGAAGATTTCAATAAAGAAAAATCAAGAAACAGAAATTAGAAAAACGTTTATAGACGATTGAGTGTAAGCATACGAAAGGGAAATACATAAAAAACAATTAAGTCAAAATCAAATTAATCTTAAACATGATTTGCAAGTAAAAACTACCGTAAGAAAATGTTTTTGTTTTATGAAAAGATACAATTTTGGTTTTTACAACTTTTTTCTTCCATAGGAAATACAAGAATTGAAGAATCAAATTACGGACAACATGTTACATCTTGTAATTCGTTCAAAATTTGCATCACTTGGACAAGGCACTTAACCCTCACAATAATGAAAAGTTTTGCCAATATACATTATTTTTGTAACAGTGTCTTGACGGCGAGCAATAATTAACGCAATTGGAAATGGCTGATGAACTCTCAACAAATAAAATCATTGTTAATCCATCATCAAATAAACGTCCACAACGAAAACAAAAATAATTTCTTTTTATCATGTTATGTATTAGTTTTCATTTTATATAATCAAGAATTTTTTGTGAATGAAAAAAAATAATTGTTTTAAAATCCAGACACTCATATATCATTTTAACTCAACCATTGACTTTTATTTAGTACAAGTAGTGGTGGATCGAGGATTTTTTAGTTGCTGGATTTCACCTTCAGAACATGAGACCCAGATGAAACTTATAGAGGTATAATACTGGACCCAAATGATGAGTTTTTATCAAAAGATTTTTTTCAATAGGAGTTTGCGAAAGAAATTAGCATTTTCCTGAGCCTTTCAAGATTTTTCTTTTGCTATTAGTAGTATACTGTTTCTTAGAATTCAATAGTAAGCTATATCAAAACTCATCGACAAATTTCAAATTTCATCTAAAAATATGCATCCGTTCAAGAGCTAAAATGTTTTGGATTTTCGCTTCATGCTGCTAAAATTTTTGAAAAAATTCAAAACATTATAACTCCTCAACAGATGCATATTTTTAGATCAAAATTTGAAACCTGTCGATGAGCTTTGATATAGCTTACTATAAAAATCTAAGAAACAGAATACTACTAATAGCAAAAGAAAAACTTTGAAAGGCTCAGGAAACTGCTAATCTTTTTCGCAAACTCCCATTGCAAAAATCTTTTTTGATAAAAACTCATCATCTGGGTCCCATGCTTTGAAGATTGAAATCCAACATACTGAAAAATCGTGGATCCGTCATTAAATACAAGTATAACTAAATTGTTTTTGACAATATACCCGATTATAACAAACGACCTGTCTATGTAAAAGTACACTTTGGTGTATAATGTTGCTTATGCAGTTGTAATTTACAGTAGAAAAATAATAGATTGCCCCAGTAATCGTCCTACTGTGTGATGAAAAGAAATTTTGTCTGATTCATAAAAACATTTATATCAGACAAAAATATTGACTTGTGACTATAAACTGCTCGAACAAATTATGTTTTCATAAATAAAACAAAGTTTTTTTTTTAATAGATAAATACGTTCTTTTCAAGAAAAAGTGTTAAGCAGTTCTCAAAATCAGAATTATTATGAAGCCGTCGTAGGTCTAGTTGACACAATAAATTTTACAGCAACTGTTCTCGCTATACAAAAAATGAATACGAAATTTACATAACCCTTGTATCACACTTGTTAAAATCAGTTATCCAATCTGTTGACGTTCGAAATGTAACACAAACAAAAATAATGATTCAATTAGTAATAGATAAAATGATTATATACTTAGAGCTCTTCAAAAACTCTGACAATATTATATAAAAATAACGTATGATGCTTTTTATGAATTACCTGAACCGTATTCAACTCTCTTCTAAAGGAGACACGAAAGTTAATTGAGGTAATGATCTTATGATATCTTGTATGAAATCAGTGAAACAACGAATCAATCTTAACAAAACAATTGAATCGTTTTGACTGAGCATACAACAAGTACTACACATTTGTCTTTGAGGAAAAATGCATCATCAAGTTATAAACAACATCAAAAGCTGAACGAAAACATAAAAAAATAACAAAACTTCTACAAACTTAAGAAATTAAATTTTGTTAGAGCATTACAAAATCTTCATACGCGACTTATCCACATTCTGAGGACATCTTTTCGTTAGAGGGTCTCACGCAATCCATTAACTCTATTACTTCCTATATCTCGATGATCTGCTAGATCTTCTCTTGTAGAAACTATCAATGTTATGGAAATTCAAATGTTTTTCTTTGAAATTTTTCTTCTGGAATATTTTTAGTTATTTTGAAAATCGCATGATCTAATTATTGGTCATTTGCTTGGTCAGGTAAATTATACTCGATATAATCATTTAGCTCAAAAAACCACACAACATTGAGTCTGTTTAAAACGATAGATACGGCATTATATTGATACCTTCTTGTATTAAATAATTGATTAATAAGTGAATAAGTATGAGGTAGAGTACAGTCATGAAGTATTTTTTTACTTTTTGCACCTAATGATTTTCATTGTTTCCATACTTCATTGACAACAGTTGCATTAGTTGACTTGTGTGCCCAACATATCTATAATAGATCCCTATTTTATTACCTGTAATAATATTAATTTCGCCAGTTTTTAGGATAAATTCTAATTCATTTTCTTTTGTGTTCATCATTGAGTTGATGAGGCACTCAACATGATGTAACTTTTCTTATCTTTAGATAATCATGAATTTACTCAGTCTCATCGTATCACTGGTAATAATCTGTCAGCTTGAAAATCGAACGATCAACACTAGTTTATCATTAACATTTTCTTTTCATTCATCTTGTAAATATTCGATATGATGCAGTGTTAAGTCAAAATCTTGTTGCAAGTTCCTCGTGAATCGTTATGTGTCTCCAATTTCAAAATAATCTGAATTGTAATAAAGTATTGATCAAGTTCATTAGACATTTTTCAAAAAAAAAATTTTTTTTATATTAATATTGCATTTTATCTGAAAGGATATTAGTACTAAACCTAAAATAGAGTTATTGAACACAAGATATTTTAATATGTTTTATGATCTTAAATATTAATTGATTTATAAAATTACCAGTAACATTATTACAATAAGCAAGAAAAGTAAAAATTAACAGATAATATATTATCTGAATTGTAACATTATCTGTTGACGACGTATTCAATTTTGTTGAACTAAATATGTAAAGTAATGAATGTCCTTCAATAACTATCAAAATATATTCAGTTATTGTCAATTATACATCTTCATTATTCATACAATCATTTATCAATTTTATTATCTTTAGTAAAATATTATCATGAAATCAAGACGTATCGTTAGATTTTTTATTTTTTTTTTTATTTCTAATTATAAATAAACATAAATATCACCTAGTCTAATATTTGTACGTTTTCTTTTCAAAAAAGATTCTTTTAAAACAAATACGACAAATATATGTAAAATTTTCAAATAACATTTATTTCTCATGATATTTATTTATATCCTTGGCAAAGAAAACCTAAGAAAACAAATATACTATGTTACATTTATCTTTGTTCCAGTTTGATTTAAATCATCATGTTAAACAACATTCCGAAACGAAAGAAACCAATGAAAAAGCAATGCATGTCAATAATGAATACGCAGAAATGATTGAATCACGATAATGTATACTCTTAGTAACTATGATTGTGATTTGCATTCAGTAGTTATATCAGTGTATCGAAGGACTTCTTGATTTCTCTCTCAACATCGTGATATATTCAATCTATATTTATTGTAGTTGTGACTATCAATTATATCAATGAATAGATTTCTTTTTTGTTTTATATATTAAGATTTTCTTTACACAATAGTTGTAAAAATTAATATTATAATGTTTAAATCTCAAGTAAAAATCAATATTGTCATACTCAATATAATCAATTGAAAATGTAAAAGTCTATTACAAATTCCTTTCTGTGAAAGAACAATTCGACGAATGTAAAACAAGACTCTTCTCAATAAATTAGTATCTCGTAAAATTAAAAGTTCAATAAGTATATTTACATTAAAATATATCTAGTTTTGGAAGTTTCAAGTTGAAATTTTTATTACTTGCTCTATTCGATATTTGTATGCAATAGAAGATATTTATTACGTATCAAGGCTATGAATATATAAAAACCGTGACCTGCTTCAATTAACACTATATTAAAAGGCGACAAATATTAACAAGTAAAAATGATGATTCATTTTATGCGTTCGTGACATTTCTCTTATCTTGATTTTGTTTAATATAACTGACGTATTTCTTATATTATTCTTATTTGTATATATACTAATAAATAATAGCTCTCACTTATCAATGATGATTAAAATCATTGTTTTTTTGTATTTGTAGTCAAAAAAAAAAAAAAAGAGATTGGTTTATAAACAAAATTTTTTTCTAACAATCATTTTGAGTATGATGGGCGATTAGGTGAGATGATCAGAGAAAAAAAAACAAACAAATATACTAACTCATAGATGCTCTAATAACCTTATCAATGATAATTCTTTATCAAAATAATTTATACATCATATTAAAAAATGCAAAGAAGTAGACAAAATCAAAATGTTAATAATATTGAATATCTTTCGTTAAACATAAATATCGGAAATAGCATTTCTACACTTGATGATTAGTACGTTTAATAGGCATGAAAAAACTTCTTTTTTTTCTCCATTCATAAAATATGCTGAAAAAATAATAAGAAAAATTTTAGATCTTATTTATCTTCGATAGAAAAGTACTAAAAGAGAGATAGAGAACTTTCTTTTTGCTTTCAAATCGTATATTATTTATTTTTATCACAGATTCATACATAAAGGAAATGTCATAACAGAAAAGAGAATCTACATTTTTTTTTTATATAATGTATACAAAATATCGATTTTTCTATATGTATTAGAATAATCATTTTCTGTTCTTTCCAACTGTATATAACTTAATTTTATTATACATCCATAGATAAAGTTCGCACAACGAATTTGTAATTTTTATATTGATTCATCAAAATAAATCATATAAAACGACATTTAGTTATTTTTATAAAGCACAATACTCTAAAAAAAAAACAACGATTTATAACATAATTATTTTAAACAATTTATTTTGATGAATCAATATAGAGATATTACAAATTCGTTGTATGAATATTTTTTTTTCTTCTTATGTCATTTTCTTTATGAATATATAATTTATAGCAAAATTAAGTTATATACAATTCGAAAGAGAAGAAAATCTTCTATTAGTTGATAAAAAAAACAGAAAAATTATTATTCCAATACGTATTTACTAAAAAGATATAGAAGTTGATATTTTTTTTTTTTACATTATATGAAAACAAAAGTAAACTCATTTTGAATATGTTTTACAACATTTTATTTATATACGTGTGATAAAAAAGATATTATATACAATTGAAAAGAGAATAATATCTTCTATCTTCTGGTAAATGTAGTTTTCTTATAGTATTATTCCTTTTGAAGATAAATAGACTCTGACATTTGTTCTAATAATTTTGCATCATATGTTATTTTCTTTCGACCTTTTCATATATCCAATTTCATAATCTATTAGTAATATTATACTATTATATCGTCAATAGTGTTCTTTATCAAATATTTAAGTATAATGAATCAAATAATAAAAAAAAAAATAAGTGTTTCAAAAGAATTTATTAAATAAATTATAAAACTAAAAAAAAAAAAACATTATTTTTTAGCTTCTCTTATTAATTTTAAAAATTTAAAGAGAAATGAAACATTATAGAAGATCTACTACGATGTAAAAAAAACTTGTACGTATCAACATAAATAGAAAACTTGAAATTTTCTATTGCGGAGAAGTATTTTGATTAGAATGTGACACCTGGATAGTAATATTATAAATGATGTTGTTTAGTTTGACACTAATTATTCATTTCAATTATTGATTCGTTATTTTAATGAATAACTAAAAATATATTTTTTTTATTGAGTTTTATATTAAAAATTTTTTATAGTTTTATTTATTTTATAGAAAATAATAAAATTCTTAACGAAATTTTATAGTATCTTTGAAGTGACATCTATAGATTGACAAATGTCAAAAAAAAAGAAAAAACTTCAAATATTCTTTTCTTCAACTTGTGTTTTTTTTTTTTAATCGTTTCATATATAATCTTGTAAAATTAATTTTAATTCATATGGAAATAGATATTGTCTGACTCATAGCGTTGTTTTCACTTCTATATATCTCTCTATGTGTGTTTCTTTCTTTTTTTTTTTTTTCTCTAATAGTATAAAAGTTGTTACTGTTTATTTCTGTTAGATTTGTATATCTCATATTCTTCGTCCATAATGTGTATACATATCATAAAACTAATCATAAACGTATATAAATGTGAAATCATTTTTTGTTTTAATGTTTTATACATTATAAGTGTAAATGTAATGGTTTGTCTATAAATATTATATAGAAATACAATCATTTAGAATATAACACACACACACACACACATAATATATATATATATTTTTAATTCTTTCTAGTATATTTTTTCTTATTTTCCGCTCGAATGATCAAATTTTTCTTATTCTCTTTTTAAGTTACACATGAATCTTTATGTTTGTTTTTTTTTTCCTTTATCATAATCACAATCGTTAGTGATACTACTATATTGATAGAGAATATCAACCTTCACTATTTATTTAGATTCACTGCAATTAGGCAGGTATATTAGTTCCTCTGTGCACATACATTTAATGATTTCGTGACCTTTTCTTTTTTTTTTTTTTCATTTTCGCCTCTTAATTTATTTCAGACGGGTATGGGTTGCACAAGTACAAAAGCAAATAAAACTGAAGGTGATATAGAACGGTATCATCAAGAAATATTCGAAGCTGCACAAACGGGTGATGTCAAACGACTTAAAGATATACTTGATGAACTGGATCGCCGTAAGGCATCAACAACGAAAAAAGAAGTGCTCAATATGGGTATGTAAAACAAAAAATTTTTTTTCTTGCGTTTTTCTTTTCGTTTTTCAATTTAAATGAGTTTCTTTTTTGTAATATAAATAATTCTCATAGAATATTATTATGTTTGGAATTTCTATTACTTTATTTTATCAATTTTATCTTTTCTCTGATGAGCATTTCATTTTTCCTACTTTTACTACTTCGTCATTTACTTTACCGATAAAGCTTATGACAAAAAGTTCAACACGATGGACAAAACAAGTTATGGAGAGTCAAATACCATTTCGTGATGATTATCCACGTCCACATTTAAGAAGAAAATTATGGTTAAATTTAAATGGATATTGGTCATTTACAATAACATCAATCAAAGAAACATATCCGAAGAAGTTTGATCAAATTATTCGTGTACCATTTCCTGTTGAATCTTATTTATCTGGTATTCAAAAACGTGTTGATTCAGGAATGTATCTATGGTATAAAAGAAATTTTCAAATAAAATCTTCATCATGGTATGATGGTAATCATCAACAATATCGTATAATATTACATTTTGATAAAGTTGATTATGCAACTGTTGTTTATTTAAATCGTCATATTGTTGGTATTAAACATTTAGGTGGTTATGAACCATTTTCATATGATATATCACCATATTTTATTAATTATGAAGATAATGAATTAATTGTACGTGTTTGGGATCCATCACATTATTGGTATCAACCACGTGGAAAACAAGTATTAGATGTTAAAGAATCAAATTCAATATTTTATACACCATGTTCTGGTATATGGGGAACAGTTTGGTTAGAACGAGTACCTTATATTTATATTGATCGTTTACAATTTCAAACAAAACTTTCATTTACAAATGTTTTTTTAAAATATCGTATTGATTTAAAAACAGCAAGAACAACTTCATTTAATTATCATTTACCAAATAAACATATACCAATTTATTCTTCAAAAAATTTTATTGAAGAAAATAAATTTTTATTAAATGTAAAACAAAATAAAAATATAACTAATTATGAAGAACTTGGTTTTATATTAAATATAAGTATTATAGAAAAAAATAATAAAAATTTAATTAATTTTATATCTTATAAACCAAATATTGAACAAGAAATTTCATTTCCATTAAATCAAATTAATCTTTGGTCACCTGATAATCCATATTTATATCATATTCATATTGATTTATATCAAATGGATATATTCATTGAACATATTGATAGTTATATTGGTTTTAGAGAAATTTCACTTTGTTCTAAACCAAAAAAAATTTGTCTTAATAATAAACCTTATTTTATGTTCGGAGTACTTGATCAAGGTTATTGGCCTGATGGTCTTTATCGTGCACCAACTGATGAAGCATATCGATATGATATAGAACAAATAAAAAATTTAGGTTTTAATACAATACGAAAACATATGAAAAGTGAAACATCACGATTTTATTATTGGTGTGATGTATTAGGTATGCTTGTTTGGCAAGATATGCCTGCAGGAGATTCTTATGATGGTTATGAAATTGAATTAGAGGATGATAAAAATTTACGATTACATCGTGATAATAGAACGATTAATTTACCACTAGCTATAAGAATAAAAGAAGATATACCTAAAGCTCCATCACCATTACCTACAAAACCATTTGAACATAAAATTCAATTTGAATATGAATTAAAAGGCATGATTGATTTTCTTTCATTTCATCCATCAATTATTATTTGGGTATTATTTAATGAAGGATGGGGACAATATGATACAATACGTTTAACAAAATGGTTACAAACATATGATAAAGATCGTTTAGTAAATAGTGCTAGTGGATGGCAAGATCGAATAAATATTGGACATATAAGAGATATACATGATTATACAAAAGAAATTTTATTACCATCATCATATGATGATGAAATTCGAGCATTAGTATTAGGTGAATGTGGTGGATTTGGTTTAATGAAATCTGGTTGGAGTTATAATACTTATAGTGATAATTATCTATTAACATATATATTTGAACAATTGATTGTTAATCTTTCATCACGTTTATCAGCTATGATTTATACACAATTATCTGATGTTGAAAATGAACACAATGGTATAATAACATATAATCGAGAAGAAATTAAATTTATAACATCACATATTAAACGTGTACTTAA
Source organism: Rotaria sp. Silwood1 (assembly GCA_905250075.1). Taxonomy (NCBI): domain Eukaryota; kingdom Metazoa; phylum Rotifera; class Eurotatoria; order Philodinida; family Philodinidae; genus Rotaria; species Rotaria sp. Silwood1. Next base: position 421,041 of record CAJNOP010000058.1, read on the forward strand.
TCATGATTATTCACATTTATATAAATTAGAATATATATGGAATCTTACATCAATACCATATATGAATTATACAAGTTTATCTTTATCAAAAACATTTAATCTTATGATTGATATTAATTCAATATATAATCATCATTTTTATTTTTATATATGTTATTTATATTCATTAGTTAAAATAACAATTGATCATCATTATACAATCATACTTAAACAAACACATGAAATACGAGATTATCATTATATATCATTACCATCGAATATTTTTCGTGGTTCTATACATCAAAAACATTCTTTAGACATTGATATAAATTATATTTCATCATTATATGATAAGGGAAATAGATCTTTTATATATACGAATAGAACTTATTTTTATTTAAGTCTTGCCATGCTTTCTGAATAATTTATGCATATTGATTTATTTAAATAAATAAAATAAAATAAATTTTTATTTGACAATAAAAATTTTTCTTTTTTTAGGTTATCGGGAAGCAGACGGTCTAACAGCATTGAGTATAGCAGCTGGTAAAAAACATAAATCTATTACTGAAACATTAGCCAGTGAGTTTGTATACTTATTTTTAGTTCTGTTTTTAGATTGTATCATTATTTCTTGTTTTTTTTATAGCATGTCCCGAAGTTCAAGTGAACAAAGCATCATTATCCGGCATTACACCATTATTAATGGTTGCCGAAGTTGGTTGGCGAGATATAGTTGATATTCTATTACAACGTGGTGCTCTTGTTGATGCAGCACCATCTGGTAAACGAGCTGAAGATAATAAAATAGCTGGTTCAACACCATTAATTGGTGCAACTAAATATAATCATCCTGAATGTGTTAAACGTTTATTAGCACATCAAGCTAATCCAAATCATCAAAATCAATCAGGTATATCAGCATTAATGCTTGCAGCTGAACAAGGTTATTTTGAATGTGTTAAATTACTTGTACAAGCTGGAGCTGATCTAGAATTAGCACCAAGTGGTAAGAATAATACTTTAGAAAAATTTTAACAATTAATTATTTGTTTTTTTTTTTAAATATTCATTAAAACGATAAATAATTAAATTAATTTATTTCTAGGTCCATTAGCATTAACAATGAATTTATGTGGTCAAACACCATTATTTTGTGCAGCTAAAGAAGGTCGAACAGAAATAGTTAAATATTTATTAGATCGTGGAGCTAATCCACGTGTTCAAAATCATTATGGTGTAAGTGCTTTATGGATTCCATCACAAAAAGGCATGTTACAAGTTGTTGAATTATTATTAAATGCCGGTGCTGAAACACATATTGCTCCATTTGGTAATCTAGCTGATGAATTAAATATAACTGGTTGGACACCACTTTATGCAGCAATGAAATCACGAAAATTTGATGTTGTTAAATTACTTCTTAAACGTGGTGCTGATTCAAATGCAGTAACAAAATTAGGTTCAACACCATTTTTACTTGCATCTGAAATATGTGATTTAGATATAATTGAAGCATGTATTGAAGCTGGTGCTGATCTTGATTTTGCACCAAGTGGTTCTGATGCTGATAATTTAAATATAACTGGTCAAACAGCATTATTTATGGCAACATTAAAAGATCGTGTTGATGTTGTTAAAGTTTTAATTGAAAAAGGAGCACAAGTTAATGTAAAAAATCGTTATGGTGTATCACCATTACTTCTTTGTGCTGAATCAGGTAATCGAGAACTTGTTCAAGCACTTGTTAAAGCTGGTGCTGATGTTAATATTACACCACAAGGAGAATTAGCTGAAGAAAATTTCCTTGCTGGACAGGTAAAAAAAGGATTTTTTTGTCAAAATTTTTCTTCTAAAAATATCAATCAATTAAATATTGAACTTAGAATTTTTTTTTGTTCAATTTTTCGTAATAGTATTTCTATTTTTTCAAAAAAACATAAAATCCAACTATATCATTATTTATGAATCTATACCTCAACATATAGAAGACTGAAAAAGAATTATTAATACAACATTGTTTTAAATGAATAAAAAAAAAAATCTTATCATAAGAATTCATATTCTATTTTTGACAATTAAATTGTACTTCTAATGAGAAAATGTTTTCAAATGTTTCATGATATTTTGTCCATATGTTAGGAACATTTCTCTAACAAACATCCTAAGAAGATCTGGGCTAATGCCATTTTCTTCAAAGGTTATGAATGTTTTGCTGACTTTTCTATCTAGCTAGCATAACCTATATATTAAAAAAAAATCGAATAAAAACGACTAAGTACGACCTTATAGAACTATCGATGAAGATATTATCGAAAAATATTGAATAAATTCATTATTTTATAAACAATAACAATGTTTATATAATAAGTTCAAACTTGTTTGTGTCATAACTTAATTATGATAAAATATATAAAAAAAAATAAAGAGTACTGTTTAAACTATCATTAGATGTAACAAGAAACTTTCTTTGAGCTATTCATATGGTATTGAGGCAACGATACTTCATTATTTTTAGTTTATTCAGTGCATAAAAAATATATTTTATATCAAGTGGATTACTGCTTGATTAATTCTAATAATATTACTTAATTGAATTCTGTATATATTTTTCTTTTAGACGCCTCTTTTTGGTGCAGCTAAAAAGGGTCATGTAGAAATATGTGAATATCTTATTGAAAATGGTGCCAATGTTAATGCTATAACAATGGTATATTTAATTAATTATTATCAATGAATTTATTTCCTTTTTTTTTTTAATATTTAGACTGGTGCCACACCATTATATACAGCAACTGAAGAAGGTCATTTAGATGTTGTTATTCTATTGATACGTTATGGTGCTGATGTAAATCAATCACCAAAAGGACAAGTTGCACGTGATCTTCATATTGAAAATCAAACACCATTATTAATAGCATGTATGAGAAATCATGAATCAATTATTCGATATTTAATTGAATCTGGTGGTGCAAATGTTAATGTTACATCTGAACGTGGTTCATCACCATTCCTTGCTATATGTCAACATAATAATGTTGAATTAGCACGTTTACTTATACGACATGGTGCAAAACATGATGTTGAAGCAAAAAATTTATATGATGGAAAAATTAATGGTTTAATTGTTGCTGCTGAATCAGGTTCATTTGATATTTTACGTTTATTAGTTGATGCTGGTTTAGATGTTAATTATAAGATAGCAGGAAAAGTAAGAAATTAAATGAAAAATTATATTCATAAATATTATATTTTCTTATTGAATTCTTTTTTGTTTTTTGTTTTAATTAGGGTGAAACAGCTGGTCGTACACCTTTATTTTGTGCATGTGCAAAAGGCTTTCAAGATATTGTAGAATATTTAATTGATCATGGAGCTGATGTTAATGGAACAGAAAGTGTAAGTAAATGATCAATATCACTAATTAGAATTAATAGTTAAATGAAAAAAAAAAGAATAAAGAAATTACTTAATTTTAAAAATCAAATAGATTTCCATTTGCAAAGTTTTTAGATATCACAGTTAAATCTTTACTATAATGATTTGACACCATTGTTATATCCTTTTACATAAATTTCTAAAGTTGGTAATCGCTAACACGCGACTTATAAGCGATGGCATGATTGTTAACCTTTGTCTGATATCCTGACATTGAATACTGAATGAGACAATTGTTAACGTCAATCTTTTTAATAGATTCATGCTAAAATAAAAAACCATTTTCCAATGTTATCTCTAGACGTGTCTACTCAACAATTATTCTATTTATATTTAATCGAATATGATTGAATATAACATTTTGAAAGTCACAATAGTATTATTTGAAGTGATAATCATTAAAATTTTAGATTTATTCTCAAATATTTTCAATTTACTTAGATTGGAAATCAGTAGATTGTACTTGGAAAAATGAATCTCAAAAAGAAAAAACACTTTGTATTCAAAGATAGTAAGATAATCAGATAAAAAAAAAAATTTTTACTCTTATTTAAATATCAATGGAATTCTGATTATAAAAAAAAAATAAAATTTAAATTGATTCTATCTCTTCTTATAGACAATGAATATTATTAAATTAGTACAAAAAAAAAATATTATTAGAAAATTACATTTTATTTATTCGACTTTTCTATATATATAATATTAATATTTATTTAGAGTGGTCTTTCATGTTTACACATAGCAGCAGCTATGGGTCATGCTGATACAGTTCGAATCTTATGTGAACATGGTGCAAATGTTGATCAACAATTTCGTTTTGAAGAACAAGATGTAACTGCATATGATTTAGCTGAATCTCAACAACATGATCATGTATGTCAAGTATTGAAAAGTTTTGGTGCACGACAATTACCTCATAGTACATTATCAACTCATCTAGAATCTAATAAATAATGTTTATTCTATTAGTGTATATCTAAAACAACGTTCCGTTGTTCGTACAATATATTTTGTGTTTTCTTTTTTCTGTATTCGATCGACAGTCGCTCGTTTTTTCTTTTTTTGTTTCTTTGAATTATTATTTTTTTTCTCTTTTTTCGTTTTGTGCACCCATTCGTTCAACATACGTCTGTGTGTAAATTTTTTTCTTGTTGCTGTATTCTCTCTAATGTTTGCCTTTGCACGAGCTCATTTTTTTTCTTAATTTCTATGTTTTTCTCCTGATGTTTTTTTTCTTTTTTTTTCTTTATTAAAGAATTTCTATGTGTGCATGTGTGATCTAGAAAAAGAGTTATTCTACGAATAAATGTGAACTAAATAGTGTTTGTATGTGTGTGAGAGAGAGAAAACAAAGAATAGCATGATTTCTAATTCAATGTGACTTTTTTTTTAAATATTTATTTATGCAAAATAAGAAGAAAAATATGCTTGTGAAAATGGAAATGTAAAACTGGATAATTAAGAGAATAAATATTGATGATAAACATTACATTTTATATGTATTGAAGCAAAATATGTTTTAATAGAAGGTCGGAATTGTTTACTTCAAGTTTCTTAATGATAGAACATTTTTTTAAAAGAAATAGTTTTGACAATGATGAATGTGAAAATAATTCATCGATTAAAAGATACCATAGAGACTTCCTAATTTCTGCACATCTTTATATAATGGATGTTATAGGTGAAAGCACTACTATTGCAAGAGTCTAATTAAAATATCAATGGTATGTAGTTAAAATTTATTTTTACACATTCTATTCAAAGAATAATATCTTTAGTTTAGTAACCGATTAGATCAAAAGCTTTATTTTATTATAAAAAGAAAATAGAAATAATATATCTATGTTTTTTTGAGGTTAGCTTAGGTCAAAAACAAAATTAGTTTCTACTAAAGAAAGCATATATAATGCAAATGAGTTTTTGTCAACCAAACATAATCTATAAGTAAACAAATCATTTCTATATTATTTTTATATTAAAATCAATCTCGTATGTTTTATATCTGAAAGTATCGAATTAAATTTTCTGGACATAAGATTTTATCATTAAATTATTAACAAAATTTACTGATATATGTTTAATTCTTACGAAATTTCATATATACATTCATACAAAAATCATAACTACTAAATAATAAAATATAGATTGTATTACAAACAATAAATTTTACTATAGAAGATATTGATTTTTGATTATTTCAAATCTTATATACAAACATAATAATTGTACTTAAACTATTATAAATATTTCTCTTCACAGCAAGAAAAACAAATAAAAAATGATTAAAAAAAAAAATAATAAATAGAAATTTCCATACAAAAAAAAAAAAACAAAACACTCAATAATTATTTATATATAATTAAAAGTTTACACTTATACAAATTCTATTGATCAAGTGTATATTATTTTCTTCTTGTATTACGACAGTAGTATGTTATTTATACATCAATATTTACTAAAAACAATAGTTAACTATGATAAACTTATCTTTCTCTTCTTGTCTTTCAGCTTATTCTAAATCTACGAAGATGAAGAAAAACTTATCTGTTATATTCTTCTTCTCACAAATACATACAAATATCGTCGCTTTTATCTAAGAACAGAAAATAGATGTTTTGCTTCTGGTTTTTTTCTTTTTCACCCTTCTATTTATCTTCTATACATATATATTTTTTTTTTCTGGTATTACTGATATTAGTATGGTGCGTCCGGCAAAAAACGAGAAAGAGAGTAGTAACAAAAACAAAAAGAAGAAACGAGATATCATTGTCGCATTTGGTCTACTTGTAGAAAGATACATATATACACATATATACCATATACAATATTCTTGACCTAAATTAAAGAAGATTCAATGAGTAAAATTTTTATTAGTCGATCTGATGGTAATCTTCCTTGGGGTTTTCGACTTCAAGGTGGTTTTGAATATAATGAACCATTAACAATTACTAATGTAAGTATATTTCTATTTTTAGAATTATATATTATTTCGACGTATGTATATGTATATGTATACACAAAATATACTTTCATTAATCAATAAAGACAGAAAGGCAAATATTATATATATATATATAGATTACTAAGACAAGGATGTTTGAGTAATTTTTTTTTGTTCAAGAATAGAACAAGTGAATTTGAATTTGATTTTAGTTTTTTAATTTATCAGAATGAATTCATGCTTATATAAACTACATAGGAAATATTATTATGGTTTTGTATGTTTTTGTCGAGAAATATATATATTCATATGATTAAAAACAAACATATATATCATATTAATATTTATTGTTAGATTGTACCAAATTCTCCTGCTGATGGTAAGATTGATTCGGGTGATATGCTAATAGAAATTGCTGGAAATAATGTGACACAAATGACACATAAAGATGCGCTTGAACTTATTCAACGTTGTGGTAATGCTCTTTTTCTTACTATACAAAAGTAAATATTTATATAAGATATTCTATTATTATTAATTTTAATAAATAATTTCAGAATTGGACATTCATATCCATCTGATACAACTCAAACTTCAGGATTTACTGAACAACAACAACAATCATTACATAACTATGATTTATCATCAACACCTTGGAATAATATACCTTCAATGCCTATGATGAATATTCCACAACCACCAACATTTAATGCTAATGTAATGGCAAAAAAAAAGCCTCACTTAATAAAGTATCAATCATTGACTGACAATTATCCATCATATCAAGAAACAACAGTAAATTATGAATGAAATTATTAGTGTTTTCATTTATTTATTATATTTATTTATTTTTAGGATCCTTCAATTCTTTCTCCTATTCTTGCTAAATATCTTAGTCGCCCTAGTGGTCCAAAACCATTTACATACATACCAGGAGGTCTTGATTTATCTAAAATACGTGAAACAACTCGTGCTAGACGGTAAGATTATATTCAAGGATAATGAGTAGTATTTATTTTGACATCATCAGTCTACTCATAGGACAAAGACAGGTTGACTGTACTCTATTTTTTTGCTCACCCTTAAAGGTGTGACTTCTTTTGTAATCAATAAAAAAAAAACGAAAGAAAAGAAAGAAAAACATTTGAGTATTAAAATAAACCGATTCTTCAATAAGATTTTTTTTTGGACCAACGCACTCTATTATGAGACATATCGTAAACTTAATTACACACAATTTTCCTTTTTTTTTTGGTCTCGTTAACTTCCTTTCATTTTCATACATTCGTGTGTTTTTTCGCATATATGCCACGATTTGTATCGACATCCAATTCTCTCTTTTTTTTTTTTTTTATTACACCGTTGAAAGTCGATGTGTTTTATCTTGTGCACAAAAGAAAAAAAAAAGCGAGAAAAACGTAGTGTTTATGTGAATCAATACTTAACAAAAAAAAAATATAATCATTCAACAAAACATACATTTACAAAATAGAAAACAATAAATAATCGTTCACTTTTATTGCTTCAATCTCAATTTAGTTTTGTTTTTTTTACTGTTGTATAAAAATCAAAATGGTAAGTTTAACACTGCATTGAATAAAAGATTCTTTTTGTTTGTTTTGAATTAAACGTTTTCGGTATGTTAAGAATGTTATATCAAATAAACGAAACTAATAAATACAAGAAAAAGAAAAACTTTTTTTTTTCGATATTTTAGAACAACTATGACATATTTTATTTATTCAATTTTTCAGTTCTGGTGACTATAGATCAACTAGTGAAGAAAGATCACCAATAAATCCAAATATGAATCGACGAATGATTGTACCATCTGAACAATTCAATCAACATCATTATACAAATGTTAATCCAATTCAACCATTTACTTATTCTCATCAACCACCAACATCACCTAAAAAACATATACAACAACATGATACTGATGTGTATGTTAATTTTAAATAGAGCAACAACAAAAAAAGAACAATTCTTTGCTATCTTTTTTTTTGCTAAATAGAATAACACAATCTCGTTCATTTCAAATGCTTCAAGGATGGATTTCGGATAGTGAAAAAACTGTACCAACTAGTGTACCATCACCACTATCACAATCTACAACAAATAGATCAACAGGTGAATATAAATGACCTTTGTAAGATGTTTCTTTTATTATCTTTGATAATTATTATGTTGGATTATGTCCAATTCTTATCGAATGGAGAGAAAATGTAGAAGGTCAATCGAATGAAAATATCAAATGACTATAAAAAAAAAATATATATATATACATCATAATATTTATAAAGATACAATAGATGAAAATTTTTATTGCCTGTATATTAAAATTTCTTTAGTCTTATTTGATAGTAAGAACAAAATCTAAATGTAATCAAAATATTGAATAAATAATTTCTTTACACTTTCGAAATAGAATAATACAATTGCACTTTAAAAAAAATGTTTGAAGGTTAGGTTTTTTTTTTCTTCTTCATATGACTATCGGAAATTCCGAATTTTGTTTTTTATCTGTAATTCATTGTCGAGTTGAATCTATCAGGATCAAAAGAACATATTCTCTATGTTGGAAGTTCTCAGAATAATGTCACTAGATGATAGTCCTTCATGTTAAGGGTAAATTGAAGGTTTTACATGGATACTTGAATCTTATTTGAAGGACAACGTATTAAATCAATATTCTTTCTTTTGTTTTTTTTTTTCATCATTATATTGAAGCTATTCATGATCAACAAAATAAAACAGATCGTCGTCGTTCAAGTTCTGGTGTAGCATCACTTCCATCACGAACATTTCGTTATCTTCAAGAACAATATAGTGTTGATAATGATGATATTGTAACAACACCTAAAAAACCTATTGAAGAAACTGCAGCATTAAAAAATGGTACTGGTCTTCGTCGAGGTAGTGATGCTCATAATCCATCTCGTGCATTTAAATTTTTACAAGAACAATATGATATATCTCAAGATCTAGGACGAAATCAATCTCGAACAATTAATAATCGAGATGATCTTGTGGAAATTTATAATAAAAGTATAATAAATATAATTTCATAAAATTTTTCGAATCTTTATTTTTTTTTTTGTAGCACCACCAAGTGTTCGTGAACATGAACCTGAAGCACCACATTATAAAGGTTCAACTGTTCCATCACGTGCATTTCGTTTTCTTCAAATGATGACACAAGATGAAGATAATGAACAAAATAATTTAAAATCTATTAATAATTCTACAAAATCTCATCAAACATTACATAAATATGATGATCATCATGTTTTAGCACAAACAAATAGATTAAATGAACATCCATCACGTTCATTTAAATATTTACAAGAATTGACTGGTGAACAACATTCAACTTCAAATCAAACAGGTATTTTTTTTTTTTTTTTTACAAAATAAAAAGTACTCTTATTCGCAAAAACCAAAAAAAAAAAAATAATAAAATTTTTATTTTTATAGAAACACGAAGTAATACATTATCGAATACTTTAAATTCAACGGATATTGGAGCAAGTGATTTTTAGCAAAAGAAAAAAATTGAAAAACAAATTTGTTTTTTTTTTTTTTTTAAATTTATATTCGCTTTTATTTTTGTTTCTTTCTTTGTTCTTCGTTTCATTTATAGATTTTCATATGGCTAAAAGAAACATATTTACAATATGATGCTGTTTAATATTTTTCTTTAATCAGGACTTAATCCAAAAAAACAAAAACATTTTTTTAATAGAATCTCGAGATAGATTGCACTATAAATTAAATTGTAATCAATCTGCATATTGTATAAATGCTTTTAAAATATTAATTTAATAAATATTTTTTATTTTATGATCAATATAATCAGAAATGTATTTGTTTTCTTTTTTTTTTTGTAAATTATTATTTCATTCAATGTTGATAACTTACATTTTTATATAAGAAATATGATTTTATTTAATTTAAATATGAGAATATAGTAGAAAAATAAAAATTAATATTAAAAGATTTTTTTTTATGTTGATACGTTGATTTTTTTAGGCTTTAAGATATATATGATTTCTAAGGTTTGCTGTAAAAATATTTTTCTGATATTTAAGGCGATGTGTAGTTGAATAATATAAAATGTAATTAACAGACGTCGTTTGTAAAAAAAAAACAATGCCGTTTATGATTAAGTTCAATTTTTTTCTTATTTACATTCTTTAATTTTCACAAACAGTCAATTATATGATTGTTTTTATAACTGAATACATATAAAAACATTTCTTTTATGCGTAATGATTTAATCACAAATTCCTATCTGTTACCATTCAATATCGATCGTGATTACATTGCCCAGGTCGAACAAGCACGGTCGTCAACGATCGTATACGGAGAAAAATACGGTCGTTTACGATTTTCGTATACGATAATCATTTTATTCCATATTTCTCCGTAAATGATCGTATTCCAGCGTATACGGTCACGACGATATACGATTGTAATACTGAGTCATGTATTACGGTAAAATACTACGGTAAACGATCGTATACGAAGTCTGTAATCGTTGACCTGAATGATCAAGAATCTAGTTCAATAAAGAAAACTCAATAGAAACAGTTAATCTTGAAGGTCATGTCCAAAAAAATAAAAACTTAATTTTTCATCTATTTGATCATATCATATAATAGCATTTCATGAGTGAGTTCTATTATCTTGTGAAAAACAATCCTAGTATGAAGTGTGATTTAGCACATTTTATAATCAAGATACTCATTTTGTGAAATATCCTTTAGTAATAGAATATAGACTGTTTTTATTAACCGTAACAGCGTAGGAAAATGAAATAAACATTTAGTAATAACATAGACAACATAAAAAGATTTTTGTAAACAGTATATCGTTGAGGATAGCAGAAAATATGACCTTTCTAAGGACAGAATAAATGACCTGGAGTCTTCTACTATGTCGATGGCTTTAATTATTTCACCATACATCATCTGCATCAATGCTTCATTAATTTTTATCAAGTTATTTAACAGATATTAAGATTTACAGTAAATTTATCCCGAAGATAAAATTCTAATGGTTGCATTTTCTGATTCGCTTGGTAATGAAAACTTATATGATATAAGTCAAGTCTGGTTCATACAATTTTAGAAATCAAATGTTGATGAATCGTCTTATTATTCGAGATTATTTTGACAAATTCATTCGATTTTTAGCAACAAATGCTTGAAGCAAACTTGCATTTAGTCTTGTAAGACTTACAATGATTGACAGAAGAATTTGTTTAGATCAAACACAATAGGATAATAAATTTTATGTTCGTGCTGTTATGAAAATTGATTGTCAAATGTAAATGTCCTTGCCTGTTATTATGAGTATTACTTATGCTTTACATTTTCCTTTATCTCTTATTCAGATCTTTATAGACATAAAATAAATGAAAAACTCAAACTAGAATGATACATTAATACAATTAAATATATTTTGAAAAATAAGTGGATATTTATTTTCAAGACATAATTGGATTATAGTTTTAATATTAGCATTAATGAACTAAGACAAAAGCCTTTTCATGTTAGATGTTTATCTACAGGATGTTCCAAAAATAACAATAATTAAGTTCTTCGTATCTGTTTTTTTTGTAAGGGCTCAACATAGTTTGCACAATATTATATACAAATTATCAGTAAATAAATCAAGCTGTCAGTATAAAATTCAATGCTTGGTAATTATTATGGTTACTCAGTAAATAAAAGATTTGAGGGTGTAGAATGTGGGTGCTGCTGGATAGAAGATTGATACCGATGTCTACACTAAAACTTGTAAATATTAATTCTGTTTTTTTTAGATTAGTTACTGAGTTTTTCAAACTATTTACTATGCTAAAAGTAATCTAGTACTGTGCAATAACTACGAAATATATCACAAAAAACATATAGAGTAATTAAATATAAGTCGTTCAGAAAGTCTACCGAGAAAATTTATGTGAATAATTTTTATGCAGTTTAAATGATTGATAATATATTTTGTTTGAGTTTTATGTTATATAATTCAGCTTAGAACTAATCTTCGAAAAATTTGCCATCCATTGAAATGCACAAATCCATCCTTTTCGAAATTTTGAAAAACAAAAAAAATACTGCAGAAAGTTTCTTTTCAAATTTATTTATTTTTCATTATCATTGTATACATAGAGTTTCACTTTATATTTATCAATAAATCATTTTAAATGAAAAGATATTTTATTCAAATATAGAAAAATGAATTCTCCTAATTGTTTATTTTTTTTCTAAAATTCGCATAAAAATTCAACAAGTTCAACTCAATCTTACGAATGTTTTTCATGAGTTGATAGATAAATTTCATCTTGTATGACTTCATTGAAGGATTTTAATTCATAATTCAACAGGTTATAGTTTGAAAAATGAAATAGGCTATTGACAATTTATTCAAACACACAATAGTTACACCTTGTCACAGACATGCTGAATTTTGTTGGTTTACTACATTGATTGTTTCAAAAACGATGCAAAGTATGTCTAGTACAGTCTATATTTGACGTTTATATGCCATATTCGGCTTACATTTTTCCTTTGACAGTGTTAGATGACTCGAAATTTATCATTAACAAAACTATTTCTAATCTAGTTTTTACAAGCATAGATTTTTACTTGAAAATATATCGAACGAATTTTCAAACAATATATAATTCGTTTGAATTATTTAAAAACTATTATTCATCTAAAATTTTATTTAGACTATTATAATTTGTTATTTTTGTGATAATGGATATATAGCGAGAAATTCTATGTTATACTCATCATGAATATAAATACTCAGAAAGTTTTGTATTAAATACTTATTACTGCTATTTAAAAGTAGTATATGTGTTAGGTAAAGATGAGATTTCGACAAAATTAAAGTTTGCAAAAGATTTAGACACAAAAAAAAATACGATCGAACAAGATAAGAATTAAGTATTGATAATACAAAACAAGAATCTTTAGACTTATTTTTATTTGAATAGTCGATGTTTATTTGTCTTTCAACTTGATCTGACTCACAGATAATATGTAAAATATTGAATGTACTATGTTGTTAAATTTTATTGATTGAATTGGATGTACAACAAATTAATATATAATGAATTGCTTTCTCATTAAAATATTTTCGATTATCATTTCTTAATGTCGGCGCGGAAATTATTCGTGCATGTATGAGAATATGAATTAGTGATAATAAGTACTTTGTCTATTTGAAAGAAATATAAATGTATCTTGTTCTGTTAATAGAAATGAGAAGTTATTTTTAAGTCAAATAAACTCTTTTGTTAGTTTTTCACCTGATTTCAAACGAAATTTACCTAACAATAGAAGTTCATGTATTATAAAGTAAAGAGATTGATTATATTCAGATCAAATTAATGATTTCACTATCAACCTAACTAATTCAATATATGAGCTGCATATAACGTACACAGACTAAGATATTTAGTGTGTCATGTACTCATCGTATAAAATTGCAATAGGATTTGTTTTTCTTTTTTTCTTCAAGGTTGGATAGAATAAGACGAGCTTCATAAGAGAAAACATTATCATGCATATTTAAAAATCAATTTTACAAAGTCCAAGAAAGTATTATTGATAAATATACGGGTAATAGACACAAAATTCTAATGTTTGTAAAATTGGTTTTTAATATGCATGATTTTGTTTTTTCTTATGAAATTTGTTTTGCTCTATCTAATCTTAAAGAAAAAAAAATTCTACTGCAATTTTGTACGATGAACACATGACATACTAAATATCTTTAACCTATATTATTCTTACTTGCAATTATCATGAAATAGAATTGCTCGCGATACTTTATTCAAATTTTTCTACAACTATTTTTGTAATAAAGAAAGCACAATTGCACAACAATCTATTTGCCTCAAATTGCTGAAAGCTAATGTACCATTCATCAAGGAACATTTTTTATGATGAAAGAGCAGAAAGGAATTTTTAAGTTTAGATAGTAAAAGCATTCATCTACTAATAATATTTAACTCTCTATGTATCTTACATATATTTTTCTTATTGAGAACATTTTTTCGCTTGTTGTTCAAGTTAGGAACCGTGCTTCTAATACGAACAAGTCTAACTACTGATAATTACTCATTCAATATTTGAAGATAGTACAATAAGTTTTGCTTCATTTGCTTCAGTAGACTTTCTTTACTCAAAAATATAAGAATTTTATAATTTTCTTTTCAGTTATCTACACAAAAAAAAAAAAATTTTCTAATCTCTGAAGAAACAGCTTTTATGAAGAACATTCACTCTAGTCTCTTAGTTGAGAGTATTGCCAATTGATGTTAACTTCTCAAAATACTTTAGCTAGGCAACGGCCAATGACAAAAAAAAATCTTAGCTAACTCAATGCTATCTTTTATTCTGATTTATTTTTTTGTTCCTTGATTTTTATTTGTTATATATGATTGATATTTTATGCCCTTCAATGAAATCTGTATTTTGTCGCTATATACCCATTATTGAAAAACAAAACAGAATATAATAGTCTAAAATAAGAAATAGAAAGAGGGTAAATTCAATTTAAGTGCACTGTAGTCTGCATATTGTTTAGTTCATGAGTTTCAATATTTCATCCAAATATTTTTTTTCTCAAGGACATGTGAATAGAAGGAACAATTTTCATTGACTGTTGATTAATACATATCGATTAAACTAAACAGAATAAAAAAAGACTTATTCCCTTCTATTTTCTCGAAAGAGAAAAACCTAGTGTCATCACTATTGTTAGCTGATTCTTCTATGTTGTTCCAGATAGGTCAATTGCTAAGCGTTGTGGAAATACAAAATAAAACAAAGACTCATAACTGCCACAGCGAAAAACTTTGGTTTTAATAGAATAAGCACAATTCTAAATTGAATGAATACTTCTCTCAACACGATAATGTTGAACTATTCAAGTTCGATTTGACAATATTTACGAAGTCATTTTAGACGTCCTAAGATCTTTCTGAAAGTCAAAAACAGAGATAAAAAATCAAATTCATTGCATTTGCTCGGTAAAAATATTACTTTTCATCAATAAATTTGAAAAACATCAATTTTTGTGCCCATTATATCATCGAAAATGTTACGTTTTTCGCGTTTATGATATAAAATTCACGAAATTCATGAAATTTTTCTATGGTTTAACTTCATGAGTATTTTGGTTGACAACAGACAAAAAAATGACTATTTTTTCTAAAAGTAAAACTATATGAATAACAAAATTTTCATAGACATCTTCGTGGGAGAGAACGAACAGAGTATTATTAGATTATTCATCGAGTCTAGTTTACATGCACATCTGTTGCTTCAATGGAGCTTTAACCGAATTGTTGCTCAAATCTTATGCAAGATGGCTATTATTGCTCGAAAAGTAATTACTTTGTGCATGGTTGGGATACCGTAAAGATGCGCAGCGTGTAAATTTATAATCGAACGATATGTTTTACCTTTCTCTATCAGAATCATTGATTTGTCGAACTCAATCAGTAGTTGACATAAGAAATTTCAATGTTACTTATTACATTTGTTTTGTTCGGTTCAATTGCGATTGTCATTGATGCATCACATTTTCTGGGCGGTACAATTACTTGAAGTCTACTTAATTCATCAGCAACAGGAACATCGGTAAGCCTTGTTATCACTCAAACATACATATGGACGTGGGAACTTGCTAAATGTACAAATTCAGATATTGTCAATGGTGCACAAGTACCAATATCGAACAGTTACAATGGTACAACAAATAAGTTGAATTGCATCAGCAATTGTGCAACAGGTGCTACTAGTTATTCCGCTCCACCCATCTGGTCCTTTTGCACCGATATGTCGTCTGTACAAGGCAGTACTGTTGGTTGACGATCCGGTATTGTTAATGTGGGACAGAATAGCGATTTTATTGTAGCTTACGCAGATAGTGCTTGGCGTCCATTAGCAACATTATCTGCTGCTACTTGGTCGATTGCATATCGTCTCAATCTCAAGCCGAGAGTGAACAATGGTTTGTACAACACTGCTTCAGTAGCAACCATGATGTTCTCCATCAACATACCTGTTGGTATTGTTCAAGTCATTCAAGTACCCATCGGTGATGCTAATGCTGATATAATTCGATGTCACTGGTCTAATGACACCAATGAATATGGCGATGTTTGTCCACCGAGTTCTCTTCCCAGTAATACAACCATATATCCAAATTGCACGACTATCATCACTGGCAGAACATCTCGAGACTGGTTTGCCATAGCTTTCATGGTTAGGACTTGCTCAACTCATCCGAAAAGTTGTCTTCCCCTTTCTTCTTGGTTTCTAGTTTCAGGTCGAAGATTTTATCAACATCTCTAATCCTGCTCCACTCAGTGCTATACCCGTTCAATTTCTCGTTCAAGTGATTACTCTTCCAACATGTCAAAGTCAATCGTGTATCATCGGACTACTCTTCGAGCAATTTTGTACATCGATCAAACTCGGGCAAATGTTCACATCTCGATTAATTGCTATGAATGATTGTAGTTCCAACGTAAACATTTCTGATATTGCTACCCTTTCCTTCTCTGGCATGGTTCAAAGTAGCATCATTCGAGAAAACTCGACTACTTATTACAAGACACTAACATGGACACCAACTGTGGCTCAAGTGAGTTTTCAGATCACGTGTGCCATGACAGTGGATAGATAATCGAAGCAATGATCGATATTCAAGCTAAGCTAGAGTAACGTGCTAATCATGACTCAATCACCACAGTACTGTTTCACGTTCTACGTGTCAAGAAATGGTGTCAGTACTTGTCCTGGTGATATTTACACCATAACTACGTAATTTATAAATGCTTAGTACAGAGCATTATATCAAGAGATCACGTTATCACGTTTAGCTTGTCAACTTTCCCTACATCAATCATATCAAGCACCGTCCAGAATACAACTCGATCAACTACATCGAGCATAACAAATAAAATTGAATCGACAACGAGCACGTCATCTACTCAAACAACTAATACCAATTTGTAAGTATAGTACTGTCGATAGGAAAATCTTCACCATATTTTCATAATCTATCATACACTTTAGTTCAATAATAACCAATACCTGTGTAATAGCTTGCAATGGGTTGCGACTTCAAGCATCATACGTTCTTCTAGGTTGGATAAGTTCGATTATTGTCTTTCAATTTTGTATATCCGTTGGTTTTATTTAACTGTAATGCTCTCACATTGGTATCGGCTATCTTTTCGAACAATATCAAAAACATACTTCCTCTTTTCTCATGAGCAGTCTCCTCTTCCCGTATTGAATCCAGTATTTATTGATAACATTCGTCACTGAATTTCTTGATTGTTTTAATAACAGTCTTGTATCTGTTTGGCTACGTTTGAAATAAAATCGACTTTAACGCGTACTGAATCTTGAAAAGGCGCACAACCTCCGAAGTGCACAGGATCTATTGACAGTCATAATTGATAGATTCAGTAACATTAATTCCTGCTAGTGATCTTGGTTTCTTGAAAAAGGTCAAAACACGTTCAATAGTTTGATATGGATGTACTCTGCAACTCACACTCACATCTACACCCACAATCGCGAGTTATGTACTCATATTTTCATCCTTCTGATTAATGATAAAGAATAGCAAAAGTGTCTGTGTAAGAAAAATACGGTTGTCAAACAGTAGTTGCTTTTGCGATTATGTCTGCCGTAGCTCAGGTCATGTATGTCGAATATTCAAAGGTCATGACTCAAGGCAGTGATGACTTCAATTAATGTCTGAGGGAAGTTCGCTGAAAGAGACTGAACAAGGATTGAAATCAATTCGATTATGAAAAAAAGAATCATACTCTTAATCGATTCTGCACGACGACTTCGTCGACGACGATGTGCTAGAGTATTGGTTATGTGTGAGTAATGCGTGTATTTGGGAGACGATGATGTAGTTGTAGATGAGGTCTTGCGCTCACGCGCATTTCACATCGATATTCGGTTGGGAATATTAATGAAGCTTTAGCTCCTTATCGGCAGAAAAAAAAATCTCTTATACAAAGAGCACACACGGCAAAAAAAAAATTCTTCTTGATAATTTTATTTTTTTGTGTTCTTAGCACTCTACACTTTAGAAAATGATTTTTTACGCGCCTATGTCTATCCAAGAGAGTAAATTAGCTATCGGATTAGCTAAACAATGTTGCATCTTGTAGAGTTCAATCGGAAATGAGTGCTGAAGTAGTTATCTAGTAAGAAAAATGTAATCTCTGTTCAAACCTGCTTCTACAAATACGTCACTGTCAGACAGAATAGACTAGTTTCTTAGTATCACAGACTTCAATAAACTTTTTGGTAAGTAGTCTCTTTATTTTATTTGAAATTAGAAACTTGTTGTTCATTATTTTCACTATATCGAATAAAGATGTAGGATAATACTTATACTAGTGAAAATACTCATCAAGCGAGTATCTCTTGCCAACATTATAAGTACTCAATGTAGTGCTCATTCTCGTTGTTTGGCAAAATATTTAACAAAACACCAATGAACTAGCATGTACATAAATAGAATAAAGTTATATGAGAAAGAAAAAATGATAGAATTCAATAACAAATAGAGAATTATTTTAATGACGTATGAAGTATTCTTTTAGATTAATAGAGTTTTTCAGATTGATAGTGAGAATTATTAAAACAGAAGTTTGAATAATAACTTTTGCTACATATCGATGAGGCTTCAATATTTCAAAGACTAGTGCATCATACTAGAGATAGTAAATTAATTTTTTTTTAAATAGTACATCTCAAATGAATTTCCATCCATTGTATTCCTTAATTTAGACTATTATAGCTTGCTTTTGTTTATAATAGGTATTTGACGAGAAACTATAAACTTCACTACATCACATGATATATTAGTCATAAATAACAAATAGAAATCAAGCAACAAAAAGTACATCAGAAAATAAAGATAGCACTTTTTTCCACTACTATATATATATATACATTTCATCTGGATTATAAGAAAAAAAAGATACTTATATGGGAGATTAGTCATAATATACATACATGGGTTTTATAGATAAAAGCATATTTGCAATATGTGCTACGGATTTCCTATGTCGATAATCAATAAAATGTGTGTGAAAGTAGTAGCGAAAGATGTGTTGTTATGATTCAATAATAATTTCGAACGACTTCCTTCAATAAATGTCAAATTGAATTATCTAATGGTTATATTTATTTAATATTTACGAAATTCATTCAGTATAGATATAAAACCGAGGAATAAATGAGAAGAAAACAAATAACAAAAATTTGAAAGTGAATTTTTTTTCAAAAAATTTCTATTAATAATATGTTGTAATTGTGTTTTATTCGTCAGATAAGATAGGTTTATGAAAAGAAACTTATATCCATTAACATGTAAAAAACAAAAACAAAAACGAAAAGATATAAAAGTGCCATGTATTCTTATTACAGATTGTAGTGCATAACAAAATCCTATCTTTTATTTTGATGTATATTTTTATTGTTTGATTTCTATTTATTATTTATGATTGATATGTCATGCGATGCATTGACATCTGTAGTTTCTTGTTTTATGTCGATGATCGAAAAAAGAAGACAAACTATAATAGTCAACATTAAAAACTACAAAGAAGAGAATTCAATTGAAATGACACTTTAGTTGGACAACTTTAGTATACTTTCAGTCACAAACAAAAAATACGAATAAGACTTTTATGCAATTTAGAGTTATATTTTGTCTTCATTTTAAGATTTGACAAAATTCAACAATGAAAGATATTTTAATAAATATAGATATTTAAATTCTATATTTTGAAATTCGTCAATTCCTAAGTACAACATATGTAGTTGTTTTTTTCATCTCAAAAAAAAAAAAAAAAAAAGTATATTAAGTTAGATTGATTCCAGATAACGTCATTGATTGATTTCTATACGCCCACCCACATCATTTGTTATTCTCGTGCATAAAATAAAAACAGATTGATTTGTTAATGCTTTGATCATAAAGTTTATAATATTTCTCGTTCTGTTCGATCTTCATTATGACTATGATAAAAAGAAATATCTAGGACAAAACTTTTAATGTAATTCATTCAAGAAAAAAAACAAAAACAAAAACATCAATCATGTCATATAATAGAAAATATCAAACTTTATATCTATTCTAATTAATTAATAAGATAAAAATCTATTGAAATTATTTTTTGTTTTTTTTCGAACTTTTCTTCTCTAAATATTCTAACGATAAAGAATGTTAAAGAAAAAAAATCAAGCTTTCATCTAGATCATAATTTAGTTACAGGACAAATTGCTATATTTATTCTCGAGAAATGCAAATCTTCATTTCCACTGTCAAAATGAATTGCAGTTGTTTTTCTGTTATTCTATATGAAAAAAAATATTGAGAAATGAATACAATAGAAAAAAAAAAAAAGAAAACAATAAGCATAAAATTATATGAACAATAACACCATAATTATTGTACGACCCACTATGGTATGTAGTCTAGAGTATGTAAAAAAAAAAAAAGAAAAAAGTTATTTTTCATGAGGTTTTTATCATGTTCTCAAGAGATTCTATACTGAATGAAAGCTTGTTAAAAATAGAATTTTAGTACTTAAATTAATAACCCATAGGAGGATAATAGACAATAGAATAATGACATTTTTATGAATATATTCTAGTGTTTCCATAGATAGTCGATCATAAATACAGAAAATGATTTCGTCTATCGGATTATATATTTTACTGATCATTTTAATACAAAAACAATTTTTTTTTTTATTAATTTTAATATTTAATAAACAGCAATGTTATAGTTGTAACATTACTTATGAGAATATTAAATACTAATCGTAAAATTTTTACAAAGCTTCATTATTATTTTTTTTTCGTTAATTCATTAAATTCATAACTTATATTTTCAATAAGGTTTCATTTAATGTAAAAATTTATTATTTACACTAATAGACATTCAAAAAAAAAAAGAAATATTTTCTTCGCATTCTGTACATGACATTTAAGTAACATATCATTCAGAATATTTTGTTAATTATTCTAAGTAACTTACATTGCATGCAAGAAAATCATTGTAGAAGCTCAATTAATAATCTTGTAGTTGTCAAATATTGCTTTTGAGTTTATGAAGAACGTGCCTTAATTATTTTCTTAGAAGTACTAGATGAAAAAAAAAAATAAAAGAATGTCCATATGGCATGTATCAGATAGAGAAAGCAAACATTTATATATATATATGTTTGATCTTTTTTTTTTTCGTTACAAGTTCCTTTCCGATTAATATTTCATATACAAAAATACAGATGTTATTCTATCGTAGGATTTCATGTTAAGATAAATCTAACTAGATATGAATGTTAAGACGTGACAAAGTTTATATCAATTTATTTAAAACAAAAACAAAAAAGAGACTGACACTCATTTCTATGCTAGTTGTACTTTTATTTTATGTGTTAAGACTAAATAACATACTGATTTAATTTATTCTTTATTAATAAACGAAAATCTTAAGATCTATTCACAACTATGACATTCTCGTAATTTATTAGTTAATTGTTTATATGTCTGTAAAAATCATATATATCGTTGTATTCGTAATACATAGGAAACCGTCTATTAGCGACCTCATAACTGAATTATGTATTGAAGAGTTTTACAGACTTCATCTTGTGTCTTTTCTATTTGTAAGATAAGAAAAAAAACATGTTTTCTGTAGATTTTTGTTAATTTTATTATTGAATCATCCGAAAATACATCATTGGTTCATTGTCGCCATAAATCTCGTTCGTTCTTGAAGACTCATTTATTCCATTCATACCCGTTCAGATAACGTTACACATGGTCGATTTCCCAATTGTTCTAATATACATATTTGTGTTTAATAATAGTTCATTACGACAATAGAATTTTCTATATTTTTTTTTGTTTTTTTGAAAAGAAAAGCTATATCAATATTTAGTAAAGATGATGAGTTCGATTCATTCGACAAAGAACGTATCGAAGCGGAAATAGTTCGTGTAGTGGTACTCGTCACAGCACAGACCAATTTCCTTAATCAGAGATCTCTTTTTCTTTTTTTTTTTTGTCAGTTTCTAGTTTTCTTTTTTTTTGTATTGGATTGTTGTTGTTGTTGTTGTTTTTCATCTATCTTTCTCTCGTCTCTCTTCTCTTTTTCGTATTCTCAATGTGTTCAATATCAATAATGATTATCGTTTGCTCGTCCCTCATCTTCTCGTCTTTTTCTCAAGTATAAGAACAACAATGATGCGATAAGCGATTTTCATCTTTATGTTGGCGGGTGTTGTATGTGATGTGTAGCTAACAAAAGAACTCGAGATATTGCGGACTACATCAAGTAAATGCGTGTGAGAAAAAAAAAGAAACACGGACAAGAATAAAGAAATAAGAAAAAAAAAAAAAAGAAGCGAAGGAAAAAAAATCGAGTTCCGAACATGTCGTCGCAAGGGTAAAAAGCAGCAGCAACTGCAATGGCTATGGTAATGTGTAGAGTAGTAGTCGTTGTTATAGTAGAACAACGACAAAAATGTGTTGTCGATTTGAAGAGCGAGATGGCGTGCTCTTGTATGCGCAAAAAAAAGGGTGAATGAGAAAGAAAATGTCGCGAGAAGAACGGTAACGGGAAAAACAACAACAACAACCATCACCAACATCATCATCATCATCATCATCAGTAGCAGCAGCAGTAGAATCAGCGACAGCAAATGGAATCGGGAGAAGAAGGAGCGAAGAAATATACAGGAAGAAATTGTAGTTAAGTCACGATTTGTTTGAGAACACAAAAAAAAAATGATACTGATTGACTGTATAAGACGCCTACGCAATTATATGAGTAAGATTGAAACTTACTACTACGTTTTCTCACTATAGAACAAAAAAAAACATTTTTTTTTTGCTATCTTAAATCTTGTGCATCGGTTCATTAAGCAAATAATCATATATATACCGCTCGGTTTCTATTTAGTTTATTAATATTATTATTGTTTTGTTACCTCTTTCAATCTATCACATTAGTCAACTTGATGGTGTTTCTATTCTGAGATATAGACAAACAAACGTTACTCATTATTAAATATGTATGTATTTATATATAAATAATATTCTTTTTTTTTCTTATGTTTTGACAAGAAGTTTATTTATACGGATAAAATAACTTGTTATACCTTGACTTCTTTTTTTTTCTTCATTATTCTTTTTTTCTTTTTTCGTTTTATACCTTTTGAAAGTAGTATTATTGATGATGATGATGATGATGATGACGACAAAGTAAGCCGTGATGGAAAAAGAAAGACAAGAGTTGTATTGAAAAAAAAATGAAAGAAAGAGAATAATAATTTTCCATTTCCCTTGTCAGCATCTGAATATAGCAGAAGCAAGTCTGGTTAGTCGAAAATAATAACATGCTATTAATAGTTATTATGTGACTAGTCAATGTAAATTTTTCTTTTTTTGCTTTTTAATTTCTTGGTTATTTGTTTTCTTTTTTAATAGTTACAGAAAATATAAGTTAATTGTCTATTTTACTTCAACACCTGTATATTCTATTAATCATCCTTTTTTCCTTTTGTTCGTAGGTTTTTTTTTCTTCTTCTTCTTCTTCTATTAGTAATCATTATAATGTTTTATAGAGTCATTGTTTTCTATTATTTTTTTTTTCTGCCACTCTTCTCTTCGTTCAAAATAGATAATGCAAAAAGGAAAATCAGTGTGGCCGATCGTTGAACAAGATTATCTGATTAGGTGATTATTCCGATCTTTCTCTCTGTCTCTCTTTTGCTCGCTTTTTTTTTCTTCTCTTTTTCCTTTTTTTTCTCTATTAGTATGTCTATAGTTCGTATCCATACATCATCATTGCCGAGCGACCCGATTTTCCTACTATTGCTCTTGTTGTTAGAGCATATACCCTTCATGGTCTTTTTCTTCCTTCGCTTCACTAACCGCACCGAGCAGTACGGAGAAAAGAGACCCTGTTATTGAATAATCGAGCAAGAAACAAGAAGAAGAGAAATGAGAACTGACGATAGAAAAATATGAAGAGGAATGTCGAGAGGACAAGACCAGTAAGTTCTATTCTATTCAACATCTATATATATATATAGATATGCGTAGGCAGCATATGTAGGAGTTATATTATAAAATGACAGAATAAGACAGGTGAAAATAATGATCTGATCTTTTTCGATATAAAATATTTTATTGCGTAACAAACAAATTTGATCAGACAAATAATATAATACATGAAATACGAGAGAAAAAGAGATTGATCAATATACTATTTGTCATATGTCAAATTTCGACATATGAATGAAATATTGAGACGAATATTTTAATTACGATATTTTTCTTTTTTTTTTGTTTTTTGAGTAATTGTATATGTTAACCTTCGTGACAAATCATCTATCTATCTATCTAATGACACTACTATTTAATATCAAAGCTGTTGATCAATAGTGAGAAAAATCTAACATGTAAAGGTCGACATATTTCATTTCATTTGTTAGATTTGTTTCCCTGTATTATTCCACGTGGGAATCTTATAGATAGAGTAGAATATTACCTATTTTTCTTTTTCTTTTTTTTTTTTTTTTTTTTTTTCTACTCGAGTATTCAGATTAGCATTCGAGCAAACAGAATGCGAAAAGAGAAAAAAAAAAGGAGAACGACAGTAGTTTTGCAAATAAGGCTACTAGGAAGAAAACGTATGTGTTGCTATTGTGGCCAAAGAAAACGACCAAACGAGATATGATAGAGAATGGATCTGTGTTCTCTTGTATTCTCATGAGACATGCGTTATCAGTAGATTTCTTTTCTATTTTTCTTTCTTTTTTTGTCTTTTTATATTCAAGGTCTGTCTGTCGTTGTATGTTAAATAAATGAATGAATGAATCACGAACTAGTACTTACTTTATTTTCAACGACAGAATAACTTCTTCAAAATATTTATACTAACATTCAATTAGTTAATTAAATTTTATCCAAAACAAAAAGACAAACAAAATCCTTTTTATCCCATACATATCATTATATATATTTCAAAATGGCAAAGAAGAAAAAAACCACCACAGGTCATAATAATATAACTGCTGAAGAAGCTGGTCGAGAATTTGGTGTTTCTGTTCGAGAATTAGAAAAATTAATGCAAACACGAGGACATGATGGTGTTATAGAACTTAATGAAATATATGGTGGTCTTAGTGGTCTTGGACAAAAGCTCAAAACAAATTTAATAACTGGTAAAATAAACTAAAATAAATAAGACTATTATTATTTTTTTTAATTTTATTTAGGTTTATCCGATGATGAAAATGATATATCAATACGTGTAACTGCATTTGGTAAAAATGAAATTCCACCAAAACCACCAAAAACATTTTTTCGTCTTATGTTTGATGCACTTCAAGATGTTACACTTATTATACTTATTATCTGTGCTGTCATATCATTTGCTTTATCATTTTATCATCCAGCTGAAGAAACATTTATAGCTGAAACTAGACCGAGTAAATTTATAAGCAACAAAAAAAAAAAATTATTTCTTATGTGTTTATTTTTTTTTTTTTTTTTGTAGAAGAAGCAAATGTTGAATGGATTGAAGGTGCAGCAATTATTATAGCTGTAATTGTTGTTGTTCTAGTAACGGCATTTAATGATTGGACAAAAGAACAACAATTTCGTGGTCTTCGTTCAAAAATAGATTCCGATAAAAAATTTAATGTTATTAGAGATAATGTAGTACGACAAATTCCAACAGCAGACATTGTTGTTGGTGATATATGTCAAATTAAATATGGAGATGCATTACCAGCTGATGGTGTTGTTGTACAATCAAATGATCTTAAAGTTGATGAATCATCATTAACAGGAGAATCAGATTTAGTTAAAAAACATGAATCAAAAGATCCATTTCTTCTTTCAGGTTAGAAAACAAAAAATCAAAATTAAACTATTATATTAATTGAATTTATTTTTTATTTTTTTTTAAGATACAAATGTTATGGAAGGTAGTGGAAAAATGTTAGTATTGGCTGTTGGTGTACATAGTCAAAAAGGATTATCAATGAAATTGTTAGGTGCAACTAAAGAAGAAAGTAGTGATGATAAAAAACCAGCTGTTGATAAAAAACAAAGTATGATAGAAGATTTTATGTTATGTTTTATATGTTCCCTCAACTTTTCCTAATACATATTCAGATGCTACTGCCGATGCAGACGTTAATGAACGTCTAGTAAAGACAGGATCGCCTTCAGGTATTTTTCTTTTAAATTAATGTCGTTAATTCTATATTAGTATTGTCTTAAATAATTGTTAATAAATTATTACTTAAAACTGCTGCTTGCTTTTTTTTTTGATTATGTTAAAGAAAAATAAAATTGTTTTTGTTTTTTTCCTTTTGTTAAAATTAGATGCAACGGCTAATAATCATGATGCAACTGAATTACAAGAAGTTTTACCTGATAATGCTAAACAAAAAGATGATAATGATGATTCAGAACGTCATAATATTACAGAACGATCAATTTTACAAGCAAAATTAACAAAATTAGCTATTCAAATTGGTTATGCAGGTAATAAAATATTTTTCTTTTTTTTGTTATCAAATCGTATTTTACATAATAGGAAAATAATTAGATCTGTTTTTGATTGATACTAATAATAGAAGAATTTTATTGATTTAGAATAAATTAAAAAAGTCAAAAAAAAACAAATTTTTTTTGTGTTTTAGGAATGACAATTGCTATTTTAACTGTACTTGTTCTATTAATTCGATTTTCTGTTGAAGAATTTATTCAACGGTAAAAAAAATATATATACTTTTTTTATTCATATTATTTCTTTAATTAATTTCTAGACGTGAACGATGGAGTAGTAAATATTGGAATCGAATTGTACGATATTTAATAACAGGTATAACAGTATTAGTCGTTGCTGTACCTGAAGGTTTACCATTGGCTGTAACAATATCATTAGCTTATGCTGTTAAAGTAAATTAATTCATTTTTTGTATTTTTGAAAATTTTATAATTTTTTTCTTTAGAAAATGATGTTAGATAATAATTTAGTTCGTCATTTGGATGCATGTGAAACAATGGGTAATGCAACAGCAATATGTTCAGATAAAACAGGAACATTAACAACAAATCGTATGACTGTTGTACAAGTATATGTTGGTGAAAAACATTGGAAAAATGTTGAAAATCCAGTTAAAGCCAAAGAAATGGTAATACCGGCTACAATAAAAGAAGTTATTTTTGAAGGTATATCTATTGATAGTAGTTATTCATCAAAATTATTAGTAAGTTTTTTTTTTTTTTGTTATACTAATTTCAATGACGAAAAACAACGAGACGTTTTGTTTTTTTTTAAAGCCTCCAGTTGAAAGAGAAACATTACCAAGACAAATTGGAAATAAAACTGAATGTGCTCTATTAGGTTTTGTTGGTACACTTGGTGGAAGTTATGATGAAATACGTATAAATTATCCTGAAGAAAGATTTGTTCATGTTTATACATTTAATTCTGTAAGAAAAAATATGTCAACTGTTATACGTCGACCTGATACAACTGTACGTTTATATACAAAAGGTGCATCAGAAATAATATTAAAAAAATGTAAAACAATATTAAATCGTAATGGAGATATTGTACAATTTTCAAATGTTGATTATGATCGTCTTGTACAAACAGTTATTGAACCAATGGCATGTGATGGTTTACGTACAATATCTATTGCATATAGAGATTTTTCATTAAATGATTTACCTGATTGGGATGATGAAGCAAATGTTGTTGATCAATTAACATGTGTATGTATATGTGGTATTGAAGATCCTGTACGACCTGAAGTACCTGATGCTATAGCTAAATGTCGAAGTGCTGGTATAACAGTACGTATGGTTACAGGTGATAATGTTAATACAGCTCGATCAATAGCACTTAAATGTGGTATTATATCACCAAATGATAGTTTTCTTGTACTTGAAGGAAAAGAATTTAATCGACGTATAAGATCAACACCAGATGGAGAAGTAAAAAAAAAAAATAATTTTAATATAAGAAAAATGATTGTATTTTATAGGTTGAACAAAATTTATTTGATAAAGTTTGGCCACAATTACGTGTATTAGCTCGTTCATCACCATTAGATAAATATGTATTAGTTCGAGGTATAATTGCATCAAAAATAAATCCAACACGTGAAGTTGTTGCTGTTACCGGTGATGGAACAAATGATGGACCTGCTTTAAAAAAAGCTGATGTTGGTTTTGCTATGGTTAGTATTTCTTTTTTTTTTTTTTAATTATATTCAAATAGTTGTAATTTATAATGAGAGAAATATTTCTATTGATTAATTACTTTTCATTTGAGAATATGTGTAAGTTCTAAGGTGTTATGAATATTGTGAAAATGAGTTCGAACCTTTGACTAATTTCTAGAAAGATATAGCACTTTTGTCATAGTTATTAATATAATATTCTAGTTTTTTTTTTAGAAAAAAATAATTTTTTAAATTTTGATTAAAAATTTTTTGCATATCGATAAGTCTTAATAAGAATAATTTATTGTAAAAATTTGAAATATTTCTAATACATTATTCTTTCAAAAAAAAACTTATCTCTATGCAAAAATTTTTAATCAAAATAGGAAAATCATTTTTTTTCTTAATGTCCCTGAGGGACGGGAGTAGATAACGGCATTATATTAAAAAAAAAAAGTATCTCAATAGTATTAAGCTCGAACTCATTTTTTTAGAATATTCATAACTAATTATAATCTACATAATATACTTATTCTCAAATCTAAATATACAATAAAAAAAAAAAAAACTTTTATTTTTGTTAATAGGGTATACAAGGTACTGATGTAGCAAAAGAAGCATCTGATATTGTACTTGTTGATGATAATTTTAATTCAATTGTCAAAGCTGTTATGTGGGGTCGTAATGT
The DNA here is from genome assembly GCA_905250075.1 of Rotaria sp. Silwood1. Classification (NCBI taxonomy): domain Eukaryota; kingdom Metazoa; phylum Rotifera; class Eurotatoria; order Philodinida; family Philodinidae; genus Rotaria; species Rotaria sp. Silwood1. The sequence continues at coordinate 450,429 of CAJNOP010000058.1, forward strand.
ATATGATTCTATATCAAAATTTCTTCAATTTCAATTAACTGTTAATGTTGTTGCTGTATTTTGTGCTTTTATTGGAGCATGTATTGTTAAAGAATCTCCATTGCGTGCTGTACAAATGTTATGGGTTAATTTAATTATGGATACATTAGCATCATTAGCACTTGCAACAGAAGTACCAACAGAAGAATTATTAACACGTAAACCATATGGACGTACACGACCATTAATATCTCGTACAATGATGAAAAATATTCTTGGTCATTCTATTTATCAATTATGTGTTATGCTTTTTATTTTATTTGCTGGTAAGAAAAAAAAAAAAAACAATATTTTTATTTATTTTTTTTGTAAATATATATATATTAAGGACCTAAAGTATTTGATATTGATGATGGTCGTCCAGTTGATAGTGTATTTAAACCATCTGAACATTTTACAATGATATTTAATGTATTTGTATTAATGACATTATTTAATGAAATAAATTGTCGAAAAATTCATGGTGAAAAAAATGTTTTTCGTGGAATATTTACAAATCCTATTTTTTGTGGTATATGGATTGTAACATTTGTTGTACAAATACTTCTTGTTCAATATGGTTCATTTGCATTTTCTTGTGTTGCATTAACATTTGAACAATGGATGTGGTGTTTTCTTTTTGGTGTTACAGTTCTTGTATGGAATCAAGTAAGAAAAATAAAAAAACCAACTGTTTTATTTTTGTATTCGAAAAATTTTTTGTATATATTTTAGATAGTTAATTTAATACCGGTGACACGTCATATGCCAAAATGGGGTGCAGGTGAAGTATATGATCAAACATCACCTATTGATATAGGTCCAGAAGGACAATCAAGACCAGGAGCAAGTCTAACAAAAGGACAAATACTTTGGTTAAGAGGAATAACACGTCTTCAAACACAGGTTTGTAAAAATAAAATACTAAAACATCAAAAGAATATTTATAGGTATCATTATCTTCTTCTTCTTGCAAATATTTAAAAAAAAACTATAAACTCAACAATATATCACTGGTGTTTGTTCTATTTTATGCAATTAACCACAATTCTCTTGAGAAATAATGTCAGCATATATATATATGTTATTAAAACTTGCTTAATTTATCTTTCTCTCTTTTTTTATCATATTAATAGTATTTGCAAAAAAAAAAATTTGACTTCGCTTATTTTCAATGTATGCATGCATTTAAATAACTATACGCTGCCTATTAATCATTTATATCAATCGAGAAATATATATGTATTTTTTTTTCTTCTCTTTTGATATATTAGATTGAATATAGAATAGAAATTAATCTATATTTTTAAGAGATAAGAATATATTTTTTTTTGAGTGATAATGAAAAGAAACTAATGAAGAAGTTCATTAAAATATTATTAATTTTATGTTTTGTTTTGATTAATTCTTGTTTTTGTTTTTTTCTATTATTATTATTTCTCTATAATCCCTATGACAGGTACAAGTTGTTAAAACTTTCCAAGAACATGTTGCCAAATCGCCGTCTTCCCAATGGTAAACTACCATCATCTATATGAAAGCGCATATGCGCTTAACGTCTATTGATTTATTCATCCTAAAATACCATACCATATGCATCCATTTCTCTTGAGGTTTGACCCGTCTGTTCGATATATAAATATATATATATGTACATGTCTCCTTTTTCTGTGTTTCCCCTATTCGTTTTAATCACATTGATTTGTTATGTATCTGTGTGTGTGTGTTTGTTGTGTCTTGATATAGTTTAATATTTTTTTTAATACCCTAAGCAAAAACCAACCAAATTAAAAATTTTTTTTATTTTACTAATAAATATAGAATAGACTTATGCTTTTATTGTTGTCTTGGCTTTATTATTATTATTTTTTCTAACTGCTTTTATCTTTGAATGTTGGTTGTATGTGCACGAAAATTGATCAATTATATTTTGTCTTTCCCTATTAGTATTATTATTATTATTATGTTTTTTGTCTGTCTAAATTGTTTATTTAATTATTCTTTATGTATCTTCTTGTAGCTTGTTTTGATACAAATCAAAAAGTTTATTTTTTTTCTTTTTTTTATTCGGACAATTCTAGCTTCGTGTGATAAAAGCATTTGAAGATTCAATCGATCCACACCCGCCAGAATTTGCAACATTAGATAGGCTACGAGCCTATACTGTACCTAAACTATCATCGTATTATTACGATACTCAACGTCCTCATCTTCTTAATAATCTAACTACCACTGATAATCAATCACTACCAAGAAGAATTTTTCAAGATACTGAAGTTTAAATACAAAATATACAACAAATACATAAAAAAAAAAAACAACAAAACAAACAATTAAAAAAGAAACATTTACATCGGTGGGCTTGTTTCTCTTATGCTTCCAATCTCTATTTTTTTTCCTCTATGTCTCTCTTTAAATCAATGTATTATCCTATCTTCTTTGTTGCTCTTTTTTTTTTCTTATGTATTTGCGCGCATTTAGAGTATGTGTATTTCTCTTTTCTTTTTTTCTTCTGTCTTTTTTTTTGCAAACGTGTGATAAAGTATTTTCTTTTTTTTTTTAAATTCTAAATTACACAAGAATTTCTTTTTCTTTCTTTATATTTTTCTCTATCTTCACTCTCTGCAAAATCAGTCAGTCATAGTAGAGCGGTGCTACATTACAGATGGTTGGCAATGTTGAATGCAAAAAGAAGATATAAAAAACAAAAGAGTCTCTCTCTCTATATATATATATGATAATTAGGATTCGATATCTTAAGTCGAGGGAAGAGATTAACATACACCGAGTGATGATGACTGTCTACCGCCTTCTCTATATATGACCTCTGTCCCTAGACTAGATAGAATTCAAGTTTATTCTTCTTTTTTGTTTCTTCTTTTTTTTCGTCTCTGTGTTTTTTTTTTCTTTTTTCTTTGTGATGAAGATGATGATGATCATAATCATATCTGTAGTCGAATAATATGAATATGAAAATAATGAAAAAAAAAAAAAGTCTTTTCTAATTTATTCCATATCAATAAAAGAAATAAACAAGCTGGAGGATGATATATGTATATATATATATATACAAATCTTGTTCTTATTGTTTGTGTTCAGTTCTATAAAGGAAATTTTACTAGCTTAAATGAATGAAATATATTATTTATCTTTATCTGTTTAGAATATAATCTTTTGGATTTTTGCCTTTTTTTTAAATTCTACTGTCTCTCTTCTTTTCTTTGTTTTATCTTCATAGATTGCTGTAGTCGATGCTTTTTATCAACCACCAATAACTAATCAACCAATATTATCCACGACATTCAAAGAATCAAGATCGAATACTTTAAATAATATTGGAACAGAATTAGAGTAATTCATATAATAACTGATTAAATTTTAGTTGTATTTGTGTGTGTGTGTGTGTGTGTGTGTGATGGTTTTTCATTTCTTTTGAATGTGATAACAAAAAAACAACAAATTTCTTTCTTTTTTTTTTCTTTTTTTTGCTTTACTTGCTCGCTATGTCAATGTTCTGTCAAACTAATGGAATAAAAATAGTAGATGTCTTAGTTCTAATGTCTAAAAAATATTGAATTATATATTGATGATTAACAGAACAATTCATTGAATGATAATAGAAAAATATTCTTATGAAATACACAGATTTTAACCATATGTCTTATGAAAACAATACAATGTAGAATAATAACAAAAACAAAACCTGAATGATATTAGACTAAATAATTATTCTTTTGTTTTTTTTTCTTCTTTGACACATGAATGAATTCTTAGAGTTGATGAGTTTTTTTTTTTGTTTACTATCTAATTGGAGCAAAACTAGAATTTGATTAACTGTTCTGGTGTTGATATCAAAATTTTATATTCTTATTTAATATAATTATTATAGATTATATTCTCTCATCAACATCATTAGATAGAAGAAAAATAAATCATTTTCTTAGAAAATAATAATTATTTTTCAATGAGATATATATCATGTGACTTGATAACATAAGTCAATGAAGATATAATTATTTGAAACAAAAAAAAAGAAATTTGAATGTTTCAACTAATAATTGAAAGCAAATCTAATCAATCAATACTGAGACAAAACGATCATATTTTTATTTTTATTTTTAACTTTAGTAATTAATATGTGGAACTATTTAGTCTTATCGTAGGAAGTTGCAAATGAAACCTTTTGTTTTCTTATGTATATTTCTTATTTTTAGATATAAAAAATATAATTTACTTCACGTCTATGTCATTTTACAACATACAAGGAATCGGTACATATTACTATTACATACATATATGTGGGAAGTATTTAGTATGAGGGAAAAAATCTTTCAGTTACAGATTTCATCTGATTGACAGCGCTAGGGTATCATAATGTATTTTTTTTAAAGAAGAACCATTTACTTAAAAAAAACACTATATTACGTACATAAACATTAGAAATGCAAAAAAAAAGGATATTATGAAAGTCTATTTGTCACTCAGAATGAATATGTGCGTCAATGATTATTTGTCATATAATGGATATATGATATTCAAACAAGCAAATAATGGGTGGGCTTAGTTATGCTTGTTTTTTTTTCTTGTATGACTGATCAAAGAAAAAAGAAGTGAACTATATAAGAACCATTGCAACTATCGATTGTATTAGACAGTTTTATTTTATAAATTTTCATGTCATCATTCAAAGTTCATACAAATCCTATGCAATTATTAACAAAGAAAATTTTTGATGCAATTGAAACATTTTTTCATGATCTTTGGTCAAAATTAAAAGGAAAACAAGAGTCACAAGAACAACCAGTCGAAAGCTCAACGTTCAAACGATTTAAAAATCTTTTTGAAGATCGTCAAATAAAATCAAAGAAGAAAATTCGAGAAATAAAGAATTCTGCAATTCAAAAACAACTCAAAACTGATAAAAAGACCAAAAAATTGTATACGAATAATAATTATGAAAAGAAAAAAAGTCGTGTTTTTTCTTTTCTTCTAAGTCAATGACATCGAAAAAGTAGATTTTATTTTATTTTTTTTGTTATATCATTTTATAAAAATAAAATAAACAATATAGTTATACTAGAAAAATATTTTTTTACATATCAGAATTTTAAATGAACTCAGCAGTAATCTAATATCATTAAACTTCTGTAGGAATTGTTATTCTTCTTTTTGTGAAAAATACTTATTTTGAATATGATCTCGAGTGCATAATCATATATAGTTTTTATAGATATTGATATTATTATGATCAGATGATATCATATAAAAGATAATTAAATTTTTTCCTACAGTAGAAAAGTTTTCTTAAATCGCGAACGCTTTTTTGTGTGTCAGACTGAACTCATAATGACGTTTTTCGTTTCCTATCCTATTAGTACTCATAGTTTTCGACCAATCTCTTTTTCTAATCGCTGATCTTCTAACAATGTAAAACGATCATATTAATATTTGTGAATAAGTATCATATCAAACAATGGAATCTTCATATTGATTTTATTCATTGTAGAACATTAAAAAAATAAACAAAAAAGAAATTTCTTTTGTTTTTAATATCATTTAAAACTGTAATATTATCATGATAAAGATATTCATTTCATCTATGTCGAGCGCAAATTATTCGATGATCGATAAATGAGTTTCTTGCGAAATTTGAACTTTAAATAATATATTTATATGAGAATATGCCTTATTTTCAAAATTTCGAGCTAAAAAAAGCTTTAAGGTTTAAAGTTAAAGTTATTTCTGGGCTTCTGAAACCCATAAAAATCACTTGTGGTTTTTTCCTTTGAGAAAAAACCTTTTCATGTAATATACTAAAAATAAATGAGACATAATAGATGGTTCGGAATTTTTTTATATCAGCGATGAGTTCTAATATGAGTGGATTGATATATATATCAGATATATTTATGTTGTTGCCTAATGCCAATATTATTATTTCGTGTAAAAAAAAAGCACTTTCTTAGAAACACCGAATGTTATCTTTAAAACGTCATCATTGTATTGCATAAAGAAGAATATTGTTGGGATACATTAATGCACGTAGTATTGATGATTACATGAATAATCAAGTGTAAAACTACCAGTCAAATATCATAAGATTTCGTCTATTGAATTGTCGAAAACTAATCTGAAAGCCATGTTTCTTTTTTTTTTTTTATTCTTCCCATTTGAAAGTATTACCTTTTACTTGCAGATTATCTTCTATCTTGTTTTCTTTATTTGATTTTCTAGTTAATAAAAAAAAACCGCTTATTTTTAAAGGTAGTTTTCATGAAGGACGTTAATCTATGTGTTATTATCTCAATGTAAGATTTGATTTGAATAAAAAGTCTAATCGTAAAATGTAATAAAAATTTATTGCTTTTATCTAGCTGTCTATGCATGTAATGTATATGAATAGTATAGTGAATGGTGGAAAAGAAAAATACAATGACTTTTACAGAATGATATTAAGATGGCAATAAATGCCACGATACTCAGTCATTGATGATGTCGTGTAAAACTTTTCTTGTTATTAGTTATCATATTTGCACTAATTGGTGTTCTATTGAGAACCCAGCATGATCTTGGTGATTCACTAGTTTTTTGTGTGACGTCACATACATATTGGATATGACATTCGACAATTTTAAACAAGATTCTATTGAAATTATTCAAATATCTATGGAGTTTCATCAAATTACCGAGAATATATGATAGAACTTGACAAGCTCAAGGTCTGAGATCCTTTGTTCTGAGTAGCTTTAATTTGAAGTATGTTGTTCTACTCAAATGATGAAGAGAATTGTTCATCAATAAATATTGATGAACTACGAAAAATTAAAATAAATCAATGAATAGAAATGAGATAATAAAAGTTACAAAGAATTTTTTTTAATGGAATTTTCATTGAGTGATTGTATTACTACTCATAAGCATTTTAATCGAACTTTAACACATGTGAACTATTATAGTTTTGATTTGATGATTTCAATTTGGATACTAGTAAATATATTTGACAGTCTATTAGATTGAATAAACTACAAAGATAGATTATCTTTTGGTAAATAATTTAAGGTGAAAAGAAAAATTTTTCGTAACGTAATGATCTTCCTTTCAAAGTTGACTTTTCACTTTTGCATGTTATTTTTTGTTTTCGAGAGAAAGTATTCTTAAAAAGTAGAAGACATCAAGTCCTTATCTATCAATATCTCTTCTTTTTTTTTTTAAATTTTCTTTTGATGCTTTGCTTTTAGACAATACGGTCTTATGGTGAATAAAACAACTTAATCACACAGATTTGAGAAGATTTATTTTTTGTTCATTACAACAAAAATAATTTATGATTTTGAGCCATCTTCTAGATGAAAGTCTTCAGTCAGGAAGCTAAAACTTTATACAGAAGGAAAGTTACCAGCTGACCAAATTTTTTGCTAGCATGCATTCTGAATGTGTGATGGTTTACTGTTTGGTTGTGACCAATCTATAATTTGCCTCTATATTAAATGATGATTTATAAATACAGTAGTATATATGAGATTAACGAGAGTAAAATGAGTACCGATGATTTCTCTTGATGAGTTGCTCCTTGTCCGTTCACTATAGTTGATACTCGAGAATTGTCTTAATATTTTTCTGAGTTCAAACAAACCGACACAGATTACTTGACCTCTGGAAAAAGTAAAGCTGAGATAGGGTGCGTCAAACATTTGAACGCTTTTTTGTGTCGAGCTAATTAAAGCAATTCTGTGCCCCATCTGTTCTCCTTGTCCATTTTCTCCTTTTAGTTCTTCCTACTCTTCCTCCTTTTTCTCACCTCTGCACTTTGTCTCTGATCACAAACTCTATAAAACGACACTATCATGTACAGTTCTCGACCATATTAACAATTGCAATCATTGTCCTAGGATTGTTTTATAACACTACAAAAAAAAACGGAGATATAATAGTGTTGGGGTTTGTCATTTTATATCCTAGAGGTCACCGTTTTCTTGGAAACGATATTTTTTGTTTGGATTCATCTAAACAATAGACTCAAGGAAAAATATTAATGTACAAAATACATTCCATCTATTTTAATTACGATGTGATAGAGATCATGTTACGTTTTTCTAAATGAGAAACATATATTCTTTGAATATGATATTAGATGGAATGGCATACAACATTATATATTCGTCCACAATGGTCGAATGCACGTCGTATTTCATAAGTCTCCACTTTGAACAGTTTTTAATGAGTCTTAACAAGAAACGTGTAAATGACAATTAAATAAATTTTACAATGTTTTCGGTTGAGAACACTTATTTGTCATTGTTGTAGAAGAATCGTTTAACTTGAAATTTATCTTTTTTTATGTATTGTTAATGTTTTGTGTCATACGCAGCACGTGTCATTGTGTGTTGAGAATATATCTTTTCTTCATCTGTTATTTTTAGGATAGGAGGTAACGATAAATTTATCTTCTTTCATACTTGATATAAGAATGACTTTATCATGATCTTCTCTTTGTTTTTGACTACCTTTCTATCTTTGATTACAAGTGAAATAAAAGCAAAACTGCTGATATCACATCACTTGGAAAAATAACTAAACGAGCACGAGTTCTCATTTACTAAGTATGGTAGGTATTGCAACAATTGTTTTCTTTATGTTTGTTTTTGAAGTAATATTATAACAGTCCTACTACATAGGTCAAGTTTCGTCTTCTAAAAATATACATTAGTATTATAAGCCAGATTACTATATCTAAGTTTCAAAAATTAGGCGGACTTACTGTAAAGAAAATCAGAAGAAAAACTATGAAAGATCCATTTATTTAAGCATTTTTCTCTTTATCATATGGGTTCTATAGTGAAAATATGCTCTTAACAGTCATGTCACCTGAAGAAGACAAATAATTATTAAAACTCTCATCATCGCTCATTTCAGGATCGTTTATTGGCATATACAAAAAAAACAATAGAGATGAAAAGTTGATTTATAACTCAGAAAGAACTAAAAAACAGATAAATATATATGAAAGATAAGTTATTTTCTATGTATTGCTCTTAGTTAAAAATCATGCTAACATGCATTTGCGATATTGTCCGACTATTAAAGCTAATTTTTGTGTCACCTAAGTTGATGAAAGAACAGTTTTTTTATTCAACTATAATAAGAAAGTTTGGATGTAGTTGCGTTTTGTCATAATCTGTTTCTACATCCAACCCCACACCGTGATTTATACGTCAGTGGGTTGCTAGGTTCGGAAGGTTCACGGCACTGTTATGATTGTTGTGGGATTCCTACCGTTTGTCGCTAGTATCGATCAACTAGTGAGTTAGCTGTCATTCCTGAACATTGATTGATGTGACATTTATACCTCTCTAGACAAACCAATATGTCTGTCTGCGTGCACCTTCTATCGGCTTCAGTAATTGAGTGACAGGCAGCATCCAATGAAATTGCCACTATGACATCGAAAATCTTGTTAATTCAGGTGTTTTTACTTTTTATCAGTGGCAGTACTTCGGTTTTAATCGTTCTAACAAGCATTTTACCATTCTCTTTTTGTTTTTCAGGTTTGAAACTTTGAATCACTGAAATTAGATTGATTATTAATGGCATCAATACTTTCTGCCATAAAAAACATTTTCGTTTCTGGAGAACACTCTGATAAAGACAAAACAAATATAACTAATATAACACGTATTGCTATTAATCAATCTGGTAGTGTTGGATCGTTTTACGATGCATATCAAGATCAAATATTAGGAAAAATAGGTATAAGTTGCAAAACAGACTTGTCTACATCACAAAAACCATTAATATGCGTAGTACACAAAGGTCGAACACGTGACACTGAAAATTTACTTGAAATAGTTGGTATTAGTTATGCATTACGATTGAGCATCTTGCTAAAAATAGTTCAACCGACTGGTATTGCCTCTCTTATTGATTATCCTCGAGTAATTGATAAACATACTCGTTTTTTATACATTCATCAAGAAAGTCGAATAGAATCATGTCAAAACCATCTAATCAAAGTAATAAAATCGTATAAATCTTTCACATTACAAACAAGTGCAACACATATTATAGCTCAAATTATTTGGGGTATACATGCTATTGTTATTTTACAATTACCGCCTGATCAAGAAACAGAAATCGATAACTTATTACAACAAATATGTCACTGTTTAAATCATAATGAATATCACATGGAATTCACACCGGAAATAAAACATCTCATTAATAAAATCATATCTACTACATGCTACTCAAATATACATGATTTAACTAAGTTCACCAAATTGGACGATATTTATAGACGAATTTCACAAATGAGAAAAAACTTTAACGAACACCGTCAATTGGAATATATCCTCATTTCTATTCCATCATCTTCTCCACAACATAATAGTAATACTACAGTAAATATTGATATTGATAGAATTCATATTGATTATCTTGAACAATATTTACAACAACGAACATCTGAAATGAAAATCTTAAAATTAAAACTTGACCATAATTTACCTGAATTACTACAGGGAAATTTACAAGAACAGTTGAATAGTGCTCGTGATGATTATTTAAAGTTAAAACATTATCACGATTATGATATTCAATGTATTCGTGAGTCACTTATTAAAGTACGACAAGGACAACCACAAGAAATTCTATTCAATACACACATGAATTTGGAATCACCTAAGGAAATTAAAGATCGTACTTACAAACTCATTACTAACATAAATGCCTTAGAAATAAAAGGAAAATTAATTGGACAACTACAGAATGATAGAATTGAGTATTGTAATGTTGTTCAGTTAGGAATTCAACAAGGACATAATGAACAACTAATCAATGATATACTTTTTAGAAATGATTCTAACAAAGCTATTTTTTGTTCAACTGATATTTTAAAACAACATTCACATGAACAATGGACGACAATGTATTGTCAAATGAATACACTACGAGAAAATAATTCAAAGATGAGTCTCGTCTATGCTGACTTTACTTATAGTACATGGTATTTAGACAAGATAGTGATTCTAACATCAAAAGAACAAACAATAGGCAGATGTGAATCGAATTCGAAAATGATTTCAGATACAATAAAACGAAAAGCTCCTCCACCACCATCATCGTCAAACAATGAATATATCAATATTCTTCTTCTTGGTGAATCAGGAGTTGGTAAATCAACATTTATTAATGCTTTTGCTAACTATCTTCGATTTGATACACTTGAACAAGCTCAATCTGGAAAACCTGTTGTTGTTATACCTGTTTCATTTTTAATTACAGTAAATAATCAGTTTGACGAAGAACTTGTTAAATTTGGTGATGCAGATTCTAATGAAGATCATAATAATTCAGGTCAATCAGTTACTCAACAATGTAGATCATATGTTTTTGAAATTCTTCATGGAAAGCGAATGCGTATAATTGATACACCTGGTTTTGGAGATACACGAAGTGATAATCAAGATGAACTTAATATGAAAATCATATTTTCATTTATTAATAATTTAACACATTTAAATGGTATTTGTCTCTTATTAAAACCTAATGTTCATCAATTAAATCCGTTTTTATATTCATGTTTTACTCAATTATTTCAATTTTTTGGTGAAAATATTCGTGATCATTTTAGCTTTTGTTTTACTAATGCTCGATCAACTTTCTTTACTCCTGGTGATACTCGACCATTATTAAAATCATTGTTTGATTCATTTTCAATAAAACGAATTCCATTGGAAAAAAAGAATACATTTTGTTTTGATAGTGAATCTTTTCGATATTTAGTTGCATTACAGAAACATTTAGTATTTAATGAAGATGATAAAAAAGAATTCGAAAACAGTTGGTTACGATCTGTTGAAGAATCAAAACGATTTCGACATTTTATTACCCATGAACTAGAACCATATCGTAAAAATATTGAATGGCAATCAATTCAAGAAGCTCAATTACAAATCAATCTTATGATTCGTCCAATGTTGGAAGCAATGCGAAATATTCTTCGGAACATTCTTTTACATAAGACAAATTCTTCGATTAAGCTCAGTGCAACACATGCTGATCATCCAGCAATAATTTGTTATACATGTAATCGTAACAGTAATAAATTTGGCCCTTTTTGGATATTATCAGATTATCTGCATCACTTGCCTAATACGGTCAGTATACAAAGTATAATGAAAAGTTTTCGTTTTTCTTCTAAACTATCAAGAAGAAAATTCAATGTTGAAATGTGATGTTGTTACTTATTAGTCTATGTTGTATCTTTTTATATAAGTAAATGCCATACTGTTTGATTAGTTAAGGCAATCATTCTTTATTGTAAGCTATGAAAACTGATAACGTATAACTCCGATATTTTTCTTCTAACAACGAGAGAAGTCGTCTAACTGATATATCGCACTTGAATCAAGATTACGTGCATTATATAGATCGAAATAATCTATGAATATACTGAAAATAGTTTGCGTTCTAAGTTTATTGGTGTGGTGATAATGAACTTTTACAGTAATTTTCCTACGAATGCTATGGTCCAGAAAAACTGATTTTCGAATTTCAAATTGAAATTATAGTCAAAGTGAGTTTTTTACATCGTTCATATACGCTGACAAATTTAATATTCTTATTTCAGGATAGAAATAAATCAAAAGACTTGAAACTTTCACAATAATCTACTCTCATTAAGGTCTGATTATGTACAAAGTCTCAAATCGAAATTGGACAATCAGTTTCCCCTAGTTACTCTGAAGAAGATTACAGCATTCGTTTAAAAAAAAATACTGTAAAGATTCTAGTATCTAAACATTAATAAGCTAAGTATGCAAACTTTTTTTCAGGATATTCATAGTTTATTTCTATCTACACAATACACGTAATCTCGAATCAAAAGCGATTTATCATTTGTAGAACGTTTATTGTAAGTTTTAATTTTGATAAAATAAAGTAGCAGTTTAAAATTAGTGTTGTTATGAGAAATTAATAAGGAAGGAAATTAAATGTTAACATTTCCACTTCAAAATATCTATTGTTAAATAGTAAATATCGTTTGAAGAATTCTCTATCTAAATAAATAGTTCTTTTTTAATTCTATTTCAAAGATCTATGATGATATACATAGAATTCATTGTAATGAAGATAAAGTTAAAATGAAACCTTCATTTCAACGCCATTATTTTTTCCCAATCTTCATTTTTTATTATTTAATTTTTTTTGTTTCAAAGAACAGTTATTCTCTGAAATAATGTACAACAATAAGAACCTCAGAATAGACAAATTAAAAATCAAAATTCCGCTTGAAACGCTTAAATGTGATGATATAACCTAACCAAATATCGACATTATTGATAGATATCAGTAATGATCTAAAGAAACATAGAATTTATACATAATATTATTATTTATGGAAGACTTATATAATTTCAGTGTACTTCCAACGAACAAAGCCCAACACAATATAGACTCAGCTATGAGTTTCTGAATAACCAAACTAATGAATCAATGGAAATTCTGAACGAACAACAAATACTTCTCTATGAAATATATACCAAGTTGGTTCGTTTTCTAATAGCAACTCAGAAAAAACAAGATGATCCATTTTTATTGGGTCTTACAAGAATGATTAAAGAAGAACAACATATTTGTCAAAATTACGATCAAAGCAATTTTAATCATCAATTAGTTGATTTATTGATAACACTTAAAAGAAAATACGAAAAAGAATCAAATCAGATACATTCAGATGAGCAAAATCAGACACTATCAAATATATACGAATTAATAAAATCAGCTAATCAAATACCTATGGTAAAAGAACAAATGGATGCGATAAAACGATATCAAGAATTCTTTCTGACATCACATGAACAAAAAATATCAATGAACAGCTAACATGTTTTTTAATATTATAAATACTTTTACGTAACTTATCAATTATTATAAAACATTTTATTTATTCTTTTTCATATGTCAATTTGTTTTCAATTATTTTTCTATTTTATTTCGTATATATATAAACTAGACCTGTGACAATTTCCGATCAAAGAACTGAATCAGTATCAACCACCTAGTTCTTTTTTGATAACTGGGTGTGGGTATCCTTAAATTGAGTGTCCACACTGACGCCCACATCCACACCCTCATTTATTCTTGATGGGCCTCTCAAATGACGATGACTCACTATACACAACCATTAGGGCTTACATAATAATTATTTTCAAATAACGTTGATGGAGATTGATCCAAGAGCGAACAAAGTAATTTCAAATTGATTTCAACCATTGAAATCAGTTTCTTCTTCATTGGATTGATCTCTGTAAAATTATCGGATCAAATGTAACTGGGACGACATAGAATGGGACGAATTGTAAGGAGACGAACTGTAGAAGTACCAGAAAAATAATAATCTTTTGGTATCAAAATTTTAACTTCTGTTTTTATTTATGATTTATTGATAAACAGCTGTGAATTTGATTTACGCGAAAAGCAAAACTAATCTTCGTCTATGCTATTTTTTCAGTCAAATCGACAAGAATATTGACAACTGGTTCATCATTATAATCTTTAAATGGACAAGATAAACCATTATTTTTCTTTTTCCATATCCAAGTGGCGGGATCAACAATTCTCGTTTCTTTTTCATTCATTTTTTTAATATAGATGTGACATGTTGCTGGATTACATGTTTGTATAAATGCATATTGAAAACTTTTTATATTTCGTGCATGATGGCAAACATGCCGACGTAATTGAGCGCCTAAATTTTTACCTGTATGCATAGATCGTGTTGCACCAGCTACAATAAATAGAACCATGTTTGGTTTTCATTCTTGATTAAAATCATGATGAACAATTGGTCGAGCATTTCTGTAAGTAAATCTTTCGTTGGATATTGAGATGCAAGACTGGAATCATCATATGGATATGTTTTACAATATAAAAATAGGTCACTGGCTATAATAGCTGCAATAATTTCATTCGTTGGACGATGTCATATCAAAAATGACAATTTTTCGTCGAGTACATTGATGATTAACGACCAATGCCGTTACTCAAATAGCTGCTCAGCTGCTACTCGATTAAAAGCCATCAAAGGATTGTGTAAAACGAATTCTTCGGCAATTAGTTTAGCACATAACTGAGCATCTATTTCATTATCGATTAGAGCAATGTCATATTCATTGTTCCTAGCCATGTGACAGATAAGAACAAAATGAATATAAGAGAAGCGTACATACTAGAGATCTGCGTGACCAATTTGTCGTGACCAAAAAAAAATAAAGATCATTCGATAATTTTTTCCACATCCATCACGGAAACTATTATCGAATAATCTTTATTTCTTTTGGTCACGACAAATTGGTCACGCAGATCTCTAATCATGAAGTATAAATATGAATCATTTCCTTCGAAAAAATCAATCAAGTTTTTGAATCAAATAAATGATTATTTTCTTTTATATTTTAGATTTGCTTCAACAAAACAAAATCCAACAATACAATAAAATAGAAACTAGGCATTGGTTTTCATTACTTATTTCGTTTCTTTTTTTTTAAGAGCACAAGGATGGTGAGAAAGACCTCCTTTGATCTTTTCTACTTATTTCGGTTTCTTGCTATCTTAAGTATACAACACTGATCTATGGATAGCAGTGGGATAAGTTGTTTTCTTTATATTTTTAAGACTTAGAATTAATCGAAATCCTTTTTCTTTCCTTCTTGTCATGAATAACATTGCATCGCGTCAATGTCCAACACCAAACATATTAGACACCCTTTATATGTTTCTCGAGATGAGATGGAGTGAGACTCAATAAAGTGAGTGTTAGTGAGACAGGGGAAGGTAAGTCATGTTCATTGAGGTTAGACACCTGTTATCTTTGTAGGATTTGGTGTAAATGATTTGAGTCTCTTTTATGCGTGCATGAACTTGACGTTCGTCACAATTCCACTAGTGTGGCTCGTTGTCACAAGCCCGTGCGAATAGAATAATCATTTCTTTGATCAATTCAGCGTGATTTATTAGTAGGAAAGAAAAGAAAAAAGATTGTTTATCGTAAGGAGTCTATAAAATAGAAAGCTGTTGAACACGGTAATTGCCCCGATCGACAACATAGAGATTGCCATGACGATCGAAGGACAAACCCATGGGACCGTGAAATTGATTTGCTTTTGCTCCTGCACCATGTCCACCCACAATGATTGTGCCTTGTGTCGCTGCTTGGGACCAACCCATCACTCGATTATTCCATGTGTCTGCTACGCAGACAGTACCCCAAGCATTGACGAAAATTCCGTTAGGATACGACAATTGTGTCAGGCCACTTCCTTGACCTTGATGCCCAGCGACGACAATTCCTTCAGTTGCACCTTTCTCCCATTTCATCACACGATCATTGCTCCTATCGGACACGTAGACACTCTGTTGTTTATCAACAAATAGGTAAGTCGGACCATTGAGTTGATTGAGACCACTACCTATACCATTGCCACCTGCAACGACGATTCCATTCCGGTCACCTTTTTCATATCGTCTTACTTCATCTTTCTCGTAGTCGGAGATGTAAAGATATCTCTGATCATCCATAGTCAATCCCCAACACTTGACATGATGGATGAGAACTTCTCCATGAGCTGTACCACTACGACGAGACCATCGTACTACTCGTCGATTCTCTCGATCACAAATAATGAGACTATCTGTCTCTTTGTCGATCATCACATCAGTTGGTTCATTTAATTGATCCAATCGATTTCCTTTGCCATGGCCACCAGCTACTACTTGTCCATTCGTCTCACCTGCCCTCCATTGAACGATACGATGGTTATATGTGTCAGCGATGACTATCGTTTGATCAACATCAACAAAAAGACCATGAGGACCCCAGAGTTGATTGGTAGCACTACCATATCCATGGCCTCCAGCAACGGTTACTCCATATCGCGTCCATCGAGCATTGGCTGGAATATTGGGAATCACTGCAATGAACGAGGAAATGAAAAGGAATCATAATCATGGTTGTCAACGAATAAGACATTCTTCTTTATTGAAGGAAACTTGATAAAATTTTTGAGAATCTCCTTCGCTAACATATTCTCAACAAAAAAACGGTTCTCTCGTACAGATCCAAATTGGGAAACCTTTTCCTAGTTTCTTCAGAATTCGTGTTTACAAGAATTTATCTAAAATTTTGCTAAGATTTTTAAGATTCTCAGAAAGAGAACTTTCTGGAAGTAGCAGTTCTGAAATACAGAGAAGAGTGACGGTAGTCCTATGTAAGGTCTGGATATGAAAACATAAGGGTCTGATGATTTTATTCATAATCTATATGATAGACTGCAGACAGGGTTTTAAGCAATAAAATAAAGAACTGTGTCAGATGGCGAACCTGAAAAAATGCTGAGAAGATTCTATCTGTTTTTCTAGTTTTGAAATGCCGATGATATTTTTTATCAGGTTTTTGCTAAATTATACAAAACTCCTCCTAAGGAGGTTTCTGAGAGGAATCTAGCAAGATCACATCTATGTTACATGCGTGCAAAACTGAGAAAGTGTGAAAAGATTCCACGCAAATCTTTGGAGAGGAAGGCTTTCTACTGAAGATAACGAATACCTTAAAGTTTTTGAGAATACAATAAGAAGGTTAATACAGAAACTAGTATTCTTGAAACTGCTGAAAAGTCTAATACTAATAGTATGTTAGCTATCAAGTAGCAAATATAGAAGCTTGAGAATTTTATTCACAGTTTATAATGCAGAATCTTATCAATGAGTATCAGACACAACACTAGCAAATTTAAATGCCTAAAAGGTTTGCGTTAAAGCCATTCAATAATTTACCCTGTCAGAATCCTAAAAAATGGAAAAATGTTGAGAAGAGTTTATCCAAATCTTGTAAAGAGTAACACTGGCGTCGATCTCCTCTTGATGCATCACGTACAACAGTAGCCACATACTCATTCGATTAACTTTTTTTTTTATTAGTACAGTTGTTAGTTCTAGAAACGGCATATAATGTCAACCGAAGAGACTATTAAGTGATAGGTCATTTTCAGTATTATGAAAAAATAGCCTATAATAGGTTTATAAAGTGCTCCAAAGTTAGTCCTCGTAAGAAATTCATCGACAACAGGAAACTTTACTATAAAAAACATAATTTCTAAACTTTTAATGGCCGTATGACTTTTCCATTTTCGGCAATCGAGAACCTTCCAGCTTTACGCAATGTTTTTAGTTGAAGAGCTTTGAAGATATTACAAAGTTACGGATACCGAATTCTAAATTGAAAACCTTCTCAACAAATTTTTCAAGATCGTTTCTGAAACTCTATTTTATGAGGTTGCCTCAATATGAAAACTTTTTTTTTGAGTGAAAGGACTCATGGAATCCAGACAGGTTAAGGAAGTAATAGAGATTCAAAGAACTTAAAAAGCGACAGGCGAGAACAAGTATATAGGTGAAAGGGTAATACTGATGTTCAAGATAAATTCTCTTAATCCTCACTGGAATATCGTCGAACTCTTGTAAAAAAGAAAGATTTCGAGGAGTCTGACATGATAGAATTACAAGATTTGAAATGATTCACAACAGTTTGTTTTCATAAAATCCAGGTCTAATCTGGTTAGATTTTGATGAAATACTTCCTTTTCTATGATAGTTCGGTATCGAATCATAGATTGAATCAAATCACTTGAGAATATAAAAAATGGTCCAATTCTATCGAATACTGTTTTATTGATGAAAATAATTCGTATTGATTAAATAATTTTATTCAATTATCAAATTTATTTCTTTATCATATATATACTAATCAGTATTTTGACATTTCATTTTTTGATTATTTTACACATACGTGTCATGCAAAATGTTATTTCATTGAGAAAACATATAAATAACTTACCAGAAGTATTTGTATTCGATGACTCTGAAGCTAGTTCCATTTTATTCATAGTTGATGCTAATGATTGATCATCATTGTTATCAAGTTCAATCAAATGTACAAGAAGTGAACCATTCGATTGCTTTAAAACATCGCTCTTCACGCGAAATTGCGAGCCCATTCGTAAAATAATTTCATCTTCATTTTTGTATTCTGTATAGCCAGAAATATTTTTTCCTTTAACAGCTTCAATTAAAAAAAAAGTTGCATTTTTATTGTTGCCAATGAAACTTTCAATAATTTTGACTGATGAAGAACATGAATTAATACTCCACCACGTGAAAATTTGGTTTTTGATGAAGTGCTTGCCAATATCAAGAGGTACACCTCTCCATACTACATCTTTAACAGTAGGTAACTTATTCAATGCTGTATCAAATAGTTTTAAGTATGGAAACCATACTTTTAGTGCTAGCCGATTTTTGGACCGCAATGCTTTATTCAATACACGATACAAAGTAGTATCACTCCATTCCATTGTATAGATATAAACTGCAGCTGATTGATCATGTGTTAGTCCATGTTCTGACGGAAAATGGGCATCTCGTTTAGCTATGTTTATAAAACGAGGCAGTTCATCAATTTGGGATTCGATAGGCTCTAGTGCTTTTTCGAGTGAAACAAGCTTTTCAGCATGATAACCATAAACAGGTGGAAGTTCGTTAAATGAAGCCTCGATATCACCAAAACGATTCATCACGTACGATTGCTACGAATTCGAAGTAATTGATTAAAATATTTTTGACTTGTTTTTCTATAGAACATTATTTAGAAAAATTTGTTACTCGTTCTTTTCTTTCTATATAATAATACTACAAAAACTTTTACCCGCAACTAATATAGATTCATCTAAGGGTTACGTTTCTTGACACTACGTGCACCAATACCAATCATTGAGGGTATTTTTTCACTTCCACTTAAGGTAGAGCTACCTTGTGAAGCTTTTTATACTTTCCCTCTCAACGGTTTCCTCTGATATCGAAAATCATTCTCTGTCTTCCAGAGGTATAAGTCACTATTGTGAAATTATTCTCAAGCGCGTAACACATCGATCGGTTTCCTGATACATTCGCACCGTTTCTAACACATTTCTATGTACTAAAACAACTGTCGCATTTACCTATAGACATTTCGCGAATTCTGGAGGTTTTACTATTACATACACAGATTGTAGGCTCTTGAACATTGTCACTCTTTCTTCCAGGACTTCTTCTGCGATCGTAAAGTTCTCGCCACCATTTACAGGCGTCTCTTGAAGCCTGAAGCTTTTTGCTAGGACTTTTATATATGGCACGGTTCGCAAGCTATCTAATCTTTCTTCACCAACGTTTCTGTGATTGTCATGTTTTCTCTGTTGTCCAAACTCATTCCGTGGATTTGCTGCAGATTTTTGCGTTTTTAATCACGCACTCATCTTTGCTCCCAAAGTTACAATTGTCTCCAAAATAGATTCCTTGATAACTAGAAGTTCAATAGAACTACCTCAAGACACGGGTATAGGTTTTCCGAAGTTCTTTTACTTTTGTAACACGTTTCTCTGTAGAATGTTTGAAACTTTTCAAAATACTCTGATAGATGCATTTTTGGTTGGAAAATGATTTTCGTCATTCTGACAGATGAATTGGTAAAGAAAAACTTTTCCGACTCTTCTGCATTATGTACGACCCAAAAGCATTCGCGATCGACGAAACATATCGTTTTTCCGAAGGGGTCTTTTCGTCACGAACACATTTTTGTAGACCATATCGGCCACTCTTTCTTCCTTCTTAAGTATCTGTCCATGGGTCTAAGGATATTGATATAATTCTCAAGCCAAAGTTTCTCGATCTGAGTTTCGCTCATAACCTTTTGGAACGAAGTTGTTTCGTCAACACTTTGACGAGTCCTCCTGTGACTCACAGTGGCTGGCTCTTGATGCTTCGCATTACTATTACTAGTGAAGGCTGCCCTTCCAATGCTGTCAAATCAATAAGGGAATCGAAGGTCTCTGTTCTCACTGTTACGAATTCGGCTATGGTTAAAAATTTTTCGTCTTTATTGTCACGTATTGATCTCTGGCAGACAAGTTCTAATCTTCATCTACACAGATTAGTTTGCTACCAAAAGTTTGTCAACTGTTACTCTTACTTACATCCAAATTTAACCATTACTTTCGTGTCCTCTTTTATGCGTAATAAGAGAAAAAAGTGTCAGACAAATCACATGACACAGACAAGGTTATAGAATTGAGATGAATCACAAGATCAAAGCAATATGAAACACCTGCGGAAAAATGAATGGATGCGATCGGCATAAATAAAGTCAATCACAGATGTCAATGCTATATCTATTTCAATGGTTTCCAAAACTCGCAGCGTCTTGACGTTAAGTGTAAAACATTCAAAATAGTTTCTCTTGCATTTCAAACTTTCCTAATAATTTACTCACCATGATCACGTAATTGAAGCTGAAATGTTCTGAGATACGCTAATAATATATTGTGACTGATAGAATTTCTTTGCTCTTTACACCACGGGCTTGGTTTTTTCGAATGAGCCGTATCTTACTTTTACAGCGTGTTTAACCTTGATATAATGTTGCTGGTTGTGTTTGCCTTCTTTTTGCATTTTTTTTAAAACTCTTATCAAACAAGTACTTCATGACAAGGACTGCAAATAGCAATAATAAAACATTCAGCAAAAGAGAAGACAATACATAACGACAAACAAGGAATAAAACTCATACTTGTTCGATAACTTCATTTCATCTGGAGTACAGGGATGTGGATGTCTAAAGTTAACGACTAGATCTACACCCACACCCGCATTCTTTTTCTCTAGATACGATACGAAATTATCTTTGACATATATATTATTTCTAACTAATTGCTGTTGAAGTTAGAAAAACAAGAAGATCCGCAAATTTAATTTAAGCTTTAACCTAGGTAACTAAGTCGTACTATTTCAGTCTATCGATAAAAAGCATGTTTCGAGATAAAATTTATGTTTATCTAGCTGATATATGCAGGTTATTTCTTCAAATAGAAAATTAGCTGTTCTTAGTGATTATCAAATATTGTTCATCACATGATCATCCGCTTGACCTCATCCCATCCTCCCTGTAATCAAGCAGAATATTTCGGAGATTCTAACTTTGTCTCTAAGTGATCATGTGGTTTTCGAAGAGCTCCTTAACTTAACTATAATCGGTATTTTATATTCAAATATTATTGTGTCGTCATTGTTTACAGTTTTCATGAATATTCGTTTTATAAAAACTCTATTGATTGTATTATCTGCTCAATAACTTATTAAGTGTCGTAATTTTTCTTCTTTGATGTTGTAATCGTTATTATTTTATTCTCTACCATAAATTATCCTCCTATATAGGTCACAAAAGTGTTCTAGTTTTAGATAATTCTTTTTATTTTATTGTTCTCTTTCTTAGAAGATATCCTTTTTATATCATATTTAATTTGATTCTGTCATCTTCAATTGTCATTTTATGTAATTATTTATACTTCTGATTATTATACTGTGCTTGAAATTATTTAGGTCATATTACAAAGAATAAATGTCTCTCTCTCTATAGATAATATTATGTCAAATTTCCTTCCGTTAATATTATACTAATCTTAGGTTTTAATTCTGCTAATTAGCGTGTATTGTTAAAATGAATAAGAATTTTCAATCAAATAGTATTGATGATATAAATCTAATATAAGTAAAATTATATTTTTTATTTAAATATTGAATCCTATTATGAGTTAGAGAACAAATCAAAAATTTCGATGTCTTCGAACTCATCACATAAAGATTCGGATGCGAATGAGTTAGTGTCTTCTATTCACAAATACCCTCACCATCATGACAGGATATTTCAAAGCAAAAACAATCAATATGTGAGAATTAGTGAACTTTGAATATGTTATAAAATGTCGTTGTTTTTCTCAAGTTTGTAACAATCAATTTTTTTTGTTATTTTTCTTATCTGTGAATCATCTCTTTTCAGTTTACCCTACTTATTTATTCTCTTACGCCATTTTATATTCTCTTTACATCATTTTCACTTATCCTTTTCCGTGTATCCATATTTAATTCTCTTTTCTAATGCTTTGCATGTCATTCGAATGTTGACTTCTTAAGTTGAGATATTTTTCTTATGCGACTTCATGGATTGTTACTTCTTGTTTATAATGAGCAAGAGTTTAACTTAGTTGATATATAGATAACCTCATGTCTTTTGAACTTATACAAAATCTTTACTTGAAATTAAATAAGTAGGTAATATTTGAACTCAACTCTTCATATCCATTATTCATTATTTATTTTTATTATTAGGAAAAGACAATAAATTTCGTCCCTTCACACGTTATTAAAGATAAATAATAGAAAAGAAGAATTATAGCAGATAACTGTTAGTCAATACTATGTACATACACATTAGTCTTAAGCAAAGTGCAGAAAAAAAATATAATACTATAAATACCTGAAAGTTAGTTCATACAGTTTCACACCTTACTAGACGTTCAAACTTTTAATTTAAGATTTCTGTATAAACATAAATTATCAATTCTACACTTCGCATATTTTTTTAAGAAATTGCTAAGGTGCACCAAATGCAAAAGTGTAGCATAAAAAAAAAGTTTCTTTGTTTTATACATCGTTAGATAGAGCTCGTCGAGCTGAATCTAAATATGTATAACTTTTGTATTTTGAGCATGTTTTCGGAGAAAAAACGTTAAAATACTGAAAAATCTGAAAAAACCGACCAATTGGTACCGTTCAGAAAAAGATGATTTTTTCGCCCTCATTTCTTCGTTACTTCTTTCTGAAACTTATTCATTTAGATTCAGAATTTCAAGCTAAATCTAATGGTATAGTTTTTATTTCAATTGAACGAGCTGTTATGGAGTAATTGTTTCCGAAATGATGAAAGGTGAGAAAAAAATGACCTGGCGACATCTTCATCTTGCAAACCTATGTAGTCTTTCATTTTAGAATATTTTTTAAACATTTATACATCAATCGATTCATCATATGACAGTGAAAAAAGTTACGTAGGATTTTTGAAAAATTTTGTTTCATCGCTGAGAAAAGGCGCCAACATTAATTGGCTATATTTTCGGAAAAGAACGCCTTTGGTTGCTCATTAAATTTTTTCTCGTAATTGAATATTTTTGACAAATACTTTTAAAAAATCGTTATCTACTTAATAGGATTGATATTTCAAGCCTTCTAGTGTGTACAGATTCTCTTTTTTCTACTCTTAGTGTATGTAAATACACTATATAACCATATACTGTGTGGGTGCGTATAGGTGCGGATGTGAATGGGTACGTGAATGAAGACTGTTTGCATCCAACACCCACATTCACATCCACACACGCATCCACACTCATACCCATACTCACACCCATACCGATACCCATATCGATACCCATACCCATACCCATACTCATATCCATACCCACATACACACACCCATAGCCGCACCCACACTTGCACCCTATAACTGCATCCCACATCCGCACCATACCCTACACCCTCATCCACATCCACAGCCCACACACACATCTACACCCACAATCCACACACACATCTACATCCACACCCACACCCCATTATCGACACCTTACATGGTATACCATCACTCACACCCCACACCCACCGGAAATCTAGTTTTTGGAGTCTTTCTATCCTTTGGAAATATTATCTGGTGGTTTTCTATTCTACCTCATTGAAAAGATAACGATTTTTTAAAAGTATTTGTCAAAAATATTCAATTACGAGAAAAAATTTAATGAGCAACCAAAGGCGTTCTTTTCCGAAAATATAGCCAATTAATGTTGGCGCCTTTTCTCAGCGATGAAACAAAATTTTTCAAAAATCCTACGTAACTTTTTTCACTGTCATATGATGAATCGATTGATGTATAAATGTTTAAAAAATATTCTAAAATGAAAGACTACATAGGTTTGCAAGATGAAGATGTCGCCAGGTCATTTTTTTCTCACCTTTCATCATTTCGGAAACAATTACTCCATAACAGCTCGTTCAATTGAAATAAAAACTATACCATTAGATTTAGCTTGAAATTCTGAATCTAAATGAATAAGTTTCAGAAAGAAGTAACGAAGAAATGAGGGCGAAAAAATCATCTTTTTCTGAACGGTACCAATTGGTCGGTTTTTTCAGATTTTTCAGTATTTTAACGTTTTTTCTCCGAAAACATGCTCAAAATACAAAAGTTATACATATTTAGATTCAGCTCGACGAGCTCTATCTAACGATGTATAAAACAAAGAAACTTTTTTTTTATGCTACACTTTTGCATTTGGTGCACCTTACAAATGAGTATTATCTATGTCAGTTATTTCCATTCTGGCTTCCTGTCATACAGGCTATACATTATCATGTATGAACACCATCCCTCCCCAATCTCGCTTTAAAAAGAGTCATTTTTTGTGGAAAACATAAAAATTGAAATAAATCCAAGGACAGATAGTACGAGGTCTGATATTTCATAAATGACATCATATTTCTTATTTGGCAGCTCGTTTTTTTCTATTAAGGTTCTTTTGATCGTTATACATCCTAAAATTTTGCTAAGAGCTTGATTGTAATTAAGGCCATCTTTTTTCATGTTTCAAACACCATGTCAAGATAAAAGCCATGGCAGAGTTCCTTGTTTGAATTAAACTTTGCTACTAGTATACAGCAGAGTACTTTTATAAGTGGAACGCTATTTTTCTAAAGGTTTTTAAAGATTGAACTTTTCATTCGTTTTCTCCAAAAAACTTATGTCATGCCTCGCATATTGATATGTTCTTTCAAGTATAGAAAAATTCGTTAGTACAGCTTCTGTGGGGCTAAAATGCAGAACTCATATATCTTTGCTAGCGTCACTGTACTTATATAAAGTACGCAAAATATAAACCTCTAAAATACGATTGATATTTCCGATCATAATCGATTATCAATGCAAACGCTGTCTTTTTTATTTTTACATTTCGAACAAATATTTTGTTACCTTTTGACTAGCATTCCTTTCTGTTTCTCTTGTTGCTATTTGCTTGTCATTTATTTCATTTTCGTAACTTA
This sequence comes from Rotaria sp. Silwood1, assembly GCA_905250075.1. Classification (NCBI taxonomy): domain Eukaryota; kingdom Metazoa; phylum Rotifera; class Eurotatoria; order Philodinida; family Philodinidae; genus Rotaria; species Rotaria sp. Silwood1. The sequence goes on from CAJNOP010000058.1 coordinate 476,460, forward strand.
TTTTTGTTAAACTATTCATTGATTAAATAAGCCTATTGTACACATGCGTTATATCTATATCAGATCTTAGCGATTCATTATGAATCTGAATGAAATCAGAAACGTTTGTACTAATGAGAGACCAGAAAAGAACCACCCCATCCGAATTTGAACCACTCCTTAAAAGATGACGTCGAACTGAACCGAACCTTACTAGTCTTCAAAGAACGAGTGAATATAGAAAAATACATAAGAAAAAATAATTGACTGAGCCATAATATTTTTTGTGAAAGTATGATGCTGTTGGCGATTATCAAACCATGTTTGATCGATTGTTTTACATTCAAGATTAAGCATGATTAAGTTAAATTTATAAAAAATTATTAGGTCCAGCAATAAATTTACAGAAAATGCCACGTCTATCAGGAACCGAATCCGACCAAGAAAACTCGAATCGATTCAATCTCTGGTTTCGATCTAAATGGTAAAATTAAAAAAAATCCTACATCGAACGGTGAAACTATATAGGAATACGGAAACGTAAACCAAATTAGATCCTTCCTATAATGTCATGCTTCTAATGCATTAAGAAATTATATTCTTCATGAAGTTTACATAGATCGAGTTAGAAATGTTCTTTTTTTTCTTTTCAGAAGAGTAAAAAGCATTACTGGATGATGTATGTAATTCAGTTGCTCTTAAAACATTAAAAGTTCTTATTTTCACAGAATTAAAACATTTAACTTCACAGTATTAATTAACAGAACTGAGTATTAATGCAATGCTTCTTTCATCAAAATCACTTGGTAGCACATTATCTAGCATTCAACGACAAGCAGCTCCTTACATCTATTCAATATTTCTTATTTTTGGTTATATTGGCTGTGGTCTCAATATTATACTTTTATGTTGTCGACGAAAATTCTGTACAGTAACCTGTTGTACATGTAAGTGTTTTTCATTGATTACAAACATCACAAAAAAACTAATCAAAAAAAGGATAAAAAACCTTAGTCAAATATTAAATACTAAGAAATTCTCCACCTATTGTAAAGTATCTTCGTTTTGTTCATTGGAAATGGAAAAAGAAATTTTCAAATATTGATTCTATTTGAATAGATATGGTAGCAGCATCTATAGCAATGTTGTTCAATCTGTCGTTTGGCATCGGAACGATGCTATGTTTATTCAATTCCGTGAATTCCTCTGGAATACCACCTACTTTTTCTCGAATAAGTGCGTATCTACTTCAATCCACTGCAATGATATATCGCTGGTGCTTAGTTGCAGCAAGTTTCGATCGATATACTATGACATCAACGAATGCCTATTTAAGAAATTTTACTAAAATGTATATAGCTCGTCGTACAATTGTGGTAATTGTAGCTGTTTGGATTGTCTTACCTATACATAATCTTATTTTTAATACGGCAAATTTAAATCCAAATGACTTCTCTCATAATATTCCTGTGTTGTACTATCATAGTATATTTTCAGTTACTATTGGATGTATTCTTCCAGCATCAATTATGATTACTTGTGCATTTTTAACATATCACAATCTCGTTCTTAAACAAAAACGTCGTCAGCTTATGATTCCTCAACAAAGAGGAACCAACAATGATGTATGCAATCGAGAACGAAAACGTGATCGTCAAGTATTACTTTTATTAATTGTTCAAGTAGTTGTATTTCTTATTACAATTATACCATGGATGTGTTATCAGTTTTATAGCGCTCTTACGCTTAATGTAAAAAACAAATCAGTTGAACGATTGACGATCGAACGGTTTGCTGCTTATTTGGCACAATTGTACATTTGTCTATTTCCTACATCGTCATTTTACTTATACACAATGACTTCGAGTATTTTTCGTAAAGAGTTAAGAAAATTAATACAAAGTATGCTACGAAGGAATTATTTGCGTCGTAATGCTCGTATTGAACCAATGATAAACGATATTTGTTCTAGAGCGGTCATAAGACCTTGATTCAAATCAGCAATTATGTTACAATTGTTTAATCGTTATTCAAAACATATGAGATGGATGTATGAATTTATTCGAAACGTAGAAAATTTCGATGAATATATATTGTACAAAGAATAGTTATTCATGTTTTGATTTTTTAAAATTTTCATTCTTATGGAAAAATAATATATGATTCGAGAATTAGAAGTGATTTTCGGACAAACAAATGAAATAAATTGGTATGTCTTATAGTGATTTTAATGTTTCTCCATTGCTCTATTCTAAGTAGCATTTTATACTAAAGTATAACAGCGTTGTCATTGTTTCTAGTTCTTTTGAACGGTAGTTTTATCAAAAAAAAATGTATTGATTATTCTATGTACTCTTTAACTGATTGAAAATTGTAGTTCTTCTTTACTTTGATTTTGTAATTGCTCATATTTAGTTTTCTATCGTAAACTATCCTATTACGTGTGGTAAAAGTCTTTTATTTTTAGACGATTTTTTTTTCTTACAAGATATTTATTTCAATTTGTATTATTTCTTTTCTGTCTTCTTCGTTTGTCGTTGTTTGTAATTATTTCTGCTCTTGATTATTGTACTACTCCTGAAATTATTTGTATCATATTATGAAGAATAAATGTCTATCTATATATAGTTCATATCGTGTCAAATTTGCTTTCGCTACTGTTGACCTAAGCTGGCATTTTAATTCTAGTAATCAGTTTGGATTATTGTAATTAATAAGAATTTTCAATTAAATACAATCGATTATTTAGATTGTTAATAATTAAGAGTATATCTTCATAATATTGAATATTATTATTGGCTAGAGAACAAACTTAAGATTTCATTGACATGAAGGTATGATGTGAATGAGTTAGTGTCTTCTACTCACGCATACCCTCGTTATACATGAGCGGATACTTCAGAGCTTAAAAAGAGATCAATTTCAAGGAATTAATGAACTTTGAATATGTTAAAACATCGTCTTTTTTGTCGTCCAGTGCTTAACAACCAAATTGCCTTTACTGCACTTCTGCTTTTCTTTTCTCGTATATTCATATTCGATTCTCTTTCTACACGCTTTGCTTGTCGCTTGAATCTCAAATTTCCACTTTGAGAAATTTTTCTTGTGCTATTTTATAGATCCTTCTTTCATTTCTATAATTAGTGAGAGTTCAAATTTTGAAATCAATCTTCTACGTAGATTACTTATTGTTTTGTTATGATCTTAACCTTTTCGTGACGATATGAATATTGCTTTTTCATAATTGGGGAAAGATTTCATTTTTTTATTTATAAGAGCTGTAACACTTCAAAACAACTTTTATCAACGCTCCGCTTATAAATATCAGCTATGAACATTTCTTTATCATTGATTAAAGACTCAGCCTCTTTATTCAAAGTATGGCAAAGATACTCAATTTTTTCTGTGGTAAATGAGCTTTTAGACTACTCTTTACTGTGAGCCACCGGTGATTCATATCGCCTTGAATGAGTTAAGAAAAGAGAATAAATGTCATCGATCTGTAAATTTTGTCTGTTCATACACTATCAAAGATAAATAGTAGAAAACGTTAACCAGTTCTATACTTGATGGATTAATCTTAAACAAAGTATAGAAATAAATTGAATCTAGTCTATTTACGAGTCATTTCCTACAGTAATTCATACGTTGTTCTTTTTGAGAGATTGTTACGTTGATTTCTTAGCTGTGTTAGTTTTGAGTGTGGGTATGGATGCGAGCGTGCTGGTGTGGGTATGAGTATGTCAAGTGTTCCTCATCACACACCCAAAATGATAATGATAATTAGCTATTCTGCACGCTATCACTAAGAGAACGCCGTTTACCTACATTAACATATTTTCCATTGAACAATATCGACTGATCGCTTGATTTTCTCTGTCTAATTCATAATTAATCATCGGTCGATTTTCGTTCGAAGGACAAGTTTCATTCACCGGTCAAAATGAACCAATGACTGTCTGACAGGCGTTAGTTCGATGTTCTAAGAGAGTTTCAAGTCGAAGATCGATGTAGTCACTCACCCTCAAAAATATGTCCAACGACTGATTCGATTGCAATCTGTATGATGTCGGTGTGTGGGATGAAGGTAAAGAGAAGATCAACGCCGCAACTCATACCCACACCACACACTCAAATCCCTTCATGTCATCTGACGAATTTTTCTTGCTGGACCAGAAATGAACGATCAAGTTTGTAGCTCAGTCTGCAAATACCATTCAGAATAGAAAAAAATCGACTGATTCTTCTCTCATTCCAAGATAGAACAAATACTTTACGGGTTGAGAATGTGAATGATCAGCCGAGATGGACTGGAAAATTTTTCGAATAAATCAAGTGTAGATGGTACATGTACCTATAGATATCCTGATTGTAATGAGACACATCTGAGTGTGCCTCACTCAAGCCATTGATGTTTTGTCATATTGTGCATTCAACGAGCGTTGCATAGCAGCTCAAGAAAAATCATGAAACGTTTCTATGATTTATTAGCAGAAAAAGTGACACATCGTTTTTCTTTTGCCGATGCCTAAGTTCTAAGCAAATCGAATCTTTTTCCACGGTCACTACAAAAATACGTTTGGCAATCATACGGACGCTCAAAATCGAGATTGAATGATACTGGGCTATGACAACGGTTTGATATTGTCGGTTGTGGATGCTGAGTCTGACGATAATTCAACAGAATCTATACAGGTTCTTTTTGGACCTACAAACCAATGACGAGCAAAGAAAATCCAATAGGCTGCCGCAATTAATGCTAGGCCACCGACGACTACTATTGCATAATTCATATTACCACTTGTAACTGGGTATTGTGCGGGAAAGAACATGAATATTGTTGTGATAAAAAGCCATATGGATGAGATTATAGCAACAGGTAGACTAAATGGGCCTAGACTGAATTCACCGCGCACAAAACTGCTTCGAGCAGTTGTACATCGAAAGAAAATAGGCATAAAATAGGATACTTGATAACCGATTGTCGCCATGGAGATGAGAGCAGTGAAAGCAGTTGTCGATACTAATTGAAGTAGGAGAAGAAGAGAATCGAGAACAAAAATAAAAAACACATTGATTAATGGAGTTTTTGTCAGCTTGAATATCAAACAGAGATAGGTCGAGAATGGAAATACACCATCACGAGCCATGGCAAAGCTAGAATCAATGACATATCGTTAGTTAACAAAACCGATAAAAAAAAATGAATGACTAATCCATACCCAATTCGACTGGTCGCTGTCAATCCTGAGATGCCGGCAAAGAACAAATTGAGAATGACCAGAATCGTTAGTGCAAGTGCACCTGGATGCGATAAAACAAGTTGATAGGTAGCAATGGCTAGATTCGGCACAGCATTGTCACCCCTATTATTCTCCACAAATGATTCCACATCCGGAATAGCAAAAAGTAGAGCAAGTGTGTAAGCAAAGCCGGTTATGGCACCGCATACACAAGTGCCTACGATTCCTTTTGGAGCTGAAAAACAAGACGCATTTGTCAATTTATATGCATTTATCTAGAACAATAATTTCCTTTGAGATTTTTTACTTACCTGCACGACCAGCACGTGTAGTTTCTTCGGACAAATGAGCACCAGCTTAAAAATTCAAGCATGATAGTTAATATATATTCTAATCCACAATGATTACCTTCATACCCCGAGAATGAAAATAGTGTCGAAAGAATACCAATCAAGCACACATATGCAAATGGAAATCCAGTACTATTGTATGTAGATGTAAAAACCTGATGAGCTGTAGCTCGTGTAGGAGCCATGACAAGAAGAACGATAACAATGCTAATGGTCGAACCAATTTGAAGCACGGCAGCAAGATTATTAAGCCAACCTTGTTGATCGACACGCAACGCATTTAGAGCAGCCCATACAAAAGTAATTCCTATACCGATGCCCACTTGAGCACCTATACTTAGCGAATCATTCCCTTGGAGAATAATCGCAGCATTAATAATTGTAGCAAAACCGGATGAAAATGCAGCATCTCCTTCAACATGTTAAAAATGACAAATGTATTAACTATTTCTTCGCTTTTCTACCTGCAACGTTTCCAAGGAAATTAACCCAACCACAAGTGAACGAAGCCAATGGTGCATACTTAGTGGAAACTAATTGACCTGCCCTATATGCCAAACAAAAACATACTTCTATTGTCAACCAATTATTAAACAACGATCATGAACATACCAGTGATAGACGGATCCGGCACTCGGATACACAGAACATATTTCAGCCAAAGAGAGACCGACGAGAATAGTAAATACAGCTCCAATGATCCATGACCAAATGGTCACACCTGATCCACCAGTGTTCAACGAATAAGTGAATCCGATTGTAATCGATATGAAAACATTGACAGTGGTGAAGCAGAAGGCGAATGACATAAATGGAGAAAAGCCACGATAGAGCTCTTGCATGTAACCCATTTCCCGAAGAAGACGGACATCGGAGTCTTCCACTACCAGGTTTCCCTTTGTTGTCATACTTCAGATCAGGATAAATGATAGGTAAAGATAAGTCGGCTATGTCTTAAAATCTGAAAATAAAAGTTTTTCACGCGCTTCGTTTTCTCGACATTGTCATGTAGCCCTAAATTTATACTCAAAGAAGAACTAATTCGTTCGACCAGAATTCGTAATACTAGAATTAATTTGAAGTGCTAGCCATTCGATCGACTATGATTGACGATCTAGACAAAAAAAAACTGTTTTTTCCACGCTTTGCCAACGATGAGTGAACAACATATGGAACAATAGCACATGGTTTTTGTTTACAGGCGAAGATAAATCATGATAACTGATGAAAATTATTTAAAAAAATTCTCGTCATTTTTCAACTACTTTTAATAATTAACAGCACAGTTAGACCATCCTAAGCAGACAAATTTATTGGTGTATGACAGATTGAATTGTTATATCATCCTGTAAATTGGAAAAAGAGGAAACAACTATTTTTATTCATGAGAATCTTCAGCTTCTCGTCCACAAATGATGCCACTTTTGCTGTCATTCAACTTATGACATTCATAATTTGAAAGGGAAATCAAAATAGACCGTGAATGTTCTTTGAAGACGTTTTCAAAACTATGAGATAATCAGGAGAAAAGCTTTCATTTAAATTCGTTCGAACAAAGGAATGCGTACGAAAAGGGAACAACATTGGATACATAAGTTACTCATGAATACGATTTACCTTTCATGCTAAAATTCCTTGCATATTTCATAGTTATTCAAATTTTGAGTTACTTTTAAGTTGTCATGAAAGTGGAAGGACTAAAGCTGTATGATCGAAGAAGTACAAATAAGCTTTGTTCGAAGTTATTTTTTAACACTTCACCAGCTTTTACTATATTGTTTTGATTCTGGTTATTTATATGCATCAAATTAATACACTTACTGTCACTATCGATAGTGAAATACGTACAAGTGAGATGGAGGATCTCCTCACGAGAAAAGAAAGGAAAAACATACCGTATTGAAAACAAAATAGAGGAAGTGAACGACTAGTCTGCCCCACGTGTAGCTAACTTGTACTAGGTATAGCCACTTTTTTTTCGTTTGATAGAAAAGAAAGTGTATGTGAGTGTCAATGCTGGAATCTTCTCTAAACAACACCCACACCATTTTCGCCAAAAATAGTACATGTTAGGTCAAGATTAGGATAAAAATTTTAGGTCTCGATAGCATTTAGTTTAAAAGTTAAGAGCAACAAAGAAGTGGCACCACCTTCTACTGCTCAACCATCATCAGCGAGTTGCCACTACTCTAGTTACGCCACTATTGGGCTGCATTGAATGGCGTATAAGAAATCGAGTTTTTCATAAATTTTGCTATTAAACTGAGTTCAATACAGTTATAGATACTCTTGAATTTTTATACAGTTAATAGTTTTCATGATTGCATTCCTCTTTGTACTTCAAAATGGTTTCTTTTCTTAGGTCAAAGTTTTTCTTGACTATGTGATACTCCTGTGTTTTTAACTCTATGTAACAAAAAGATGAGTGTCAACGTAAAACATTCAAAAGAATTACACACTATAGAGTTCTATATGTTTAACAGATAATACCAATCGGAATTTTTTCCCATACAGAAAGACTAGTATGTTGACGATATTTGAACAATATTCAACGGTCCTATTAAATTATTTTCAGTAGAGTGAGCTTTAGAAAGCATTCTTTTTATATGGAATGATAACCTATTTTTCTGTCATATGTGGCGGTTATACTAATGCCTATTTAAAAAAAAGGGCATGAATTTTATTTGAATAATTTTTGATAGAAAAGAGATAGAAACCTGAGGATTTCATCGTTCGAAAGAACAGGCAAAGATGTATCAAATCGTAAATTATATGCTTTTTTAAAGCTTTTCAATCAATCTCTTTGAAAGGAAATCTACCGCATGATGTGTTCAGAACAATTTTTCAATAGTCACATGTATATTCAAATCACAAATGAATGATTTACAAAAGGGTGCGGGTGTAGAGTGTAGTTAGGTGTAGGTGAGGGTGTGAGTGTGGATGCAGATGTGAGCAAACAGGATACCCTCACCCACATCCAGACAGACTAGATCAACTATCGTTATTTTGTCCGTATGGTTGGCGTCGATGGTCATCGTACAGTTTGAAACTCAAGTAGGACCTCTTTTTTTTCATGCTATTTATTTTTATACTTCCTTACGCTGGAACCCACTGTGACCCACTTTTGGTGCTTACACGTATCTCTGTCAGTTTTTTTTTGTATTGAAACGGATTTTTTCCAAAAACATTCAGCATTGAAATCTCTACAAAGTACTACAGAAAAGTTCAACACTGATATAAAAGGAAAAACTTATCATAATAATTAATACTACGAGAATCTACCTATAATAACTTTCAAAATGTTTTCAATGATACTGGAACATTTACTTTTCAAAGAATTAGTTCTTGTCTTTCATGATTTATTTTACTATTTCCTACGTAAGCTATTCGAAGTAGCACTGTTTCAGAATGCATCTAACCTTGCATAGTATCATTTAGTGGTATTTACACAAACCAAAACCTTGTTCCAGGAAAAATTACTAGGATGAGTGGTCCTTTTCTTCGAAACTAGGAAAATAAGGGGAAAAAAAATAATATTTTCGAAAACTCATAAAAACTAACATTTGTTTTAGTTCGTAAATTTGTAATCGAAGTCTTGATGCACATTCACAGAGTCTAACTTTCAAAGCTCAACAAAAGTGTTTGTTTAATTTGCTCCTATGGTCTGACACTAGGAAAAATCGAAGAAATATCGAGTACAAAACTTGACGATCATTTATGCTGAGCCACCATTTTTTTTCTAGTGGTCTGAGTGTGCTCTGAAAAATGACTCCATTATCCCACTCCGTCATTATGACGTGAAAATTTTTCTGGATAATCCTAACCGCAGAAGCATTTTAGGAAGAATATGGATTTTTCAAGACCTTCCGCATTGAGTTTTGTCGACATCAGAAAAACAGCCGTTATGCAATTAAAATTAAATCGCTCTGAAGGTCCTATTCTTAGCATATTCATTGTCAAAAATTCAGTTACAGAGAATCTCTTCCACAAAAATTTTCTGAAGAGCATGTGTTTTCTATACAGCATCATATCTAATTTTCAGCGAGGTCAAACGTTTTCGAATGGTAGAAGAATACAAGACTTAATCATAACTAGTATCTTCTATTGGTTTTGCATAGAATCTCGGAACATTTTCGTCGTCACGAAAATAACCACTATCATACGAAAAATAGTATTGTACATAGTCGGTGGTGCTAATTAAGAACAGAAAAATTCTCTGAATATTGATGATTATAAAGGCCTTAGAAAGAAACTGCTATTTCAAAGACTTACGTTTGCTCCTCGTATTGATGTGATATGTTTTGTAATGATGAGTAGAATACCTGTGTAATCTATTGACGTTGTTAAATGAAGAAAATGAAAGCATTCTGTTGCTTATGCACACATCGAAAAAACTTTGGCTTACGTGCATTCATCCGTATACATGAAATAACCCATGATCATATATTATTGAGATACAATGGTTTTTTTTCCCATCAAAATATTTTCATCGTTTTGCTTGTGCTGTTACTCATCAATCAGACAGCTTAATCGATGGATAGAGAGAAAATAAATCGAAGATTGGAGAAAATGTGTACTATATCAAGGTTTTATTTGGTTTTTTCCTGCCGTTGTACACGATATGCAAAATCTGCAGGCTCCCCAAGCAATATTATGCTGCTTATCACGAATTGATGGAAAAAGACAGAAAGGAAGAATGTCGAAAAGAAAAATATCAAATATGAAAAATAGAATGAAAAATATATTAATTGTAAGATATCGCTCTAATGCGACAATTGAAAGGTCCTCTTTGGGGTATGAGTGTGATCGTTAATGGAGGATTTTGTATTTGGGTTTACATTCGTGTGTGCATGTGATGATAGACAGAGACAAGGCTTATTCACACCGGTTGAATTTTCTTATACTGTTGATAAAAATATTGCAAAAAAATATGCTGAATTATGACGTGAAGAGGGTTAGCAGTGGATTGGAGTTGCGCCCTGCTGATACGCACTTCTGTACTTGAGTTGAGTTTCTAATTACTTGGGTTCTACGCAGAATTCGATTCTCTATGGAACGTTAACATTGTCGAAGGTGGATATCGAACGGAAACTAGAGGTTTGGGTGTGGGTGTGGGAATGTGGGTTTGATTATAGGTATACAGAATAATACCACACCCACACCTTTACGAATTTCTCTATTCTTTCTGTTTATTCCATACATTCTTTATTGATGCTATAGGTTATTATAATGAAAAGGTGTGGATGTGGGTTTGGGTGTCGAAGAAGTAAGCAATCACACCCACACCCACGATGGAATGTAGCACACTCTAATTGTGTCAGAGGAAATTCATAGTTTTCAAGAATGACCCATTACCTTTTCCTCTTACTATTGTTCTTGTCTCCATTCTCAACTTGGTTTCTTACATTTCGAATACTAGGACTTATCAGAAAATTCCCAAAAAAAACAAGTCATGGGAACTGATCTTTAAGAAATTGCCATTCTACTTTTTCTCGATAATAACACGAAAAAAATACACGATTGAATCAAAAAAAGTCGTTAGTTCATGTCTTTTCGTGTCTGATTAATGATATTAAAACACAATCATTGATTATGACTATTATTATAAGCAAAGAGTCTATTCAATTGAAATATGTCGAATAAGATGTTAGTATGTGCGAGAGCATATTCACATTCGAATTGATAAATTTTAATAACAGAATTTGTGAATAAACTGAATGAATGCATTGCATGTTAAATAATCTGTGCATGTCATCCTTTTTCCAGTTTGATGCTCTATTGAACCATAGACATGAACCATTGATTTTATTCCGTTCGATAATATTATCATCTAATGGACAAATTAAACAACAACATTCTAGTATTAACAATAATAAATTAGGTTTACATCGTATTTTGAGAATGTAGAGAGACTATCAGCATTTTCAAAGATAATATTTTTTTATTTTAAATAAAAGAAGAGTACATGTTTAATCTAATCTAAAAGTATATTTCTATTTGTTGTTATAGAAGAATTCTAGAAATCAAACAACAACAACAAATATCATTTCCTCTCCTCCTACACCTTCTTCTACTTTTCCTCCATCATAACAATCATCGGAATCTAAAATAAATCGAAAGTAAGCAGGCATTAGGCATGCATTATTTACCACTTTAACATATTACATATGTTTGATGTGAATATTTATTAATGCATTGCATGAAGTTAATTTGTCAAATGATATCATTTTTTGTTTTTGTGTTTATATTTCTAAAGAGTAATTATAATTCTAGTGCCATTGAGATCCAGACAGAGATGGCTCTCACAAGGTATTTCTTTTTTCTCTTTTCTAACAAAAATCTCTAATCAATAAATACATTCACAATTTAAACAAAACGCACAACCTAATATTAGAACTAAAATCACAAGAATAAAAAGATATTTAACATGTTTTATTTAATTAAAATAATAAAAATAATTTAGATAGAGTACAAATCATCGAATAGTAGGTGAGAATTCATCATCGACAACAACAAATAATACAGGTCCTTATGTTCATCGTCGATCTGGTGCTGATATCAATGAATCAAATACACCAGCACCATCAACACTTGTCACTGTAACAAGTTCTGTTTCTCCACCAACAACAAACGTAACAGTAACAGCAATAACAAACAAATCAGATGATTCAACTAGTGGTAGTAAACGACGACCAAATGTTACATCAACATGTGATGAAGAAGTTGAAGGACAACGTAAATATCGTTCAGCTCAAGCACGAAGAGAACGACGATCAACACAATGTGTTATTGTTGAAGATATTAACGAAGTTGAACAACAAATTAAAAATCGTTCAAATGATCTATCATCATCAATACCAACGTTTCCACAACCATTAATAAATACAAATGAATTATCAAATAATAAAATAGGTGCACCATTAACTACTACTGAACATGATATTGAAATTGAACGTTCACAACGTCTTATTAAAAAGAAAAGAGATAAAGCTCTTAGAGCAAGTGGAGGAGCAAATGAAATACATTATATAGATTATATTCTAGTTCTATTTATTATATAGTGGGATATTACTGAAACGAATATTGATACATGACGTAGAATACAATCTCGATTTACATCTACTAATAATGATAGTAAGAAGAATAACAAAAAAAAGTTTTTTCAAAAATCTTTTCTTATATTTAAATAGATAATATACCAACAATAACAGCTAATGATTCATTAAATCTTGGCAATTCTTCTCATTTACAACAACCACGAAGAAGAACTAATCGTGTACACAATCAAAGAAAAAATATTGGAAGAATTATATGGAATGATGTATTTCATTTATCTTTGAATTTTTAATTGATAGAAAATTTTATTTTTATAAGAAACAAAAGAAGTTGAAATTTATGATGATTCAATATCAAAAACATCGAATGAAGAATCTCAAGATCAAAATTCTCAACAATCTTCAGCAATTGGTTCACGTGGTCTTATATCTTGATTTGAAAATACTCCAAAAGAATCAACATTACCATCTTCACCAACATCAACAATAAATCGTTCACAAAGTCACGAACCATTGAAAAAATCATCAACACCAACTAATTAGTTCTTTACCTATTAATGGAATTAATTCTTTAAAAAAAAAAGATAATGATACAATTACTTTAAAACAATATGAAGATGCAAAAAATTAAATTGATGAGCTTAATCAACAAATTGATCGATTAGAAAGGGATATCAATGAATGTGATCAAATTGTTGATAAACTCCTACGTCTTTTTTTTCAAATAAATATTTATATATATATATCTAGATAGTTTTCATAGAAAACATCTCAATATATCCAATTATCACTTGACAAACGAGTAAGAATATGTTTTGACTATATTTATTCGAACTTCTCACTATGGAATTTCGAGATTTTCTTTGTCAATCATGTCATAATTCCATATTGTCTAACTAAATTTTTCTATCTCTTCGACTTAAGAAGATACTGGAGGTCATAATGGCTAAAACTGACCCTTTTTCACTTCTCACCCACAATAGGTCAGATAGAGTGGAAAATTTTATTACATTTAATAACATTGATTTTTTGAAAAAAGTCCCATTAGGGAAAAGGCGTATTACTTTTAAAGGGAGAGTCACAGAGACCTGAGCTTTTCATTCTTGGATAGAAGACAACAGGAACAGGTAACTGAATAAAAAAATTTCAATATCACATAATGATTACCATGGTAGATCTTTTCATGGAAAATCTATTAGATTGTCATTGCCGGACATTATGATAAATTTCGATTTGTAAAGGGCAACCTCATAGAATCTTCACCGAACTCCAGTAGATTTTGCATGAAAAGATCTACCATGGTAATCATTATATGATATTGAATTTTTTTTATTCAGTTACCTGTTCCTGTTGTCTTCTATTCGACAATGGAAAGCGCAGATCTCTATTACTCTCTTCCTTCAATAATTATACGCATTCTCCCTAACTATAAAAACACTATTCTTAACAACATTCTTAAAAATGTTTGTTTTTTGCCTCAAAATCAATAGACATTTTTAATATTTTTCAGCAAAAATCTTTCATCTTTTTAGATTTTTTTCAATTTCATTGTTATGTATTCATTTTTGAAATATTTCGAGTAGATCAAGATAAATCTTGTAAAATCGATGCGTTATTAATTTAGTGGTAAATATCATCGAGTTTCTCTGCCTTTATATCTCAATCAACTAGCGATGAAAATTTTAGCTTAATGAAAGATCAAAGACATATAAATCCCTGTTATGATTCGTCATTTGATACGTCTTACTCCATGGAATTGAAAAACTTTTTTATTTAATATAGGAAAAATGGGCATATGAACAAAAAATATCTGAATTAGAAGAAGAATTAAAAGTAAGTTATAGATATATATCTAAAAATCTTTTTCTAATAAATTAGTTTGAAGAAGATGAATTCAATAAAAGCAAACAGTACACGACTAAAAGAAGAAAATGCTGCATTGATTCATGTTATTAGTAAACTTTCGAAATAATGAAAAAAAACAAATAAATTTTTTTTATGTACGTCTGTTCTAGAGTGCTTCTCTTTTTTTTCTTTACTAAAAATTTAGTCACTTGGTGCTACAAATGATTAAGACGCACTGGCAAAACAGTAAAACAAGAACAACTTTCAAAGAAGAATGTTTTGCATAGCAGTCTCATTTTTTTAAATGTGTGATGTGAATCAGAGATGGACGAGCTGCGGTGTAAAACCGCCCCGTTCCGTCCCGCCCCACCCCGCCGGTGTGGCGGTGCTAAAACTTGACAGGGCGGGGCGGTGACAGTGCATGACGAAATTTCACGGTTTCCCCGCCTTTGTATAACTTTGATTTCTTAAATATACTCAGACCTTTAGAGACATCTTTTAAAACTTTAAAAATTTTTTCACACTAAACTAATCAGTAAAAAAAACTTGTTAGCGCAGTTCCAGAGGAGCTAAAACGTGGAACTCACATATATTTTTTTTATTTTTTGTCCTGATGCCTAATTTTTAAATTGTAAAATACCTTTTTTCCGAATACGTATGAAATCATTGATATATTATATAAAAACTAGAGCCTTTTATGCGCTGTTGCTGAGGTCTGTCATGGTAGTGGTCAGGGTTGCCAGACCGAAAAATAAAAAATCAGAAAAAAATTTCTAAAAATCGGGAAAATGTCGGAATTTTTGTTCTTGAAATCGGAAGAAAATCAGAAAGTATTTTTTCATGCTTAAATAACTAGTCTATATATTTTCGATAGCTTGAATGTCCTTTATCTTGCTTCTGTTCATCTTTTCGAAGCAATATCGGAAATGATATTTCACAAAGAATTAAAGAAAATATCGATTACACAATTTACTCAGGATTAAGAAATCTACATAAGTCATTTGAACAGGATCACATTACTTTTATCAAAAATGCTATAACCAACTTGACGAAACAATAGAATCAGCATTGTAAATTCATACACACATGCATTTCACAAAACTTGTGCAAAAGAAACTAAGACTTATTCTGTATAATGTTCGTTTTTGTTCATACTTTTTTATTAGCTCGAATGATCTTCAAAATATCAGGTTGATGTAACAGATATTCATAAAAATGTCCACAAGTATAAACAGAATTCATTCCGATTTTCAATTCTGCAACAGCTAAATTAGTACCCATACGGTTATGATTAGTTTTATTATATCTGTGATGAAACAAAAAAGCTCAAAAACGAAAATATTCTTAATTATCAGTATAGTAAACGAACAGAGAAAGTTAGTTCATCGTGATAGAAAACTGGATCTTAATTGTCTGTAAAACATCATAGTTTTATTGGAGGATATGCTTTCAAATAATTGCAGTGTGGTTTGTTGAGTTCATGACGTTTCACTACCCGATAATTATGGTGAAATAGATCGCAATATATGTGTGGTATCGCGTCATAGTTAAATTATTCTGGAATGTCCTAAGAACTTGAATTCACAAACAAGATTTCGAAAACCGGAGGAAAATTAGGAAATCTGAAGGCAATCGGAAAAATATGTTAAAATCGAAAAAAATCGGAACGTCGGAAACTCGTTGAAGAAACTTTCAAAAAATCGGAATTTTTCCTGCCGTATCGGAAGATCTGACAACCCTGGGTGGGGTGTCTGTAATGGAGTGGAAGAAGGGGGAGAGTCGTCAAACCTCGAACTTAAAACTTACAATCACTATTTTCTTCGAAAATATACGTGAGTTCCACAAAATGAGTGCTTGTATTATAATTGCCTTTCATTTTCATATGCTTATTTTTTTCTATTTCGGAACGATGTTTATGCATTTAAAATATGCCTCTTCATCTCATGAAATGAAATAACCATTATGAAAATTTAATGAAAAATTTGTCAATAAATAGTTTTTGAAAACATATTTTGGACGGGGCGGGGCGGGGTGGTGGCGGTGCGGAACGTTATCAACGGGGCGGTGACGGTGCGACTTTTTTGCTGACTCGTCCATCTCTGATACCTTTCCCGAGAGTTTCTAAAACGGGAAGATAGGTCTTATGTTACCGAAGAGTCTGACAATGTGGGAAGATGGAAGAACGAGCTTGCTGGTATTTTCTTCTATTCTATCGAATATGTCAATAAATCGAAGTGATTGTCATTCCAACTCAATTAACTTTACTCAAAAACATTAAAAAGTTAATGAAGTTGAAAGTTATAACTGTGGTTGAAAGTTATAACCACGGTTAAAGGTTATAACTATGGTTGAAAGTTATAACTACGGTTGATAGTTATAACTAAATTAACTTTTCGACCAAAACGTTGATCGGTTATAACTAGGGATGTGCAGTTTCGGTGAAAACAATGAATTACTGACAGTGATACCACTGCACTGAGCGCACTGACTGCAGTGACACACTGACACTGGTGTTCAGTGAATCAGTACATACACTGACACTGGCGTTCACTGAATCAGTACATA
>CAJNOP010000058.1:505997-536246 GCA_905250075.1 Rotaria sp. Silwood1
GGGTGTGGGTGTGGGTGTGGGTGTCCGTGTGGGTGTGGGTGTCCGTGTGGGTGTGGGTGTCCGTGTGGGTGTGGGTGTGGATGTGGGTGTGGATGTGTGGCGTGTGGGTGTGGGTGTCCGTGTGGGTGTGGGTGTCCGTGTGGGTGTGGGTGTCCGTGTGGGTGTGGGTGTCCGTGTGGGTACGGATGTGTGTGCGTGTTCGTGTGA
Source organism: Rotaria sp. Silwood1 (assembly GCA_905250075.1). Taxonomy (NCBI): domain Eukaryota; kingdom Metazoa; phylum Rotifera; class Eurotatoria; order Philodinida; family Philodinidae; genus Rotaria; species Rotaria sp. Silwood1. The sequence goes on from CAJNOP010000058.1 coordinate 506,205, forward strand.
GTGTGAGTGTATGTTTAGTTGTAGATGACAATAGCCAGAATTAGACGTACACCCCCACACCCAACCTATGTCCATACCCACAACCACACCCCACACACCCACACCCACACCCACATCCCACACCCACACACCGACACCGACACCCATCTGTAAATGATCGTTAAAAGATCTTTTTTTTTCGAATATTCTACTTGCTTCGATATTCTTCGTCAAAACACGCCCATCAAACAAATCAAATCACTTTTACGCTATTTAGTTATTCAAGTAGAGTGTGGGTGTGGTCTTATATTCATCCACACCCACAGTCACCGCACACCTCATCTCCTCACTAATATCGACAATCACATTGACACCCACACCCAATTCTGTTTCAAAATTAATCATGAGAAAGCAAAAAAGACAAAAAAGGTAACAAAATAACGTTATTCAAGAAATAGCACAACTAAAACACTTGCAGGATATCGCTCGCAAACAATCATAAATATGGATGAAGATAAGTCACAAACATTCACGAACATCCGTATTCACATCAACATATTCATGTTCAGCATCAATAGAGTCAGTTTCTGAGTCGTCCATGTCCCACGAATCATGTACTAATTCTACTCGCTTTCTTTTTATACCATGGGTAAGACAATATGCTCCGAAATCACCGATTAGATTCTCACTGAGGTTCACTTTCGTTAGTGTCTATTGTGATCCCGCAATAGATGATAGATAGATAAAGTGTAGATATTACTTTGTTTTGTTCAAGAGCTTTTGCAAGATAGCATGCTCCTTGATTACCAATTTCATTGCCACGGAGGTTTAGTTCGGTTAGTGTCTATTTTGATCAGGCAATGAATTATACATAGAGAAAATGAGGATATTACTGTGTTTCGTTCAACAGCTTTGCCAACATCGTATATTCCTGGATAACGGATTTTATTGTACCTAAGGTCTAGTGTGGTTAGTGTCTGTTGTGAACATGCAATAGATTATCGATAGAGAAAGTGATCATGTTACTTTATTTTGTTCGAGAGCTTTGCCAAGATGTTCTGTTCCTTCATCACTGATATTATTGTAGCTAAGATTCAGTGTGGTTAGTGTCTATTGTGAACATGCAATAAATTATAGATAGAGAAAGTGATCATGTTACTTTATTTTGTTCAAGAGCTTTACCAAGATGGCGTGCTCCTTGATGACCGATTATATTGTAGCTAAGTTCCAGTGTAATTAGTGTCTATTTTGAACACGAAGTGAATGGTAAATAAAGAAAATCAAAATATTACTTTGTTTTGTTCGAGAGCTATACCCAGATATTCTGCTCCTTCATCATTGATTTTATTCCAGCCAAGATTCAATGTAGTTAGAGTCTATTTTGAACAAGTAATGAATTACATATAGAGAAGATGAGGATATTACATTGTTTTGTTCGAGAGTTCTACCAAGATGCTGTGCTCCTTTATCACCGATTTTATTTTGACAGAGGTTCAGTGTAGTTAGTGTCTGTTTTGAGCATGCTATAAGTGATCAATAAACAAGATGGGAATATTACTTTGTTTTTTTCGAGAGCTTTCGCAAGATGTTGTGCTCCCTGATGGCTAATTCTATTGTAGCTAAGGTCAAATGTGGTTAGTGTCTGTTTTGAATATGCAGTCAATGATAGATACAGAAAGTGAGCAAAATTACTTTGTTTTGTTCGAGAGTTGCAGCAAGATGTTGTGCTCCTTGATCACCAATTACATTTTGATAGAGATTCAGTGTGAGTAGTGTCTGTTTTGATAAGGCAATGAATGATGCATAGAGAAGATGAAGAATTTACTGTATTTTGCTCGAGAGCTTTACCAAGATGTTGTGCTCCCTCATCAAAGATTGAATTCTCCCTGAGGTCCAATGTGATCAGTGTCTATTTTGAGCAGGCAATGAAGGATAGATAGAGAAGATGTAAAATTTGCTTTGTTTTGCTCAAGAGCTTTGCCAAGTTGTTGCGCTGCTTCATCCCCGATTGCATTGCCCCCGAGGTTCATTGTCATTAGTGTCTGTTTTGAACAGATAGTGAATGATAGATAAAAAAAGGTGAGCAAATTACTTTGTTATGTTTCAGAGCTTCTGCAAAGTATTGTATTCCTGAATTACTGATTTCATTGCTACCGAAGTTCAGCGCCGTTAGTGTCTATTTTGAGCATAGAATGAATGATATATAGAGAAATTGGAAATATTACATTGTTTTGTTGAAGAAATCCGGCAATAAGTTGTGCTGCTTCATCACCCATTCGATTCGATCCAATGTTCAGTGTGGTTAGTGTCTGTTTTGAATAGATAATGAATGATACATACAGAAGATGGGTAAATTACTTTGTTCTGTTCAAGAGCTTTGACAAGATGCTGTGTTGCTTGGTAACCAATTGAAATACAGCTAAGGTCTAGTGTAGTTAGTGTCTGTTTTGAATGTGAAATGAATGATAGATAGAGAAGATCGACAAATTACTTGATTTTGTACGAGAGCTTCGGCAAGATGTTTTACTCCTTCATCATCAATTTCATTGTAGGAGACGTTCAGCGTGGCTAGTCTCTATTGTGAACATGCAGCGAATGATAGTTAGAGAATGTGGACAATTTACTTTGTTTTGTTCGAGAGATTTGGCAAGATGTTGTATTCCTTGATGACGGAAGAGATTGTAGCTAAGATCCAGTGTGGTTAGTGTCTGTTTTGAACGTGTAATAGAGAATAAATAGAGAAGATGAGTATATTACATTGTTTTTTTCGAGTGCCTTGCCAAGATGTTGTGCTCCTTCATCACTGATGTCATTGTTACAAACAATTAGTGTTACTAGTGTCTGTTTTGAACATGCAACGAATGATCGATAGAGAAGGTGAGCAAATTACTTGGTTTTGTTCGAGAGCTTTCGCCAGATATTGGACTCCTTCATCACTGATTCGATTGCTGGTAAGGTCCAGGACGGTTAATATCTGTTTTGAACAGACAGTGAATGATAGAAAGAAAGAAGATGACGGTATTACTTGGTTTTGCTCGAGAGATGTGCAAAGGTCTTGTACTTCTTCATCACCGATTTGATTCCAGCGGAGTTTCAGTATGGTTAGTGTCTTTGTGAGTGTAAGAAAGGTAAAATGATGGAAGGATTTACAAAGTGATATCGTAATGGGACCTATAATCGTTAAGTGTGGCTTGAACTGGGAAGTCTTCGATTTGGTTCCACCACATGGAAGTTTTTTGTTATGGGGAAAAAACACTGAAAACTGTCGTTAGTATAGAAATTTTTGTGCTGCATGCAAATTGTTTTCAACTTCTTGTGGAGTCCACGGCATAAATGGCAGAGCTTTGAGACGTATAGAGAAGTTCAGGATCGTCTCCTCAAAGAATCTGAAATTATAAGCCCTAATACTCGTCAATGTTTGATGTAGAAAAACAAAATTTTTTTCTTAAATATTATTAGAGTTGCGTGTGTTGTTTTAGCTGATTTACAAAGGAAAGAAGCTGCTCATATATCACTCTGTATCAGTGGTGTAATAGCATTGTTGAGACAGTGTTCCTAGAAGGGATCGATTTTACCAGTGTTTGCCTTAGTTCGATTTGAATAATGATTTTTGAAATGTGGTATTGACGTATTAACACGCTTAGAAGTCTCTAACTTATCGTCATCGCCACGTATGATACCTATTTTCATTATTCTTGGATGATTATTAGTGGACTGTTTTGTTTAAATTCAATTATTATCAGTGGTCAATCGTAGTTTTCGACTGAAAATGAAAAGATTAGTAGTTTTGAACAAATCATGAAATTTATTCAGTGCGATGTAACAATGGGCAGTTAGTCAAGGAAACTATTCTAGTGAGACAGTATATAGATCGATATCTTAGATAGATGAATAATATGTTGAACATGATAAAAGTTCAATTTTCAGATACAATTTTGTTTTACCTGATATCGATGGTAGCTGTCGACAATTTTATTCAAACGTGTACAAACGTTGCGCGTCGAGCATAAAATTTCGAAATCACTTAGGTGATCAAAAATTCGGTAGAAGAGTTCTACCGGTAATGAAACAAGAGTCAGAGCAGTTTTGATCGACATTGATGAAAGTTTTTGAGATGTTGAAATGTATGTTGAATATATAATGTATTTCTAGTAGGACGTTTTTGTTTACGTGAATTTATAATAGTTTTGTGTGATAAATTTCTGCTGCTTGTGCAATTACTTGTTTGGACAACGTAACGATAGATAGCGAAAGCATCATGATAACAACTACAGGTTACTTTGCGTTTTGTTAAATTTTATTTATTGCATGGTAAAATATGGATATTAATAGACTTGTAATTTCTTTTTCGTTCTTCTTCAGCAGGCTTTGACTGAGATACGATAGAATAGTTAGTTGCATCAGATTTTTTACATTCATTTCTTGTTACTAATGCGATTTACTATCTGATGACCAATTAAGTTGAAAGAATCGAATCGTATCTAAAGCAATCAATTATAAACAACACCACGCCTAAGGTTGTATCATTATGATTCTTGAGGCAACTACGTAAACTCCATATCCTCGTCCACTATTTACTACATCCTTATCTTTTATTATGAATGTGTCTGACATCTATGATTGGATACTGAATGATGATATATAATCAATAGTTCTGACAAAGTTTATTGAATACTATCGAGTAATACACGAAAGAGTAACTATGAAAACTTTCTCATCGGTATCATATTTTGTTTTAGCTGCACATTATTTAGTATTATTTTTTCTATCATTATTAAGCTCCTATCAATGTTGTTGAGCTGCTTCATATGTCAATCAATAACTTTCGTTGACTACTATACGAAGCTAAAAAGTACGATGCTTCAAAATATCTGATTGTCAAACTTTATCGTCGTTATCATTGAATGGATTTTTTAGTGAACGAAGGGTGTGAGTTGGGTGTGGCTATGGGTCTCGTCTGGACGTGGTTGTGCGGGCGTGGATGTGGGTGCGGGTGTGAATGTGATTGTCGATATTGGTGAGGAGATGAGGTGTGCGATGACTATGGGTATGGATGAATATAAGACCTACAGCCACAGCCACAGCCACATCCCACCCACCCTAGTTCTAATATGATACCTGATTTCACCTTTTGACAGTTTATAATTCATTATTCTGTCATAACAACATACTTTATTGGGTATTGATGTGGGTGTATGTATATATGTTGCCGAATATAAGACTCACACCTACACCCCAATCTAAAATTCTTTTCAATTGTATTTATTATTTATACAAACACAATACATAATTACAACATATAATTGTTAATCTATTATAAATAATTCAAAATCAATGGATGCAAAAAATTCGTTTCCATGAAAGTGCTTTCTTCGCTTCATATCGAAAGGTTTTCGATACGATTAAATTTGCATAACAACTAGTACAGAATGGTATACCAGCACTAAATAGACATAGATTTCTAACAATATTTTCAATTTGTATTTGATCAGAACTTTTTGTATAATTTTGTGTTATTTGTTGATACATAAGAAAAATTGCAAACGCAAAACTAAATGAGGCACAGATAATGATATCCAAAAGTAACATAAAAATAAGTTGTCGATCTTTTGAAGAAGCTGAATGTGAGTTACCTTCTGTAGTAGTTCGACTGGTAGAGAGATTAGTAACGCCTCTAACATGCTGTATGTTTCGAATATTCTTTACAGACCACAATCCACATATGATCATTAATAAAAGTGTCGAAGTTTCTTTGATGACGGCGTAATAACTAACGAAAACAAGATGAATACCTTGTTGAAAATAACAAAGAAACGCATTAGGAGCAAGTTGTCTAATATTCGAGGCGATTAATGCGTGACTATGAAATAATGCCCAAAATAATGTTCCAATTAAAATACATAAATAAGCAAAACGGCGAGTACTTCGTTGTCGTGTAAGAGCATTTGATGAAGTAACAAAAATTCGATCAACAGAAGCCAAAATTAAATAAAATGGACTCAAAGTATTAAATAAACTAACGGTATAAAGACGTAAACGACAGATAATTAGGTTATATATACTAACATCAATACTATATCCTACACTCAATGTTAAAGCCAATAATGAAGAATAAATGTATAGAAAATTAGCCACATTATATGCAATAAAATAGATTGAGCATGGATTTTTTCGTAGAGCTTTTTGAGTAAATACAATTAAATTCAACATGCAACCGATCGTACCGATAAGCATTAAAATTGGACCACCACATTGATATAAATATTTTTGTGCTGCCTTCATTGCAGCGATTGTTTCGCTTGCTGAAGATGCTAACGCCATATGAATAATGGATATTTGAAAAGAACAAGATACAATACTGTTTACCGTATCTACTATGAAATAAATCTCACAATTTGTATTTAGTAATTATATAATGTCAAAGAAATGGATAATAAGACATGATTTGTTTTTGACAAGCAATTAAAAGAATAAAAAATAATGTTTTAATTTGCTCAACAGATTCTTTCCATTCCTGATAATGTAAAAAACAGATAAAACGCCCACGTCGCCTCTCTTTTTTTTGTCAATTGCGTTGCAGTTACGCGTAACTGCAAAATTTTCATTGTAGTTGCACGTAACTGTGGCGCAGTGATCATAAGAAAATCCCTCTCAGAAGCTACGATCACTTCGACGCAGATTAGCATAATTGCGTCGCATTACTCGTATCATGCGACCCATTATAACTGATACCAACCAATGATAAGTGATTCCTTCTTCTTTGTAATTGGTCACGTTCTAGTGCAAAAACTTAGCCACAGAAAGACTGTATAAAAGTGAGCCTTTGTGAGATTTCGATTCATAATTCATTCCATTATAACAGATGGAATATGTATTCCGAGTAAAATTTTTTTAATTTCTATTTAATTTTTCAGGATTTTAACTTTTTTTATTTTTTCAGAATTTTTTTATTTGTTTTTTTTTAAATTTTTTTTGTATTTTAAAAATTTTTTAAAATTCATAATAAAAATATCAATTAAATGAAAATCTCACCTATATTGACTCTTTTTGCAACTGCATCGCAGTTCTATCTTAATCGAACCCATGAGTAGAATGTCATTAGTTAATAAGGCAAATAGTATGAGAAATGAAGGTAAAAGTTATAGAGTTTGACATCAAAAAAATTTTTATTTAAGAAAACTGTATAATAAATATGTGATGTTTGTCAATCGCTAGAAATTAATGTTTTATATGCAATTAAACTTAAAAAAGGCTGGGTGTGGGCATGGGTAGGGTGTAGTTGAATACAGGGCACACATTCACATCCACACCCATACCGGCACCCACAATCGCGCATAGATCCACATCCTAGTTTCGAACTGCAAAAATTCTTAGGAAGTGATATGTTTACACAGAGTATTTGACTTTGAATTCTCAGCTATAGGATAAGTCTTATTTTCATTTACATAAATGTGTCTATTATGGTTTTTGAAGATGTTATGGTCACAAAGCTAGTCGTCAATCATCGAGTCTTTCAAAGATTCTCAATGATATTCGTAATAACTTGATGATTTATAATGAATTTGAACAATTGAACCATTTACCAATCTTTATTGATGAATGTGATCCTGCTGTTGATACAACTCATGGTGTTTACGATAATTCTAATTATATCATATATAATACAGAATATTATCCTTGTATTGTTGCATCCATGATGTTTCATATATTATCTTTATCTAGTCGAATTCAACTAATAATACATTGGTCATTTTATATGGAAGGAAAAAGATTATTTGAAGGTAATCGCACTCTTATGACAAACTATAAATTACATTTACCTATTTTATCTGATTTGAAATTATTTGGGAAATTAAAATATAAACTATTATTTATAGAAATAAATTAAACACAATTACCGATTTTTGGTATCGTAACATGTGACGGTGGGAATAAAAGTTTTCAATTATTATTATTATTTTGTCATGTTGATGATTGGACATATGACGAAGATATTCAATCGATCAACATTACTTTTATAAATATTCCATTACAAAATCTTCTACTGAAACATTATAGAATTGATTTAAGTCATAGTAATACATACGCAGAATGGATTAAGATTGGAAAATCAGATGAATTAAATGCAGATCAATTAGAACATTTGAAACATAGTCAACAAATAAAATTATTGAAAAGAATCAGTTGAATATAAAGTTGAAAATAATCAATTAAAATTAACTTCCTTCGATTTGCCAAGTCGTTCTATTTCATTTATTGAATTAACAAATAATATCATATAAAATAACATTCTTAATTTTATGTTTCGAAAAAAAAAGACTATAGATGTCAATAAAAGTCTGATTACTCAAGAAAAATAGAATGAGAATGTGGGTGTGTTTATGGATCTTCTCTTTACTTACGTGCATACCCACATCAGAGTTGGAACTGGTCCGGCCGGACCAGACTGGACAACACCGAACGGAACCGGACTTTTGTCAGTTCATCGCTGTGAAATTTTCTGCTTCTATTACATGATTTTAATCATCAAAAAACTACCTACTGACATTTGTGAGCCGAAAACCACATTCCCTCGAAGTGACTCAAGCAAGATCTGTTTGCGAATTCAAGCCAACGCGTTTGCTCAGTCAAGCTCGATCGTAAAATGCAAGTCTGCGAAAATCTTTAATTTGATTCCAGCTACGACAACAATCCTCTTTCATTTTGGAAGATCCAGAAGGATATTCTCAACATGCTTGCTCAAATTACCAAATCAGTTTTCGTTATTTGAAAGTGAGCGTCACTTTTCCATTGCTGAACAGATTGCCAATAAACAGCGTAGTTTACTTGATTCAGATAGGGTGTGGGTGTGGGGTGTGGGTGTGGGGTGTTGGTGTGGGTGTGGGTATGGGTGTGGGTGCGGGTGTGGGTGGCGGGTGGGTGTGGGGGTGTGGGTGTAGTTGTGGGTGTGAGTGTCGATACGTGTCCACTAGGAAGCCACACCCACACGCCCACCCCCACACCCACACCCACCACCCATCCACACCCACACCCACACCCCACCCACACCCACACCCACACCCACACCCACCCATCCTCTGGTTAGGTTAAAATAAAAAACTGTGTGATTATATGATTATCTATTTATTCATTTCAATGTTGATACACATAGTTTTGATGACACAAAGAAAAACAAATTTTCACACATGAACCAACATCACAAAAAGTAGATATCACATCCGTCGTTTTTTGTTTTTCTTTCGTACTACAATAAGGACATCTACGACGGGCTGAAATAACTTCTGGCATATGAGCTAACAGTTGTGGTTTTTCAGGATTTTCTGCGTCACTAATGCTCTCTTCGATGCGCACTTTCTTCTGATTACTCATTGCCAAAGGTCTTCCTAGCCTTTTTCTACTACAATAATTACCTATCAGTGCAGTGCTACTAGATGACATTTATTCTACTGTACTAATATTACTATTAGAAAGATGTTTATAATAGATAAATGAATTTACCAACGACATGCTAAGGAAATGAAAAAATATTCTTATCCAGTTTCTCTTTGACTTTCGATCAATTGTATAATACTTTATTTTTTGATCAGATAAATCCACGACTCTCATGTATTTATTATACTGAACAATTGCTAATGGACAAGAAATTTGCTTCCTACTTCCATCTTTATCTCGTCGACTAACTTCACCCTCAACTGCAGGATCAAAGTAGTTTGATGCAATAAGAACTTCTTTCTTGTCCATCCATTTTATTACAGAAACCCCATTGGATGTTAGATATCGATAATCGCCTCTCTCAAGTTTTTCTCCTTTCTTCAATTCAGTTGGAAAATGTTTTCTATCGGAACGAATTGTACCAGTAGCTGAAATTTTGTTTCTCCTCAGCTTGTAAAGTAATTGTAAGGAAGTAAAATAACTATCAAAAAATAATTGACGATTCTTCATTCCTATCACATTTACTAATGACCTGACTACATGCTCTCCTAATGACACACATCGTTCTGTATTTTTTCCGGTATAAATCTCTAAGTTATACACATATCCTGTACTCGATTCGGCCAAGACCCATAACTTATATCCCCTCTTAGTTGGTTTCCTTGGTTGATACGGTTTTATGGATGATCTACCCTTGAACTTTATCATCGCCTCATCTATGGAAATGCATGATCCAAGTGAGCAGTTTTTCTGAAAATTTCTTTTCAAAATATTGAGAAAATCATTTATTTTATACAATTTATTATAATTAGAAGAGTTTTTCGAGGACATTTTTGAATTATCAGCAAGATGAATGTTCGAAAAGAGTCGTTGGAAGTCGTTTCTTCCCATGTAAATATTTTTTCCCTCAAAACGCGTCTGAAACGCGTGTGAATGCGTTCGTCGTTTGACTTGCGTTCAGACGCGTTTTTTTACAAAAACGCGTTCAGACGCTTCAAATGTTTCATCTGTGACGCGTTTCATACAAAATCTAAAAATTTTGAAAAATATATGATAATCCATCTCAGATTCGAACTGAGTTGCCATCATCAACATTTTTCGATGGTCTTAGCCAACCTTGGCAAATGGATTAAATTTTACCTTAAGTGATAACGATCAGATTTGAACAGATGAACCAGCTATCAGAAGTCGTTCATCCACACCACTGAGCTATACTAGCTCGAATTCTTTTCTCATTCAAACTAGAATATATTTGAACGCGAATTTCATCGGTTAAATACTCTATTTCAATAAGATGTACTTTTTTCGAAGTTAAGATATTTAACACAGAACATGTTTATTCACTTATTTTTTTTAAATAATTTTATTTTTTTTTAATAAAATAATATCTTTTTTTCTATCGTCTACTACACATAATTAGTGTTTCGATTTTTTATTGTACTGATAACATACTAAATAATTTTATCGAAGAATTTAATGAATAAATAATTATTCATACAATCTATTTATTGGGAATATATGATGACAAGTTATTAATCATATTATTTAAATAGTAGTATTGAGAAGCTTGCTAGAAGGACATTGGATAGCTGAAAACTATTACAATATTGTCTCATTATTATTCATACAAACTATAGAGAAATATGGACTATTTGCCGTATCTTTAATTGAATTTTTGTCTATTTTAAGTTTAACATCATCTGGGCATTCTTTATTAAAAAGTCTAACGAAGTTTAGACGAATAAAATATATGTAAACCGATGATTTCGATCACGCCATTAACTCTTTTAGAGCAGTAATTTTTGAGGTGGAATTGCGTCTGATACAAAAGAAATAAATGAGTACAAATGTGCTCGGAAATATGATTGCATGCCAACGTGATTGAAAAAATATTTGAGACGCGTTTGAACGCAGTTAGTAAACAAAATGCATTTAAACGCGTTAAATGTTTTTCCAAAACGTGTTGAGATGCGGTTAATTTTTTTCTGATTGCGTTTAAACGCATTGCACAGAAAATCTGCGTCCAGACGCGTTTCGAAAATTTTTCTAACAGCATGTCAACGCGTCTCATATTACACCGCGTTTGAACGCGTTTAGTCAAATTTTTATTAAACTTGTATAAACGCGATTTCGATATGAAACGCGTTGAGAAGCTGTTAATATTTTTTTTACAATTGCGTTTCAACGCATTGTGTACAAAGAACGGCGTTCAAACGCGTTTCAAAATTTTTCTAACTGCATCCCAACGCGTTTAATATTGAAAATGCGTTTGAATGCGTCGTGAAACCGTTTTTAACCGCGTCTGGACGCGTTTTCTTGTGAAACCGCGTTTCAACGCATCGATTTTGCGTTTCGTGTTTACATGGGTTGTCATTGTGTTGGCAACAGCTGGTGTATAAAGATTTCTGTCTTGACTTCAATAATCTCGAATTCTTGGCAGCTTGTGAAATCCCATGATAAATAAAATACCGAGAAATGCATGTATTAGATTTTCATCAACTTCTTTCCAACTTGTTGCATCTTCACCTTTTTGAACATAACGTTGTTTGCCATAAATGTTGGTTTGATTAGTAATTAATTTGATCAAATCTTGGGATATAAACGGGAAAAATGAATCTATTGGTCGAATTATATTGTTTCCTAATGCATGTCCATCAAAATAATTGAAAGAAGTAGAAAAACTTGAGTTGTCAACTTTCCATTCCCAATCATCCATTGAACTTTGGTTGAGTTCTTCGATTAATGAAACATTATCTTCGGAACCACTACTTTCAAGTTCATCAAAACTAATTGAACTTTCATTTTCATCGGATAAGGTTTCGTCAGAATCTGAATCCATTATATTTTATAAAACAGTTAGGTTTTCATCACGACACAATGAATCAAAACATGAATTTTTCAAAATTTAGATTTTTGAAGAAAACTTTCTGAAATCAAATAGACATACCACAGTCCACTTTTCGGCATTGTCTATTCATACGGATATCTGTACAATCTCGCACAAATATGTCTTAACTACGAACATTTGTTAAAAATCTTCCTTCTAGATCTTAAAAACCACAAACATATTTGAAAATTTTTGAAAATTAGAAATTTTCGCTAGGTGGTTCATATATGTACCACCGGGACTCAAAGGGTTAAAATGCTGGACATTACAACCAGTAAAGAACAAAAAGTTAAGTATGATGAATTAGTATTACTAGGGTAAATCAAAAATTTCACCATGTTTAACTACAATAAATGATGACGGATCGAGTTGATTGATTTTAACTGCTTTAGAAAGTTTCTCAGGTGGTTCCATAAAATATTCATTTCCAAATCCCCATGTACCCCAATGAATGCCAATCGATTTTTTTGATTGAACATCAATATGCATCTGAACAGCTTCATCTGGTGACACATGATGAGCTTGCTTTATCCATTGTGGTTCGTAATTACCGATCGGTATAGCACTTAAGTTGAATGGGCCATATTTTTCGCCAATTTGTCGAAAAATTGAAATATTATGAGTATAACCTGTATCGCCAGCAAAGTAAAATTTGTGTGTAGCATCCCAGACAGCATAACTGCCCCACAAAGATTTGTTTGTGTCGAATGCAGTACGACCACTCCTAGAGTAGAAAATATTGCATTAATAAGAAAAAAAACCATTGAACATTACCAGTGTTGAGCTGGACAAAATGCAATGTTCACTTCTTTTTTCTAAAACAAAAATCAAAGATATCTATATATCATGCAAAGAAGTTTTCAGAATGAATATTTTATTACCGAAAAATGATACTCTTCCCACCAATCGAGCTCGACAACATTTTTTACATTATTATCAAGAAACCATTGTCGAGTACCTCGACCACAGAACCAAGTTAGTCGTTCACCATAAAGTTTATTTAATTCTTTTACGCTAGAATAATCGAGATGATCAAAATGATTATGTGAAATAAGTATAGCATCAAGATCATCGGGTAAATCATTTATTATTAATGCCGGTGGGCGGAAACGTTTCGGTCCGATAAATGATGCCACACCACAACGTTCACTAAAATTATTCAATTTTTTCAAAAGAACAGGAGAGAGAGAGAGAGAATAAGTATCTACCTGAAAACTGGATCGACAAGAAATCGAAAATTGTTCATTTGAACAAAACATGAAGCATGTCCAATCCAGATAAATCGTAGACCGAGTTTTGTTAAATATAGTTCTTCGGATTTCTCATGTCGAATAACGGGTAACATTTTATCAAGTTCTTTTTTATTAGACGGCAATCGTGTATTGTCCCGTGAAGTGATCTTCCAGATAAAAACAAGGCCTAGATTGGGCGATTTATATTGCGGATTGAATGAATTAATGAAACGACCATTTTCTATTCGAGACTTGACCAATTCATTGGAAGCTGTATCCGTTGTTGTTGCTACAGCCGTAAGAATTATTTGTCGAAATCTGATTTGCCCTACGTAGAGTGATAATAATGCGAACACATAAAACACAATTCTTCAATTCTATTTGTGGAGAATTCTGCGTATCCTCAACATTACCTGTCGTTAAAATCAATGTAAGGTATAAGACAGTATACATTTTCTGAAATTATTCGGTGACTCGAACTAGAGACTAATGCTTTTTGAGTATCAATTGCGATCGCTACTAGTGTAGAGAAGAAGGGAAAGTTGTAATTTATACAGTGAAAATATTACAATTGCCATTTTCTAACACTTTTATGGTATTAAATAGCTTATCCTACCTACGTAAGCACAAAACATCTTTCAATGTAACTCAATCATCATTCAGATAAGAAGGAAATTTGATGGCAACACCACTTATTTTTGTTTCGCTTTCTTTTCAATTAAAATATCACGAATAGTGCACAGCGAATAAGATAATCTTTCTTAACTCATCTATTTTTTAAACATCGGATACCAGTGCAAAAAATCGATGAGATACAAAGGCAAAAATAACAGTTTTTAAGTAATTGATTAAAACATACGATATGGTAGAGTATGAGAAATTTCTTTTTACAGCTCAACTACTGTGTATGGCAAAACAATCAAACTCACGTATACATTAAAAAGCCAAGGATGCGTGTGACGAGTGATCGAAATGTGAATTACCTATATATATATATTAGACAATATTAAACTTAGGCAGAATTGGTTTTTTCATTAGACGTGAAATGACGAAATGATTCTCATATTTAAAAATCAAGTATAATACATCACTGTAATTGAAAAACCAGCACTCAATTTTTCATTGAATAGGCAGAGGATTTCTTTTCATCTATTCAGACTGTGATTTATGTGACGACCAATTCTTGTGCGTCGACATCATAAAACGTTATTCGAAAGTATTTTCATGAACAAGCAAGTCCATAAATTTATTTTCATGAAGGGTGGGGGTGGGAGTGGGTGTTGCTCTGTTAGTGGTTACACCCACACCACACACACCCACACCCACACCCAACAATATTTTTGTTATTTTGGTATACGATTCTATTAAAAAGAAGAGTTGATTTTAATGTTCTTGTTGTGTTGTTAAATCTATAACAGTTATGTCATTTTATCTTGTGTACAATTCCCTCTCTCCATATTAAAAGCTTCCCTGACTGGGATCAATGAGTTAGACATAGTATAAGCCCCTCTTTTTAAAAACTTTCTCAAATTTTTTGAAAACTTTTATCATTAATTTCATAGTAAAACTATCAATTTTTCAATGTTTTAAGATAAAAACTTATTTAACTCTTACTTGTTAGCATAGAAAGCTTGAACTACTTATGAAAATTCTTCGTATAGCCTTCAAAAACTCTGGAAATTTCACAACTCTTTTAAACAATTTTTGAATCTTAAATCTTTGCAAAATGTTGAGACTTAACGGAGGCTCTTTCCCAAAATTTCAACGCTTATACAGTTTAAAAGCATTGAACGCTTCTATTATTGGGACAAAGGATTATAACTATTCGATTTTTTTTTGTATAGAAAAATTAGGAGCTAGAAGACATGTCATGAAAAACTTATTGTTACGGTTCTTTAGAGAAACAAACAGAAAACGAAAAAAATTACATAAAATATCTTGACTTTACTTGACTCGACTAGGAAACCATGGTGAATCAACTTGACTCAACTCGAAACCATTTCGAAATGATTCGGATTCGATTCGATTCGACTCGAAAAATGGTTTGACTCGATCAACCCTGTATTTCATTCAAGGTCAGTCAAATAGTATTTACATCTAATAATTAATGATTATCTACTTAATATAAATAAATTTTGATTAAATAAGGATAATCGATATTTTAATATCTTCTTGAGTACAACTCAAATGATGTTGATGAGTATAGTAATGAATTTTATTCTTATATAACTTGAGTGACATTGATAATGTGTTTATTTTGGTCAATGAAAATTTCAGACGTGACCTTAATCTAAATGTAGAAGGTTTTTCCAAGGTCTGTTGAGGATGAAATTGATCAAATAATTTATGCAAGAATTAACCAATGAGTAACATTTTTTATTGATTAAAGAAAAAAATAGTTTTGTGATTTTCAAATAAATACAATAAATTCATACATATTTCAACTTCTTATTGTTATTAGTTTTACTTTTCTATAATCTCTATACAATAAAAGTTTGTTTTTGTTTCTCTGGTATATTTTATTTATTCTCATTTTTTGAATATATTTGGAAAAATCAAAATTTTCAACATATGTCAAGAGCAGATTCTGTTTAGAAAATCCAAATAAGTCCATTTTATAGTTGTTTAATTTTCATAATAATAATTTTTTTTTTGAAACTTTGAATATCTATAAAACATTATTCCAAACTTTGATAAATACTTATTTATAATCTTTTAAAGAAAAAATAAAAAAAAAAACAGACTACTTTTTGATTATAAATAAAATCTAGACATTGAATATTTTAATTATTCTTGTTAGGATCTTTTCAATTCTCTTATTTGATTTCATTTATTCTATCAACTTTCATACTCATTCAATCTATTCTATGACATTAATATTCATTTTTTTGTTTTTATAAAAAATTTATTACATTGTAGACAATAATTACAATTAATCAACAAGATAATGATAATGTATTATACTATTCAAAGATTTATTTTCGAAATCATTTATTCTTTGCATTGTCTTTTCTTTTAACATTTTTTTATATTTAAAATATATATATAAAATTTTTTTTTTATATATCAGTATTGAATTCCTAATGTATATCGAAGCAATTTCAATGTAACAATTTTGATAAATATAAAATGTTAGAAATAATAATAATTATTTGATTAAAATAAATTTTTTTTTGTGAAACATTACAATTACGTAGAAAGAATTAAAGAATAATAAAAAGAATAATGATAAATGAAATAAATATTTCTTTTATTTTGATTAATATCACAAATAGTATTATAATTAAAAGAAAACATGAAATATGTTTATGTCATCGATTATTTTCTCAAACCTAATTAGATGAATAAAATAATCATTATATTACTGTCATACATTAACTAGACACAGAAAGGAATAAAAATTTTAGTTTTTTTATGAAAATAAAATAAATGTTTCGATTCATTCAGAATGATTTTTGTTCTTGTATTGAAATATTTTTCTTTGTATAGTTAAGAAAATAAAAATTTTTAAATAAAAATTAACGAGTTTTCTTTGAAAAAATTTCTTCAATATTTGAGAATATCAATATAAGAATTTTGTGTTTTGTTAAATAATTGGAATGATGATCACATTTCAAAATTGGAGTTTTGATTTAATAGATAATGCTCATATAATCAGAATTTCAATAAAAATAATGAAAATACAATCTCATTCAAAGAAATAAAGATAGAATTTCAAATGATCAAACTAATTCATCTGATTTTTCATTTGAAAAAGAAGATCATTATTATAAAATAGATTTTGAAGAAAAAATATTTTATAATAAATTAAAATGTCTCATCGATTTATTCAAATCTAATAGAAACGATTTTATTGAATAATAAATAGGACTGTCATTTTTTCGAAATGATTTTTCATTAATGAAAATGATCATTATGGGAAAAAGACAATGTTTGAACACCCCTTGGGGACCTATAGGTACCCTTATAGGGTAGCTCTTGGGAACCTATGGGTACCTCTATAGGGTAGCCCCTGAAGGCCTATGGGTCCACTATAGGGTGCTGAGCTTGTCGTCCTTTAGTCGCGATCCCTTTAGTCGTATCTTATTGCAATATTTTGTCTATGTGAAGTGAGCCACATATTTTTAGCTAGCGTGTTTGGATCACTTCACATGACCTAGTAGTAACATGTTCGAGAAGAATTGAATGTTTTTGTCAAAACGTTAGTTTTATGAAAATTCCAAACAAGTTGAATTTTGTAGTTTTATAAATGAAAAAACCTAGAAGTGCACTAATAACATACCCTCTGCTTCTTATAGCATATTTCAATAATTGTGTGTTTTTAGTGATCTCCTTGAGCTAAAGTGCTGTCAGTGCCATGATACAATTTTTCTCGTTGTCAGGAAATTTTCGTTTTTCTAGTTTGCAGTTTCAAACCGTTCAATCTGTTAAGAAGTATTCAACGAGCAACAAGCATGAAATTTCCGATAATCATAAATTATATTCTCTCTGATTTCATGACTGAAACTAATGTTTTCCTTGCAATTACCTAAGACAGCGAGTTCGATCAATACATTTTCATGCTGTCTCAATTGTAGACATATTTCATTGCAAGCTGTACCTTCAAAATAAAACGTAGATAATTCCATTTGTCCTTAAACGGCACAGTCATATTTATTTTAGCTAACGAGGAGAACTGCACGAAGTGATTCATTACTCTTGAACTCATATTTTGATCATATTGAGAAGACTTCTATACTAGAATACCTCCGAGAGGATTCGCAACGATAGATCTTTTCTAGAAAACGAGGACACTTTTGTTAGATTTTTATCATCGAACTGGGTATTAGAAGAAAAATCGAAGAAAGAACTTTCAACTAGAAATTTTATATATAAATAGATGTCATTATCCTAAAAGTTTCATTCTAAACGATTGCTTCATTTTAGAAATATCTATCGTCTAAAGACTTGCTAATTTTCTGACCATATCTAAAAATCAATTGGTTTTTTAACATTGGGCGTGGCTAAACAGAAGACCCACACCTACACCCATCGAAGTATTTCATGTTGACGACGTCTTCACGACCTCTATAATTGATATTCTGTTTCAAAACAATTTGTTTGGTACCAAATTAGAATGAAAAAGAACCAGATGTTCAACTCAGAATCTGTATGTGAATGCATCTTTTTAACAAAATGGCAAGAATAAAGATAAGGCCGCCTTTCAAACACACAACACATAAGGTGTCTGCAACTCGAAATTCCAGTCAGGCTTTTCTTTTCTCTTTTTTTATATCTGGTTCGATAGAGTTTGGGATCCTGATTAAGAAAAAAGGTTTTTAACTTATGTAAATAGTTTTTTCAGGTCGACAAAAAAATAAAAAAACTGAGACGAAGTTGTTTTTTGCAAAAAAAACACCGTTTTCAGTTTTCGAATTTTTTCGACCTGAAAAAACAATTTATAAAAGTCAAAAGCCTTTTTCCTAATCAGGATCTCAAGCTCTATCGAGCCAGATACAAAAAAAAGAAAAGAAAAACCTGACTGAAATTTCGAGTTGCGGGCACCTTACAACAATAGAAAATAAAGAAGAAAAAATAAGTAAAGAACAAGAAAAAAAAAGAACAAAAAAAAATTGTCGAACAATTCGACTACTTGTTGTCATGGTGAGAACACATTTCATTGACGACGAACTCTCTATCGTCTTCGCTGTCGATTGATGAAGAAGACGATGATGATAATTGTCTTGGACGGCTTGGCTCGTCTTCACAAGTGTTAAACGGTGTGTCCATTTCAACCCGAGCCATCGATGTTCGACGTTTCTTTTGTAAAGGTGTTGATGCTGTCGACGATGATGTTGATGATGAAGAGGTTAATGGACTTCGACCATCATTCTCTTCCTTGAGCATTCGATGCAGATTTTGTGGGTTGGCCAAACTGTATCGATCAGCGGATGTTGATTCAATTCGAAATTCACTGAGTGTTGGGCAGTCTGAAAAACATTTTGCAATTTCATCATCTCTTTGATATCGGAAGTAGCTGACTAATATCGGTTTCAAAATAAAAGAAGGGTGAGTATTTTTAGAATAACTTTTCGTAGGAACAAGATAGAGAGCTGCGGTTTTCACCGTTGGAAAGAGGCGATGAAACTGTATCGATTCGTGTGTTTCAGGTTTTTTTTGAAAAGTATTTTAAAGGTTTTTTCACGAAGTTTTTAAAAAAGTAAAGATTTTAGACGTGGAAAAAATTGATTTTTTATTAAAAACTAAGGAAAAAAAGCGATTTTTTCGCTAAAAATCGACCGAAAACACAAATAATGTGTTCATAACTCATGATTAGCTAAACATAATAACGTCGGGCTTGTTTAGCTGATAGATCTTTAGTTAGTGATTCTAGTGCCCTTCTGAAAATTAAAAGTCCATAATATTCACATTATGTAACGTTTGGTCTTTTGAAAACTTGTTGAGGAATCCTTAAAATACTTGTCAGAAGAAATCTGAAATATACAAATCAATGCAGTTTCATCGTCTCTTTTCAGCGGTGAAAACCACAGCTCTCTATCTTGTTCCTGTGAAAAGTTATTCTAAAAATACTCACCCTTCTTTTATTTTGAAACCGATATTAGTTAGGCTTACAAAATAAGTTGAATTTTTTAAAATAAAAATAAATAGTGTAGACATCTCGACAATTCGGAAATAACAAAAAATTAACTTAAATTGCTCAATTGTTAGTCTTTTGATATCATTCAAGCGACAAACATTAGAAGTTCATTAATTTTGAGGACGAAAACAGACAAAATACTGAATGTAAAAAAAAAGTGTGCCACTAAGACCGTTTTCTTGCCCATGATTATTTTGACTCTTTCCATCTGAGAGGTGCTAAAGATTGGGAGGAGTGTTTTCCAGCATTTAGTTTTGTGTCATTTCCTGATGACCATTTTGACCTTCGTGGTACCTTCAGGACTCGTGGAAAATTTTTTTGGAACCTATTATAAAAGACAATGACGGTCATACAATGGTGTTTTTTTTTAAAGTATTTAGCCATTTTCAATATGGCATTCAAGCTTTTTCTCATTGTTCAGGTCACATTTGAAATCAGCATGAAAAACTGCATCGAACTGTATACATATAGCTGTTTGGCAAGCTACCATTTCGATGTACTACAAAGCCGCACACAAAATGGACTACATTATCTTTGTCAAAAATGGCTGGAGAAATTGTAAGAAAGCTATTGAAAATCGATAAAAAACGTCTTTGCAGAAAACGCAGGCGCGCTACACTAATCAATAGCAATGTTTGCAGCACAAGTAAAAGTTAATGTGACTTATTTTGACTATCAAAGTCAGTGTAGCTTATCTTGACCAAATGAGAAAGAAAAATAATCATTCGACGAAACTGAGAAATTCAAACTAATGTTTTTCTGCTTTTTGACTTTTTGGATTGCATAAAAAAAGATATCTTTCAAAGTAGGTGAATACTTAGTCTCAGATCGTCATTCTAAAGTATTGTTTTTTTGGAGTAAAAATGGTTGAGAAAATAGCAAAAATAACTCACTTTGAATGAAGGCCGCCGTATATTGACGCACTCGACAGTTTCGTATCAAGTAGTAGTGTTGAACATTGCTGCCCAATGATGCATCATTTGAGATCGTCGCCGCTTTGATCTGTATTAAAGAGAAAGAAAATCAGAGTGATATACATTTCCATGTTCAGGAAGAAAATATGCATCATCGATGATCTTTCATCATCAACGTATGCGCAAAAAGAAATGCATAAACGATTTGGTGATGTTATGTAGCAAAATTTACTTTCTCACATAATTACGAAGTGATTGTTTTAAATCCATGTCGATTCATGCATGTATATAATCGAAAAGAAACTAAATGATTTAAGCATGTTTCTGGCGAAAAATATTTCGTAGATTTCTATATCTCATTCAACTCCGAGTTTAATCGTGACCATTACCCACCGATCGGTTTTGCTTTGTCTCAGAGTCAGTTTTCAATGGCTGTATTCACTTCTATGATCCAGCGAAAAATTTTTTCCTCTCAAAGCCATCTTGACATATGAAGTCAATCGTATGGATCATGAGTATCACCTCACTTTTAGCAATTAGTCTTGTGGTGCCCAAGGAGAAAACGTTTTTCATAAGATGGACTATAGTTAAAAGAGAGGGCATTGATTTTTTCACGGAACAAAATTAGATATCTGATGTACTTAAGTTTAATGCGTTGTACATTGCAATAATTGCCAAAAAATCGAATGATCGACTTTCGATCTGAAATTGTGTCTATTAAGAAGGTATAATGATTGTTAGGATGCATGAAGAGCTTGAGTCAAAATGAAAGTGGATACTTCCATCCGGATATATCCAGTTTTGAAAAAATAACACATATTTTATCAAAAAATCTGGTTTTCCAGAAAATTGAATGTATCTGAAAGGAAGCATCTGCTTTACTTGAAATTTTCGATGTATCCTAGAAATCGTTATAACTACTTACGGAGCAAAATATGGACCCTAAACCAAGAAAACACCGCGAACGCTTTCCTCATAAGTAGAGACGAGAGAGACTAGCTTTAGAAAAGTCGATCCCATGAAAATGATAACTTTGAGAGAACTGAGTTTTTGAAACGGCTTCTTTCATGTATTCTCGCAAGATGAACACTTTCACGAACTTCTCGAATCTCTTTCAACAAAAGCTCATTTTAATGGGACCGAAGGACCTCAATTTTGTTCATTTCTACTTGTAAGTATCGATATCTTTGATACCGTTCTTTCTCTCCTTTTTACACTTATAGCCATTGTTGACTACTGTGAGAGGTTTTTATCCTATATTGATATCGGAATTTGAACCAGATATCTGACCTATTTGAAATGAAGGAAAGATGAAAACGATTTAAAAAATCAAAGAACAAATGATGACTAATGATATTTTATTGTCTCTCCATTCATGTTAATCCACATGAAAGCATTACGCAAACAATTCGAAAGAAAAACAATGTTTACAAGACAAGTGCTTCTCGATAGAAAACAGGTAAACTCACATTAAATATGTGTCGCATTGATTTGCTTATCACATATATTCGTCCACCCATGACGTGCTGCTCGAGTGCAAAACCAGCATCACCTTTCATCAATGAGTTTTTCTCGTGCGTGCCAATTTCTGTTGGTGTAACAAAAATGTTTCTAAAATCAAGTACATAAATGTTGAACAAACAGATAGGAAAACGACACTCACGTGGATGGATCAACATCGAATCCTAGTCGAGACATTATGAATGGCGTGAATATATGACCACATTCGTGAAGCATCTTAGCGAATGCGACAAGATTATGTGCTTCTGTTTGATCCTCATTTGCTGTAAGGGCCTTGTCAGACCACTAGAAGGAAAGATGAAAAGAAAGTCAAAATTAGCGTTCTATGAGATGTCCTCATTCGGTTTCGATCAAGTGAAATGTTTCATATTTGACTATAATTATACAGGCTCCTCCATCTGACATTATCGAAGTCTATGCATACGAAAAGTTAGAAAACAAGAGATGCCATAAACTTTTTTCTTTCACTTTAGACGAACTTTTATGGAGCTACTATACATCAGAGGTAGGACGAGTACAAGTACAGCAGGTAAAAGTATTTTACTTGTACTTTTACGTGTCTTTGCACAAGTATACTTCCGCTATACTTGTACTTTAAAACAAGTACTTGGTACTTATACTTGTAGTTTGGGAAAGGTACTTAGTACTTATGTCGGGTGAGTCTTAATGATTGCAACATCTAGTATTCTGCAAATGTCTTAGCATAGATAAATGATACAATGTTGCTTCTTTTTGAAAGATGTCCGTGAAATTCTCCGCAAGAATAGTAATGAGGAATCCTAATAAGTAAGTTTGATGACTTTTCATTAGACTAAAAGTGAAATAATGTGTGATGGTGGCATGGCCCATCATTCTGAGAGAAGTAAAAAAGAATAATACTAAAAAATAGTCTTCTTCTTATTTCAAACAGAACTTTTCATGATATTATCACTAGGAGAGGAAGGTTACAGTTATCAAGTAATGAGGTAACGGAAATTTTGCGAGTTTATCAAAACAAAACCCGTTCTTTCAAACCGACAATTTTTATATAAAGTTTGACGAAAAGATTTCGATGTCGAGGAGTCCGAATCTGTAATCAGTTTCTCGAAATTTTCAGTTTCATTTTTACAATAAATAATATTTTTTAGCATTGTTTTCATTTTTACTTCTCTCAAAATAATGGGCCATCTCACCATCACACTTTTCACGGGCATCTTTAAAAAAAAAGCAGAACTATACGATTTATCTGTGCTGAGGCACTTGCAAAATATTAGGTGTTGCAATCATTAAGATTCGCCCGACATAACTACTAACTACTTTTCCCAAAGTACAAGTACAAATACAAGTAAAAAGTACTTTTCTCAAAGCACAAGTATAAGTACCAATTACAAATGATGAGTACTTGTACTTTTACTTTTACTTGAAAAAGTACAAAAAGTACAAGTAAAAATACTTGCGTCCGAGCTCTGTTATACATACGATACAGGTTTGGATTTAATCGGAGGAAAGCTTATGGTCAAAATATCTAAAACTAATAGATTTAGCGCATGGCTTCAGTAGTAAGTTACTTGGAACCAGACTTTGCTAGATTTCGATTATCTTGCGCGACAGAATCTCAAACTTTCTGTTGTTTTTGAATGCTCAAATTTTCTGCTATCTTCAAAAAATCTTAATGAAATCGTAGTAATTTTCAGACTATGACGAAATTGACATACTACACTCTGACCAACTCATCTGATATAGGGAATATTTCTAATAACGATGGAAAAAATGCAATCACTTCCAAGAACTACTGTGCAGCTATTTAGCATTTTATACAAAGTATTTCTACATATTCAACAGTTTTTATCTGTAGCTAGTCAAACAATCTAAGAATGAATTTTTTGAACGAGCAAAGCCTGAGAAATCAGCAGTCTACGATAAAATACCTCAGCCTGTCGTTATTATGAGTAATGTCCCTAATAAGGATGGCAAGCCAACATGTTGTCTTTAATAACGACGGACAAGCGCAGAACAAGCAAAATAATGCGTTTTATCCGAAAAAATGTCTTATTTTACTGCTTCTGTACAATATAGAGATCATTTTTTGCTAATGATTTTGTAGATATCATCAAATTGTATATAAAATATGCGATTGATGGAAAGGGATTGTCTTTTTGGTAAACTAGAACGCGTAAACAAAAGCATGATCCGTTGTTAATCAAGATGTTACCTATATAATAAACGGCAAGCCGAAATATGTTCCCAATAAAGACTCGCTAACACAGAACAAGCAAAAAAATTTTTGCTTGTTCCGCGCTTGTCCTTCGTTATTAGAGGCAACATGTTAGCTTACGATCGTTATTAGGGATATTGTTCGTAATAACGACAGACTGAGGCATTTGTCGTAGACTGTTCGTTTTTCAGGCGTTTCTCAACAAAAAAATGCATTCTTAGATTGTTTAGCTTGCTTGAAATAAAGGATTTTGAATGCCTAGAAATTCTTTGCATCAACTACTAAATAACTGCACAGTGGTTATTGAAAATAATTGTATTTTTCCCTTTCGTTACTAGGGACACTTACTATACATGACTACTTTGGGCTGCGATGCTGAAACTTATAAAGTTGAGTTTTTATTTGCTGATGATTCTCTGGTGAAAGTTTCAGGTCAATAGATTGTAACTTGACCGAGTTATGATAATTTCTTTGCAGACTATTGAACCTTGAAACGACAAGATACATGCAAGTTTGGCTTGTCATTTAAAACTTTATTCACTTTTGCATATTGTCAAAATAAACATTATTTTGAAACTTTTCCTAAAAAATGATTTCTAAATATTTCTCGAGAGTATGTTCCCTATGCAATTCGACGAGCTCTGTCGCACGAGGTATAAATATAAGTAAAATAAAATCGACTCTTTTTTCAATTTTCAGCATCTTACGAGGAATTCTTTCGAATTGTCAAATAGCTTTTTTGGTCGAGACGATGTCCATTTGATAAATCCTAGTGAGAAATGAAAATATGTAGAATGGTTTGATTTTTCAGACTTCGTTCCTGAGATATTGAAAGTTTACTGTATTTTTTCTGCGAAATACCGTAGTCTCCTCAGGTCAACTTAATAATCGACTCTCGAGTTACGACTTAAAACTTTGTAAAATAAAGTTCTCAATAGGACTACAGTAGATCAGTCTTCTAACCTTTTTATTAACAATTATTTTTCTGGTAAGTGTTTGTGCGTTTGATGGATTATCAAGTGGTTCAGATTCCATAAACGAATTCCGATTAATAGTTTCGATATCAAGTTCAATTCGAGTTTGATTGAGCATTTCTTCGACCAAATCAGATATATTGGTCGATGATCGATTATGATTGCTGTCTTTGATGACAGGAAGACAGACAATGAAATCTTCAATTAGTTTTGTGATTGATGGTAGATAAAGCTGACGATTCGAGAAGAAGGCAATGAGACGAGTTGTAGCTTCAATGATCAATGATGATTGCATCAGCGCAAATGTGCGCTGTCGTTTCTTGTTATCGTTGAGATCAGGATATGATATACAGAGGCCAGATTGTGAGATAAATTGTGTTTTCAAGTACGGTGCCGATCGGCAAATATCGACAATTGTATCAGCAATTTCATGGGGCATTCGAAGAGGTGAACCAGTA
The DNA here is from genome assembly GCA_905250075.1 of Rotaria sp. Silwood1. Taxonomy (NCBI): domain Eukaryota; kingdom Metazoa; phylum Rotifera; class Eurotatoria; order Philodinida; family Philodinidae; genus Rotaria; species Rotaria sp. Silwood1. The sequence continues at coordinate 532,433 of CAJNOP010000058.1, forward strand.
AGACAATCAAATAAATCAGTAGCAGCAATCTGTCAATGATAAAAACATAATTAATCATTTCCATTAACGTGCCTATTTAGAAGTGAATTCGGATCCATCTTGTTTTCACTAGAGAAGCAAAATTTCTCTGAACTAAGTGCTCTTGCATAAATTCTTGTACAAATATCGTTCCATGTCTCTGCTGCGAGGATATGCTTTACGACACAATCAAAAATACGTATTCATAATCAATGTTCAAAGAGTTTTTCTAATTATATGTTCAAAAATTTCTATTTCTTCTCATCTTCGAATGGCAAGTGCATCTTTGAATAGAACAAAGATGTAGCTTGTAATGAAAAAATATGAATAGCTTTTGTAATTTTAACAACAATAGCTATAGAATGATGGATCAAACTTTGAGTTGCATATAAGGTTATGGAACAGACTTTTCTCTTCAAAGTATATTCTTGTGAACTAGTTTTTTTTCGTAGCAAAATCTGGTGAAATATTTTAAGTAAACAAGTGACCCATAAAGAATGAGTTGCACTTGTTATTTTTTTGGAGTAGCTAAAGGATAAATAAAAGTTCGTTTTAACCTCATTTGATAGAGCGTTCTTCGCACTACAAAAATTATCTGTGTTTTGCAAAAGAGTTTTTATTGTGGGCGCAAAGTTCAAAAGATTAATACTTCCTAAATCATTCTATTGCGACGTTCGAAAAACGAAAAACTTGAAATCTGTTTAATAACAGTTTCATCGAAATTTGAAATATGCTAAACGATCCTCCACAAAGCTCTGTATTTTTTGATATGCGTTTTAGAATTTTAGAGGAAATATTTGGGTGAAACCTAGATGTCATTGATCTACAGAGATGCAATTTTTTTCCCAAACACTTCAGACAATTTTGCATGATTTTTTTTTCCGCGTTAAAAAATTCTTCTCCTTTGAATTTTTACAGATGTTTTACAAAATTAGTCCCACAAAAAACAAGCGTTCATCAAGGTGTTTCTCGTATTTCAATTTTTTTCTCAACAATTGACTTAAATAAGAAACTAAAAAAGTACCATCAAATTGTCTTAAGCACTTAAGAAAAGTTTCAGCTCAATCGGTCAACGTCTTCTGTCAGGTATTGAAGAAATAAGTTAGGGCTTTTTGACCAGTTTCGTCGTCTATATCTTTCTAAAAGAAGTATCCTGAAATTTTGAGTCTATGACGACTGTTGCTCTATACGAATAGACAACGTGGATGTGTAGACGCTTCCAGAAGTAAACGAAGAATAGACCAAACAAACTTTGAAAGGATTCAAAAAAACGCTCAAACACAGAAACAGTTGTCCTTTTTCTTTAAAGTTAGCAGTGACAATTGAAAATAGAGAAAAGAATACGTACGTTGGCATTAACGGCTTGTGTATAAAGATTCAGCAAGGATCGTGCCGTAGCTTTTGCATGTTGAATTGGAATATGTAAACGATCTAAAAGCAGAGACCAAGTCGATGAAATACGTATAAAATTCGTCTTGCGGTAACACTAGCGACATACTCGCTTGGTTATTGAACACGGTTCCATATAAAAGTTGAGATGACATATTGCAAAGTTCTTTGGCAACTAAATGGAACACAATAATTAAAATAATCGTTTCTAATCTTACGATTGAAGAGGAAAAGTTCCAGCTGATTATTTCTAGTCAATAAAGATATGCATATTTTTCCTGGCTACTGGTGTAACCAAAGTGTGGTTAGGAAAGCTGTCCACGCCCTCCCCTCCCCCCCTCTACTGAATTTTTGAGCCCCTATCCACAATGATTGAAGTCACGCAAGCTAAACTTCGCCACAGGCTCCTTCAACAGACAGAGCCCGGCTATCTGAGCCTTCCCCACCAGAGAGTCTGCCAAGTTATAAGCCTTCCCCTTGTTACAATCCTGGTTACGCCACTAGTTCTGGTCATTTTTTCCCATGCCAATTCTTTAAGTTAAGTTCTAAAAGTTTCTGAAACACTCCACTTTGTTGAGAAATGTTTGCTCTTTCCAAATATGTATTCTCAAATGGCGAACGATTTGTCTGCGGAAATTTATCTCCAAAAAGTCACCGAGACAAGACTTGATTTCGATGAGTTTTAGTATAAGTTAGTTGATTTAAGTACACCCCCTCTCTTGACTCCGAAAATTTAGTTTTTCCGATTTTGAGTTTTTTTGTCTCAAATCATACATTCTTGTGTCCTCTGTCGAATGCCACATAAAAGAAAAGTTTTCATATTTATTTAGACCCAGAAAAAATCTCAATTTTCGAGACCTTTTTTTTTCAAAACACACCTGTTCAAGAACTCTTTGATGAAGTAAATGATCTATACGAAAAAATGTTATGTCATCGCTAAACTGTGTTGTGGAGGTCAAAGATGTTTCACCCTAATTCGATGTGCAAATGTAATGGACGATAACTGTACATGGAAAAATTAAAAATTCGAAATATTGAAAAAATAGAGTGTTATTTTCTCTAGACTGAACGTCTATATTCTACAGCACGGAGATCACTTCATTCTTGTCTGTGTGTCCGACTACCTACGTATTTAAATCACTGTCTACCTGAAAGTGCGGTGTAGATTTTTTCGATTTGTTTTAATTTGCGTCATAAATGAATTAAAACTCATTTTTTTGGTCTTAGTGACTGTTTCTCTGTTTATGTGTAGTATGCTTGACACAATTGCAAAGATAATCCGATATTTTAGACAGAGAGGAATGAGAAAGTGTTAGATTGCTATTCGCTTTAAGAATTTGACTTAACATTTATTTGTTTAGTTTTTTTCTTTTTGGATTTTTTCTTGAATTATCAGATCTTTGAAATTTCTGTATTTTTCAACTATGAGATTTTTTAAACTATTTTTAGATATTTGCAATATGACTTTTGGGTTTTTTATTTTTGTATTTTGTAAATTTGGAATTCATTGAGAATCTCCATGTTGAAAAAACTCGCATTTTTCTGGAACACGATTGGTAATGAGTGTTGAAGTATATCGCGAGAAAAGTGAATCCCCTAGTGTGAATAATACTTGGTTGAAATGGGCTTTTCTTGCATGACGAGAAATAGCTTACTTCATTACACTCAAAAACTTTCTCTGGCACATTTTCATGCTTGTTCAGTGATAAATGAATTGTTCAAGTTTTTCTAAAAAACGTCTCTTGAAAGTTATGCATGTTGGGAAAGCGCAATATTGTTTGATCATTTTTTTTAAATTCAAAGTTTAAATTACGCACGTATGGTAATCATCATACGTTCGAAAACAAATTTCTCTTTGTCTATCCTTCTATGAGAAGATAACGAATTAAGAAATGAAACTCTGTCACTCTTATTTTCCATTGTTGACCTTTTCCTTATCCTTATGAGAAGAACTGACAGAAGAAAAAGACCTACCGTTTATCTCTAAACAATTGATCAAAAAATTGAATTGACCATCATCAAACATACGAAAATCAAATGATGGAAAGGTCATAACTTGCATCTTGTTTCTTGTTGTGACTGTTGCCGATGATGTTTGAGGAGACATGGGGGCTTCGGCAGCCATCGTCGTAAATTGTTCTTATCTAAAATAAGTGTTGTAGTGAAAGGAAGAAAATTTTATTTTGTTTCATCAAATTTTTTCGAGAAGTAGAAGAGAAAAATTTCTTCTCAAAAGTTAGTGACAATATTCATATTTCGATCGTTCTAGATTCGGACAAACTATGACAATGTGAACTAGAGATTTTTTTTTCTTCATGTCCAATAACAAAAGAAACTACGCAGTTGAAATTTACACACTAGAACTTAAAAGACGAAATGACTTTAGACGATGTCCAGAGATAAGTCC
>CAJNOP010000058.1:536256-612637 GCA_905250075.1 Rotaria sp. Silwood1
AAGCACGGTCTAACGCTCATCATTGATACAAACAACTTTACTAGTGTCAAAATTGTGTGTTCTGATCTCGTCTTCGCTGAGCTATCAGATACACTAATTCCTATTTCTCGTAGTAAAGTCATAAAATAATTTGCTATAGGTGCTCCAACGAGACATATTTGGTTCAACTCTTCGAAGCTTCATTGAATCGTCGTAAATTTCCACACAGAATTAAAAAAGAAAACCTTCGCTTCTCTTACGAGGCGACCCCGGGTGCTACGCGCACTTTCTATTAATATATATACCGGATTGTGGAGCTCGACGAGCATAGTTCATTCTGTAAAGTATTCGTCCCCACACCTAGCCATTCTCGAGTTCTCATCGTTTTATTGGATTTTCGACCTTATGACAAGACATACATACAAAAATCAAATGTTGAAATTTCGATCTGAAATTTTGCGCAAAAGATAGATCTAATGATCTTTAAAATAGCTCCAAAGTTTCAGCCCAAATAAATGTTCTCTTCACAAGATATTCGATTTTCAAATAAAGCTTATATTTTGCAAAATGTTCCCAGGTCGAATTCACCCTGTCGAATCCGATAGAAATTCGCCGGAATCCTAACCGCAGGATTCCGACAAGTGGTTCTGGATGTCGGAAAGTGTCGGAGTTTCAGGGATTTCGCAGGATCCTGATTATTCCGACATCCGGAACCTCCTGTCGGAATCCTGTGGCTAGGACGCCGACAACTTCCGACGAGTTCCCGTCGGATCCGTTAAAATCCGGTAATTTTTCCGATATAATCCGATATAATCCGACGTAATCCGACAGTCGGATCGAATCACCTGGGTTATTAAAAAATTGGAATTTCTTGGAAATCCAGTATCTTGTGAAGAGAACATTCGTTTGGAGTGACACTTTGGAGATATTCTAAGGGTCATTAGATCTATCTTTTGCGCAAAATTTCAGATTGAAATTCCAACATTTGATTTTTGTATGTATGTCTTCCCATTAGGTCGAAAATCTAGTAAAACGATGAGAGCTCAAGACCGGTTAGGTATGAAGAAAAACGCTTTACCGAATGGACTATGCTCATCGAGCTCCACAATCTGATATATAACTTAATACAAACCACGAGTGGCACCTACAGTTATCTCCTCCTTAGATGACTTGTCTGACTAATGTTACATCGCCGAGAAAGCTTTCAATTTTCCAGAGCAATCTTGCGCTCGATGGCGATGGACGAAATAGTAGTCACTCACAGGGATAGTAAGTGACTGCTATTTCGTCCATCTCTAATGGAAAAACAAGAAGTAACAATTAGAAAAATGAGATCATTTCTACAAAAACACCTGTATAATTATCATGTAAAACAATAATCCATCATTGAGTGTGATTTTTGTCAAAAATCATTAAACATTGATTTGTGATAAAGAATTACTAATTCTAAAAATGTTTTTCTACAAAAAATTATAAAAAACTGATTTTATTGATAAAAAAAATTACTTAATTTAAATTAATTTTTTCACAAATAAAAACTAACTCAAGTAATGAATGAGCAAAATATTATGCCAGAACTGAATCACCGTTTTGTTTTGTGTGAACCATTTCTATGTCTAATTCGGCATGGCATCAATTCTGACTTGGATATTTTCTGAGTCACTCCTTCGCCATCGCTGACTAGATATAAATCCAAACTTTTACATACACTGTCATGCCCTCGCAGGGTTGAGAAAAGAGATCTGTTCTAAAGCTCAAGAGAGAACGTCTCCAACTGTCAAATCGCTTTTCGCTTGAAACTATTGCCATTCAATTGTTCTTGGTGAGTAGTAAAAAAGTCTGTTTTGGTTTGGTTTTCCAGTCTTCTATTGTGAACTTATGAGCGTTTTACTCGATTTTTAGGCTATGAGCATAGGATCTCTGAGAACCTGAATAATCGAGTTTTGAGCTGAAATTTCGTCCAAATTATAGGTTTTATAGTCACTAGAAATCCTTCAAAGTTTGAGTCAGAACGAACGCATTCTAACCGAGATATTCACATTTAAAAAAACACCTGTTTTGGGCTGTGCTTCAAAACAAGGACATTTCAATGACAAGCTGATATCTCGGTGAGAATGCGTTCGTTCTGACTCAAACTTTGGAGGGTTTCTAGTGACTATAATATCTATGTTTGGACGAAATTTCAGCTCAAAACTCGATCAATCAGGTTCTCAGAGATCCTATGCTCATAGCTCAAAAATCGAGTAAATCGCTCATAAGTCGACAATAGAAGACCGAAAAACCAAACCAAAACAGACTTTTTCACTACGCACCAAGACCAATCGAATGGTAATAGTTTCAAGCGAAAAGTGCTTTGATAGCTGGGAATGTTTCCTCGTTAGATCTTCTAGATACTTAGACCTATTATCGCAGATTTATAGAAGCTTTTTCAGAAAGTTTCAAAGATATATATACAATTAGCATAAAGAAATAGTTGGTTTATGACTTTTTTTTGAGAATTCTACTTATCAGTAGGCTAGTATGAGTAGAATAGAGTATCGTTTGAATCCAAGAAGTGACATATATGGAGTAACATTTAATAGTAGAAAAATAACTAGGAAATTTTTTGAATTTATTCGAGATTAGACTGCTGTTCTTGATAATACATCGTACAGATTTTAGCCCGTTTATTCGAAGTTTGAATATAAAATCTGATGGATTATGAATAAATTTATCTTATCTGTAAGATCAACAGCATCAAATCATTGTTTAAATAAACCAATATTGCTATCTGCTTCATCTTCTGTACTATCAATAAGTGTAAAAGTTGATCCATCATAATTGTTCACATTATTATTATTACAAGCCGCTTGTTTTCCCGCTAATAAAATACCTAATCGTGCTAAATTTGATTTATTTGTACTTATTGTTGTTGTTGCTAGTAGAGATACAGATGAATTATTAATTCCTATTGATTCGTTATTAACTTCACTTTTTGATAAATTATTTTGTTTACAAATTATATTTAAAGATGAATCTGTTAATGGTTGTATTGAATGTTCAGAATCTGATCATGAACGTGATTGTTTTCGTTAAGAAAGATCAAGTATTGAAGTTGAATCATTTGTTACAACGAGAGAATCAGTTGATCTTAAATACGATCCATGAGGAAATAAAATAAATTGCTCTGTTGATAAATCATCTTTAAATAACTAGAATAAAATCTAATAAATAAATTATTTATATATATGAAATAAACTTACATATTGTGCATGATTATTTAATTGCCAACATTGAGTTAATTTATCGATTAATTCATAAATTTGTTGTGGAACACGATAATAATATTCCAACATGATGATATCGACATGATAATCCAACACGCATATATGCATTTGCTGATAACGGACTTAATAAAATTTTAACATGTTTTGATAATGTACGATCAGTTTGTTTTGATGAATCTAAATATTTCAAGTCTTTCTTTTTTTTGTTCCTTTTTGAAAGAATTTCTTTCTTTATACCAATTGTATTCGTTATTTTTGGTGGTTTTAATGGTTTACTAATAATTGATACATGTTCTCGTTATCCTTTTACACGTAAAAATGCATTACCATTACGAATAAGTTGATGTAAAACAAATATTGTTGGTTTTTTATCAAAACCTATGTAAATAAAAAGAAAATTATTTGATAAAAAAGATTTCTTTTTTTTTTTTCTTTCAAGAACTTACATCGAACTTTTGATTTTAAACATGAATAAGCAAGAATAGAACATAATTCAAGTGAATCAACATTAGATTTTTCTTCTAATAAAAGAAGGGTAAAAAAAAATGAATATTAACCTTCAGTAAATGTATATAGTTTTGAAACTGTACGAAATGAACGATAATAAAAACGACGTATTGGACCAAATATACGTTGTTGTGCTTCAGGATTTACAAGACAACGTCGTGTATTAAAGAATTGACCGAATGCTTCGAAAATTTTCCCATATTAACAAAGATGAAAACAAAAAACAAACTAATATAGATTTATAAATAAATATCATCATACAATTTGAAGTTCACTAACAAATTTTTCCTTGTTCTTCCATAGTACATTTTGTTTTATCTGGTGATTTAGGTGCCACCTCTTTGACCTTTTTTTATTTTAGATGCTGATGGTCAGTGTTTTTAATGAAAGAGTGTATCCAGCAAAACAAAGTGTACGGTACCCTAATGAAATAGAATTTACATACTGTTTTACACGCTGAAGAAAAAAAATAGTGTGTACACTGTACACACTGAATTTCCTTTTCACACGATGTTTTTTTTACAAGATCCTTATCCTTTTATGGTAGACAATGCAAAAGGTTTATTTCTTGAACGCCATGAATACTGTACATATCACGTCCAATAGAAATAATAGATATGGGCGCCATTATATGTCCCATGTACAATGTTCGCATCAGTTACGTATATTGCCTTTCTTACCATTTAAAATGAAAGTTAGGCATTACTGAAATTTTTTCCGAAGAGCTTAAAAGTATATGACAAAAAGAAATGCCAGAAGATAGAGGTATTCCTTCAGCTCATGTTCGACTAGTAACATGATCTCTGGTGTTTATCCTGATGAAAAGTATTCCACAGTGTGATTTAGAGAGTGAACACTAGCTATAATGCTATCAATGGAACATTAGCTAAATGAATATCTGTGGTTGGCCATTCGATTCATATTTCTTGTACATTTTGTACACTTTGGTTTAAAGAATAACGTGTATGAATACATAGTGTCCTGAAAAACAGAATGTATCTGTACATTCTATTTCAGATTCCTATTAAAAACATAGCCGGTGGTAGAATCTGAACAGCTAAGTAAAATCATAATAATAAAAATATTGTGATTATTCATAGTATTCTTTACTTGAACTACGTTCACATTTTGGTCGTTTTGTTATTTCTTTCATACGAGATGTAATAGAACCTTCAACAACATGTATTATTAGTGGTTGAGATTCGATTTTATTATCGTCTATTGTTTCATTCATGACATTTATTTTCTAGAAATATAATTGATAATTAGGGTATTCACCGTATTGATCCTGTGAATAAGAGAAAAGAAAAAAACATTCATTGGTTAATTTTTTTTATCTATAAGTCTGATAGAACGAGAGATGACGTACTTTTCTAAATCAACGAGAGCGATGAACTAAAATAACTGACTCAAATAAATTTTTGAAGATCTTCATTCAAAAATAAAATATTAAAAAAATATGAAGAAAAATAATAGTGATGTAGGATAATTTAGAATGAAAAGCAACACTTATACGAAAAAAGCTGTAATGAAATTTTAAAAAAATGATCAAACACTTAAGGGTATGGGTGTGGGGTGTGGGGTGGGTGTGGAGGAAAAGGGAGAGACTGATGCATCCACGCCCATTTCGACACCCACACCCACACCCATGACGAATAGACGTTGAATGTGGTCATATGATTATCTGTCGAAGAAACATGTCTTGTTGATAATTATTAGAAAAGAAAAGTTTATTCTCATAAAATATTTGTCAATTATTTGGTTTCATTAGGTTTTACAGTTTTTTCTCAATTATCACCATGATAGGAAAGTTAGCATTAACATGACATCGATTTGTCGGTGATTGAATGATAATAATTTCAAAGTACGATATTAAACTCATAGAGGGATTATGATCAGCAGATACAAGATCTTTTTTAATAGAAATTATCGAGATGATTCTTTAGTACAATTCTCGAGATTTTTTCGTATAAAGATTGTTTGATATACACAAGTATATTGACAATAATATTTGTGATAACGTTAGACAATATGCAAATTGAAAATAACTACGAGCAATAAATCATGAAAGAGATAAGAGCAAAAAACTCATTATTAATATATTGTTTTCATTATCATCATTTAAATTATGATTTTTCCAGTTTTTACAAAAGAGCTTCCATCTGTTCAACAAAATTAAAAAAAAGTATTCATGATATGTATTGAAAATCTATTAGAGACAACTCTTTCAGATTATTCCATTCTCCTGGAATAATTATGTCTCGCTTTCTTATTTTACTTGTCTGCTTGATTCAACATCCTGATTCTTTGAATACTGTTGAAATTCTTGGTCTTTTCCCTGAATATCATGATGTACTTTCTCGGTATTTGAACGCAAATCAAAATTCCCATTGGTCAATTCAATCTATGGAAATGTTTCGCGCAGCTATTATTCTTGCCGATCGCTACAAGATCTATGTGGTTGGTCATCTTATCAATGGCACTATTCTTCAGACAAATACAAATAGTAATGGTTTTGCTGAATTTGAGCTTGTCTGTCGATCAATTACTAATAAAACAGAACTGCATGTTCTAGGTGTTGACGGGCCAACAAGTTCAACTAGTGCACGCTATCTTGCTCCATTTGCGGCACGTATAGGTTTACCCCTTGTTTCTTACACTGTAACTAATGCTGATCTTGACGATACATTTAATTATCCAACATTTTATCGTACTATCCCTTCGGATATCCTTACGGCTGAAGCTATTGTGAAATTGCTCAAATATTTTTCGTGGATAACTTGTTCAATAATTATTGGAAATGATGATTATGGTTATGGTGGATTGAAACTATTATCAGAAGTTTATTATGCAAATTTGTCTATTCAAGAGCGATTAGTATTTGATCCACGAGTTGATAAATTTCAAGCTGATTTAAAGCAAACATTAGAAAAAAGTCGATCTCGTATTGTACTAGTCTGGGCTAATCATAGTTCATCTACAAGAATTATTCAACATGCAGTTTTTGAAAAACTTCTCGGTGCAAACTACGTATGGATAACAACAAATATGGTAAATGTAAAATATTTTAAATTTTAAAAGTTTATCCATTTTCTGGAAGAAATTAAGGGATCATTGAAAGTAAAATCTACAGATAGATATGCATTTCTGGCGACACTAACAACTTATTTTGTGACTTTTAGTCATCATAGCTTAATCAATTCATTTTAATTTCTATTGTAACACTACTATTTTCAGATTGATTTCAATGCATGTGTGGGTGTGGGTGTGAGTGTGGGTGTGGGGTGTGGGTGTGAGTGTGGGCGGTTAGATTTGTTTCTATGAATGGAGATAAAGAGTTATCACCTCTCATACCAACATCTCACACCCACATAAAGACACCGACACACCCATTCACCCCCACCCCCACCCCCACATCCCCACTCCACACCCACACCCCCACATCCACACTCCACACCCACACCCCACACCCACCCCCATCCCCACACCCCCAGTAGACCCCGTCGGGTTCAGAATTTTTGAACCCGGACCCGGACCCGATCATTTAAAATTTTTCTACCCGGACCCGGACCCGGTCAAAATAAAATTTTTGGACCCGAACCCGGACCCGGTCAAAACAAAATTTTTGGACCCGGACTCGGACCCGGTCAAAACAAAATTTTTGGACCCGGACTCGGACCCGGACCCGTGCGGGTCCGGGTAGGGTCCGGGTCCTACCCGACGGGATCTACCCCCAGCCCCCAGTCCCACCCACACCCATAGTGCATTGGTTGGGACTCAATAGACATATTCGCAGACTTCTGCTCTCTATATCTCTATCTCGTATCTTATCTACAAAACTTTTCAGCATTTTTTCCAACTTACTCGAAGAACTCTATATATAGGCAGTCGCGATGCACTGTCTTTAATAGCATTTGAAATCCTTTTTGACGTCAGGTACAACTCATAACTGAGTACGAAGCAAAACATCATAGATAGCTTTATTACAGAGGAACGAATTTGTTATCAAGGATATTGGCCGCATCGTGACAGTTGCTGACAATGATGTGGCAAAATTGATGTACTATTTTAATTGTTTTGTTTCTCAATAGATTGTAATGATGATCCAGATATATGTCGTCTAACTAATTATAGCAATTGACCAAGTTTATCAGTAAATGAACAAAAAAACTGCTCGTTTTTTACTATGCTTTCAGTCCAGATGTCCTCGATAATAAAGTGTTCTTTCAAAGTGATGCATTGTGTCAAAATTCATTGAATAAATTCTACGAGATCAGTCAAGTTCGTCATCAAGTTCTTGCTGTGTCGTCTATCATAGTTGCTGGTCGTGCTCGACAAGTAAACAAGATTATGACGTACAAAATGTCATGGATGCGCTCTTACTATATTGAACCGATGCAACGGTTAGCTAAGCGTTTAGCAGATCAACAACCACAGCGTCAGCGTCAGTCTTTAGCTTGTATTATCTCATAAACAAAGCCTTTTATTTTCTTTCGTATTCTTATCAATCATGAATTTTATGTATATATGCTCCTCTTGAAAAACACTCGAGACGATATTGCTGTTAGAACAAAAGCTCGTTTTTTTCTTTTTTTATACTTCCTAGCTTATAGGGATGCAACGGTGACGATCAGAACTCGCTTCACCGTCACCGTTTCATCGCTCTGGAACGGTGAACGATCAGACCGGTGAACCGAGGCCTGGTGGATCAATCAGACCGGTGAACCGGGGCCCGGGGGACCGATCAAACCCGTGAAACGGGGCCCGGTGGACCGATCAAACCGGTGAACCGAAGCTCGGTGGAACGATCAAACCGGTGAACCGGGGTCAGGTGGAACGATCAAACCGGTGAACCAGGCCCCGGTTTAAGTGCATATTGGGCGTACTCTTAGGTTCTCATATACTATATATTGGCGGTACCCTTGGGTAGGGGTGGAAAGTTCTCGTTCCATTCCCGGGTAACGGAAAATGCTCTCCTTCCTGTTTTCCTTATGAAAATGATTTTTGAAAAAAAATTTTTTTTAACGCAGAAGTAGACTTTTTGAGAAAAAATAATATTTTTCGAGAACACCCCAAAATTTTGTTGTAAAAAATCTTCTTTACCAAAATAATTTGTTTACCAAAAGATTTTTTTCAAAAAAAATTTTCATAAAGAAAATAGGACGGAGAGCATTTTCCGTTACCCCGTTCCCAGGTAACTGGTAACGAGCCGTTACCGTTATCATTACTCGGGAACGGAACGGCCTAGTAACGGTAACTTCCCACCCCTAGCCTTGGGTCCTCATATACTATATATTGGGGGTCCCCCAATATATAGTATATGAGGACCTAGGAGTACGCCCAATATGCACTAAAATCGGGGCCCGGTTCACCGGTCTGATCGGTCCACCGGGCCCCCGTTCACCGGTTTGATCGGTCCATCGGGCCCCGTTTCACCGGTTTGATCGGTCCACCGGGCCCCATTTCACCGGTTTGATCGGTCCACCAGGCCCCGGCCCACCGGTTTGATCGGTCCACCAGGCCCCGGCCCACCGGTTTGATCGGTTCACCGCGCCCCAGTTCATCGGTTTGATCGCTCCACCGGGCCCCGGTTCACCGGTTTGATCGGTCCATCGGGCCCCGGTTCACCGGTTGTTCGTTTCACCGTTCACCGTTAATAACGGTAGAGCGGTTAACGATTAATCGTCACCGTTGCATCCCTACTAGCTTATTGATGGATCGAGGAAAAAATTATTTTGATAGTTACAATCCTCATACAGGTTGATTGTTGACTTTTGCATTCGTCAAGTAGTGACTGTGTTTCTCACTCAAATGTTTTTGCCTGATAAATTGGGAAAATTGAAACAAAGCGAAAAAAAAGGACAAGATGCGACTTTAATAAGACTGTTATTCGACGTACTTTGGATGTGGATGTGGTGTGGGTGTGGGTGTGGGTGGGTGTGATTGTGGGGCGTGGATGGGTGTGTGTATGTAAATCTTCTCTTTAGCAACACCGATACCCACATCAACACCTACACCCACACCCACACCCACACCCACACCCACACTCACATCCACCACCCAATTAAAATTTAAATTGTGTTTTTCTTCTTGTTTCATTCGTATTATCAACATGACAATTACATACGTACATAGTTCGAGAAAGATATCATACACATGAAGTTCTTGGTTTTTCTTTCGTTCTTATCAGCAAGAGAAAAAAGTTCTTTTGAAAAAATCGAAAAAAAACATATACAACATATGAGACAAAGTATTGAATGTGATAAAACGTAAGTGATGGTTGACATGAAACCTAAATGAAGGTGGGAAAAAATTATCATTTGATAAATAACGTTGTTGTCTTTTCCCCTTTGATTTGCTTAATATGCATCTAATGTATAAATACAAAAAGTGAATTCTGTCTAGGTGACAACTTATCCTACATCATTCACGCTTCTCAATCAAACAATAAACATTACATCAACAATGAGTCGACAACGAAGACGACGCATTGCTGAAACCTACGTGATTATCTGGGTAGATGAAAAGATTAACCAGGATAATGAATATTGTCAGAATACACTTGTACTGTTACGTAGTGTTGTAAATCAAGTCAAGCAATGTACAACAGCAGACAATTGTATTCAGTTACTGAATGAAAATCCTGAGGAAATATCATTTGTAATCTCTTCGTATGCACTTGGACAACATCTGGTGCCAAATATTCATGATGTACCAAAATTAAGTAGCATATACATTTTGTGTGACAACAGACAAAAGCATGAAGTATGGACAGAAAGTTGGACAAAAATCAAAGGTGTTCATGCGTCCATGAAATCAATATGTGAGGCGTTACGACTGACTGTCAAACAACACAATAAAGATAATATATCAGTCAGTATTATCGATGCGCTTGAAGGGAGCTCTAACGAAAATCTCAATCAGTTAGAACCATCGTTCATGTATACTCAAATATTCAAGGAAATCCTCCTTAATATGGAGCACGACCAAGAGGCCATCCAAAACTTGGTAACATTTTGGCAACAAGAGTACCAGGACAATGTTGAAACAATGAAAATTATTGATGAATTTCAACGCACGTACCATCCGTCTAAGGCTATCTGGTGGTACACACGCCAAAGTTTCACGTACGAAATGCTCAATCTAGCATTAAGAACATTAGACAGCCACATACTGATCAAAATGGGGTTTTATCTGTGTGATCTACATCGGCAAATTGAACAACTATACAACAAACAAATCAGCCATGGTCATACGCACACATTTCTAGTCTTTCGAGGACAAAGATTCTCGAAAGTAGACTTCGAAAATCTTGTTAAAAAACAAGGTGGACTTATATCATTCAATAACTTTCTATCCACCAGTACCAATCGAGAAGTCTCGCTTTGCTTTGCTGAAAGTGCCTTAGAATCAATTGATAAAGTCGGTATCCTTTTCCAAATACTTATCGATCTTACTGTCTCATCCACACCTTTTGCCTTCATCCAAGAGCTGAGTGATTTCGCTGAAGAAGAGGAAATTCTCTTTGGTATGCACACGGTTTTTCGAATTGGTGACATTCGAAGAATTGACAGAGATCGTCCACTTTACGAAGTGGACCTTAAGCTCACTTTGGATGATGACCAACAACTTCGTGATTTATTCAAACACATACGAAAAGAAGTTGACGGCACTGGATGGTATCGAATGGGTAAGTTACTACTCAAAATGGGTCACTTGGACAAAGCTGAAGAAGTGCATGCCGCACTATTAGCACAGGCATCGAACGACAGCGAAAAGGCATATATCCTTAAGATGCTTGGAGACGTGAAATTTATTCAAGGACAATATAAGGAAGCAATTTCATTTTACAACTCTGCTTGTGAAATCTCTCAACTAAATCTATCTAAAGATCATTCAACATTAGCTGAAATCTACAACAATATCGGTCTATCGTATGAAGCCGAAGGTGATGTCTTGAAAGCTCTACAATATTTAGAGCAAGCACATACGATAAGAGAAAAAGTTCTGCCTGAAGATCATCCCGACTTGGCTGAGTCTTATCACAACATTGGTGCAACACAAGTCGACATCGGAGCCTACTCAAAAGCACGTGAATTTTTTGAAAAAACATGTAAAATCCAGGCCAAAGCCCTTCCTTCGAATCATCCAAGTGTGGCTAGTACTTACAACACTATCGGTAAAATGTATCACGACGTGGGTGACTACGAAAAAGCACTCGTAAATTTCGAAAAAGCACATCAAATAAAAGAGAAAGTTCTGCCTACGAATCATCCAGATTTGGTTCTTTCTTACAACAGCATCGGTCTTGTATATTCCACTATGGGTGACTATTCGAAAGCACTGGAATTTTTCGACAGAGGTCTAGAAATCGGATTGAGAGTTCTGCCACTGACTAACTTAAATTTGACTATTCCATATGAAAGTATCGGTCAAGTGCACAACAAGATGGGTGACTACTTAAAAGCACTCCAGTTTCATGAAAAAGCTCTTCAAATAAAAGAGACAGTTCTGCCTCCGAATCATTCCTCATTGACTACTTCTTACAACAACATCGTTTTAGTGTACAGTGACATGGGTGACTATTCGAAAGCACTAGAATTATCCGAAAAAGGTCTAGAAATCCAAATGAAAGTTCTTCCTCCGAATCATCCCTCATTGACTAATTGTTACAACAACATCGCTTTAGTGCACAGTGACATGGGTGACTATTCGAAAGCATTAGAATTATACGAAAAAGGTCTAGAAATCCAACTGAAACTTTCCCGTCCGAATCATCCATTATTAGCTAAATGTTACAACAACATCGCTTTAGTGCACCGTAACATGGGTGACTATTTGAAAGCACTAGAATTATCCGAAAAAGGTCTAGAAATCCAAATGAAAGTTCTCCCTCCGAATCATCCCTCATTGACTACTTCTTACAACAATATCGCTTTAGTGTACAGTGACATTGGTGACTATTCGAAAGCACTAGAATTATACGAAAAAGGTCTAGAAATCCAACTCAAACTTCCCCGTCCGAATCACCCATTATTAGCTAAATGTTACAACAACATCGCTTTAGTGTACCGTAACATGGGTGACTATTCGAGAGCACTAGACTTATACGAAAAAGACCTAGAGATCCAAATGAAAGTTCTCCCTCCGAATAATCTCTCATTGACGACTTCTTACAACCACATCGCTTTAGTATACAGTGACATGGGAGACTATTCTAAAGCACTAGAATTATCAGAAAAAGGTTTAGAAAACCAACTGAAACTTCCCCGTCCGAATCATTCATTACTAGCTAAATGTTACAACAACATCGCTTTAGCATACAGTGGCATGGGTGACTCCTCCAAAGCACTAGAATTATCCGAAAAAGGTCTAGAAATCCAAATAAAAGTTCTCCCTCCGAATCATCCCTCACTGACCACTTCTTACAACAACATCGCTTTAATATACAGTGACATGGGTGACTATTCGAAAGCATTAGAATTATCCGAAAAAGGTCTAGAAATCCAACTCAAACTTCCCCGCCCAAATCACCCATTATTAGCTAATTCTTACAACAACATCGCTTTAGTGTACCGTCACATGGGTGACTATTCGAAAGCACTAGAATTATACGAAAAAGGTCTAGAGATCCAAATGAAAGTTCTCCCTCCGAATCATCTCTCATTGACGACTTCTTACAACAACATCGCTTTAGTGTACAGTGACATGGATGACTATTCCAAAGCACTAGAATTATCCGAAAAAGGTCTAGAAAACCAACTGAAACTTCCCCGTCCGAATCATCCATTACTAGCTAATTGTTACAACAACATCGCTTTAGTGTACCGTAACATGGGTGACTATTCGAAAGCACTAGAATTATCCGAAAAAGGCCTCGAAATCCAAATGAAAGTTCTCCCTCCGAATCATCCCTCATTGACTAATTGTTACAACAACATCGCTTTAGTGTACAGTGGCATGGGTGACTATTCGAAAGCATTAGAATTATACGAAAAAGGTCTAGAAATCCAACTGAAACTTCCCCGTCCGAATCACCCATTATTAGCTAAATGTTACAACAACATCGCTTTAGTGTACCGTAACATGGGTGACTATTCGAAAGCACTAGAATTATACGAAAAAGGTCTAGAAATCCGAATGAAAGTTCTCCCTCCGAATCATCCCTCATTGACTACTTCTTACAACAACATCGCTTTAGTGTACAGTGACATGGGTGACTATTCTAAAGCACTAGAATTATCCGAAAAAGGTCTAGAAATCCAACTGAAACTTCCCCGTCCGAATCACCCATTATTAGCTAAATGTTACAACAACATCGCTTTAGTATACAGTGACATGGGTGACTATTCGAAAGCACTAGAATTATCCGAAAAAGGTCTAGAAATCCAACTGAAAGTTCTCTCTCCGAATCATCCATTACTAGCTAATTGTTACAACAACATCGCTTCAGTATATCGTAACATGGGTGACCATTCGAAAGCACTAGAATTATACCAAAAAGGTCTAGAAATCCAAATGAAAGTTCTCCCTCCAAATCATCCCTCATTGACTACTTCTTACAACAACATCGCTTTAGTATACAGTGACATGGGTGACTATTCCAAGGCACTAGAATTATCCGAAAAGGGTCTAGAAATCCAACTGAAAGTTCTCCCTCCGAATCATTTCTCATTGACTACTCCGTACAACAACATCGCTTTTGTGTACCGTAACATGGGTGACTATTCGAAAGCACTAGAATTATACGAAAAAGGTCTAGAAATCCAACTGAAACGTTCCCGTCGGAATCACCCATTATTAGCTAATTGTTACAATAATATCGGTGTAGTGTATAGCGAGATGAATTACTGTTCAGAAGCACTGACGGTTTTCGAAAAAAGTCTAGAAATCGGAATGAAAGTTCTGCCTGAGAATCATCCAGATTTCGCTATTTTCTGCGGCAACATGGGTCAGGTTTATCACAATATGGGTAACTATTCGAAAGCAGTCGAATTATACGAAAAAAGTCTAGAGATCCAAATGACAGTTCTCCCTCCGAATCATCCCTCATTGACTACTTCTTACAACAACATCGCTTTAGCATACAGTGGCATGGGTGACTATTCGAAAGCCCTAGAATTAGCCGAAAAAGGTCTAGAAATCCAAATGAAAGTTCTCCCGCCGAATCATCCCTCACTGACCACTTCTTACAACAACATCGCTTTAGTATACAGTGACATGGGTGACTATTGGAAAGCGCTAGAATTATACGAAAAAGGTCTAGAAATCCAACTGAAACTTTCCCGTCCGAATCACGCATTAATAGCTAATTGTTACAACAATATCGGTGTAGTGTATAGCGAGATGAATTACTGTTCAGAAGCACTGACGGTTTACGAAAAAAGTCTAGAAATCGGAATGAAATTTCTGCCTGCGAATCATCCAGATTTAGCTATTTTCTGCGGCAACATCGGTCGTGTATATGACGATATGGGTAACTATTCGAAAGCGCTCGAATTATTCGAAAAAGGTCTAGAAATCCGAATGAAAGTTCTCCCTCTGAATCATCCAGATTTGGCTATTTCCTACGGCAGTATCGGTCTTGTATATAACAATATGGATAGCTATTCGAAAGCACTGGAATTTTACGAAAACGCTTTAAAAATCCAAATGGAAGTTCTGCCTCCGAATCATCCCTCATCAGCTACTTCTTACTACTTTATCGGTGTGGTATATGACAACCTGGCTCACTACTGGAAAGCAGTAGAGTTTTATGAAAAAAGTCTAGAGATCAGAATTAAAGCTCTGCCTCCAAATCATCCAGCTTTGGCTACCAGTCACTTAACGTTTGCAGGTTATTACGAAAGAATAGGTGATTACAAAGCGGCTCTTAAGGCTGCTGAGAGTGCTTTCCAAATCCAGCAAAAAACATTCAAAGAAGGAAATCAGATTTTTGCTTCAACATACAGCTGTTTTGGAAAGATTTATTGCAGTATGAAAGATTACTCAAGTGCACTTGAGTATTTTGAAAAGTGCCTGGCGATAGTTGAACCCACGTTACCAAAAGAAAACTCTGTTCAAGCTGTTACATTAAGTTGCATTGGTCATGTTCATCAGTTAATGGGTAATTATGAAAAGGCATTGTCATTTCATCAAAAAGCATTGATTATTCAAGAAACTTCCCAATATAAGCCTCTGGATTGTGCAACAACATACACAAACTTAGGTGAAACATATCGTGAAATAAAAGATTATTCAACTGCATTGACATATTTTCAAAAAGCATTAGAAATATGCGAAAAGACATTACCCAAAACTCATCCTCGTTTTGCTATAATTTATCATAATTTGGCGAAATTATATTTGGCTACTGGACAATATGATACTGCAATGAAAAATGCTCAACAATCGCTAGAAATTGTTCAAGATAAATTACCTTCAAGTCATCCTCATGTATTAGACTATAAGGAGACATTTGAAAGGATCAAAAACAAACTAGAGATTTGTTTTTAATTTACTCAATAAATGAGCCTGTGATTCTATCCCTTTCCTTTTCCAATTTTCCTTCACTGATTCTTGCGTAAGGGTGGATGTGGGTATATATTAAAGGAAAATGAACACCCACACGTACATCCACACCCAAACTGTACTTTATTAACTAAATGATACATTTTATTGTCTAGTTTGATTTTAACATGTTTACCAATGAATTTTAATTTATTTGAAAATCACCTTAGTGTATCTATAAGGTAGTTTTTTTCAACTCAATCATTTAAAATAACTCTTTTCTATGATTGATACTAGTTGGATAATCAAAAAGATCTTTCATTTCATTCATTTAATTATAAAAGAATTCAGTGACTCGATTACAGCAATCGTGATTATGAGCGTATTTATGTTGCAAATTTGATAGCCATCGCTTAGATCTCATTTTAGTTGTCTTGTTCAATCTGAAGTTAATATGTATTATTTCATAATAGAATTACATATGCATGTCTACAATTTCCAAACCGTATTCCGTTCAGATAGAAAACGTTTCGATCTAAAGTGTATCGTCGACATTAACGATAGGAATGATATTGCAGATTGACCACATATTACGAAAACAGTATCATATCAAATTAGAAATTATATATATATATATTAACCATAGAGTAAAATAGACGAAAAAATCTTTGATAAAAGACGCTACTGAAATATGGATGAATATTTGAGTAATTCCATTCTATGTTTCTTTTTAATTCGAGAAAGATATCTTCAAACAAAGGCTGTGAAAGCCTTTCCATGATATTTTATCTTTGCCTTGTCATGCCCATACATAGAACGGTTTGGCATGATCAGAAGAGCAAATTTAATAAAGAGTGATATTTTCAATAATGTAATGTTACTTTTAACATTAAATCATATCTAATTAGAAATAATAAAAACAATGATACTTACTTTACTTATTCCGTTAGTATATGTATATTCTTTAGCTTTTTGTTTAAATATGATTTTTACTGATTAACAAGAGTATTTTTCTATTGGCAAGCTCTTTTTATACTTACTTGCTGGTTCTGTTCTTATGCAATCTATATATAGAAAAAAATATTTTACTCATGAAGTGAATAACATTATTATTTCTCTTATGAATCATATCTATCATTATACGTCAGTCTAATCAACATATCATGCGTACGTGTACAAAGTTGCATGAAACATGTATCATAAAAAGACCAAATAAATTTAAAAAGAAGAAAAACAAAACTTTACGATACAATCATGCGGGTGTGAGTGTGGGTAGGGTGTGGGCGTGGATTGGTGTGGGTATGGGTGTGGGGTGTAGGTGTGTGGATGTGAGTCTTCTTCTCAACCACACACCCACATCCAGACACCCCCACACACCCTCACCCACCCACACCCACACCCACACCCACACCCACAACCCACACCCCACCCACACCCACCCAAATACGTCGGTTTCTACAATCTCCTATTGCGAACAAGGAATGATCACAGTATCAAGGAAAAGTCATGCATACCTTCGCGCAAACTATACAGATTATTTAACAACCTTGTACTCAAAGAAAAAAGATCATTATATTACTATCAACAACTTATATGTTTTGCTGATAATCCATGATATAATGTAAAATATATAAGTTAACCACAACATAAATATCGAAAAAGTAGCTCAACAATTCAATTATTTAAGAAAATAATGAGTGAGTTAGTTTTCTACAGAATATCAATTCGATAAAGAAAAAGATAGCTAGATGAGATAAGATCACAAAAGTAACAGAAGCAACACGAAACTCGACAATTTTCGTCGTCTAAAGGTCATCTGCTTCTCTTTTTTGCTGCTTTTGCTGTATCAAATGGAGATTGTGTTACATGAATATTTACAACACATGATTGTGGAATAATGATGAAGAATATTGTTCAGTTGGTTCCTTTACCTTGTTAAAGTTATGTTTTAAATGAATTGACAAATTATCATTATAAAACGTACTTATATTCAATAGTTGCAATCTACAGATTGAAGCAACGTTCCAAGTTAATTTTTATTACCAGCATATAGTATCGATATTGCAGCCACAATAAATGATACGTTGCACAGGTATTAGTCAGGGTTGTCAGATGGAAAAGTTGAAAATCGAATTCTTCTTATCGAAATCAGAAAAAAATCGGAAAAATACTATTTTGTGTATAAATGCTCATTGTGGTTTTCTACCAATACAATATCTTTATTCTGGTTTAGTTCATTTATAACCTGTGAACAATAAGCCTAGTTATAAGTTAAAAATGTACATTATTTCGTTAGGAAAAATGCTTCCTCAGCCGAAACCTGTATTCTAAAATCTGTATGAAGCAGTTTGGTTGAATCTTTTGTCAGAAGTTGTTTAGTATTTCTTGTCTAAAAGCAATAGAGGTTTTAAAAAAATGAATTTATATAAGAACAAATTGATAATTTTCAGAGCAAACGTATAATGGCGTTAGATGTAAGCGAAAGTAAGTAACCCGCTCGTTAAATTATAGAATGAAGAGTGTTAGTGTAGGTGTACGTATGCCTCTCTCCCTACGTTCACACCCAAACCCATCAAGAATAATCTTGATTTCTTTATAAGTATTTTTCATGGGGAGGCTATATAATTCACATTCACTTCAAAGAAATACAAGGTTGATTCATTTTGAGAATGATTTCGTTGGCATGTGAGCACAATAATCAATTTTTCATAAGCAATAAGTCATATTTCAGTGACTTCTTGTGATCTCATCTCTAATCCACTCATTCTATACTCATCAAACTTATTTCAATCGAGTTACACCATTAAAAATCAGTAATTCCTAAAGTATTGCATTACTTTAAATCCATGTACAAGTATCAATAATCGAACAACCCGTTGAAAATTAT
Organism: Rotaria sp. Silwood1; assembly: GCA_905250075.1. Taxonomy (NCBI): domain Eukaryota; kingdom Metazoa; phylum Rotifera; class Eurotatoria; order Philodinida; family Philodinidae; genus Rotaria; species Rotaria sp. Silwood1. Next base: position 555,385 of record CAJNOP010000058.1, read on the forward strand.
GAACAGCTTCTGCTCGAATCTCACGATTGAAATCGACTAATGATTAAAATCTAACTAACGAGTGGGCTATAATAAATGTCCCACTTTTGCATTTCATTTTTTCACAATTTACTACGTTGTATCAAAAAAACAAAATATACCATAAGATGCAGCGTGAACAGCTCTACAATTTATATAGGACCGCTTTTTTATAGTTACGCTTTTTACTTTAAAAGTGGTCAAAATTGAAAACGATCAAATTTCGACTATGCGAAAATTGATCGCAGAGAATTTTCCTTTTTTACAAAACAATTACAATAAGCTGTCTGGTGTAAAGTGTAGAGCTTTTCTCGCTGCATCTAGTGATATATTTTGTTTTTTTTTAAATGAAAGATATTAGGTGATAATAAGATGAAATAAGAAAAACCAATCCATCTTGTACAAAAAAAATTAGGGGTGGAACATGACTATTACTGGTAATAAATAATAACACCATCATTTATTACTTATTGCTGAGTAATAAGTAATAATTTTGAAGCGTAATAAGTGTAATAAAGGAATAATGTTAATAAAGTAATAATTGTTATTACTAATTACCGGTAATAAGTAATGACCATTAAAAAACAGTAATAAATAATAAGAAAGTAATAAGTAATATACAAATAAGATAGTAGAAATACTTGTAATCATCGATTAGATTTTCACTTTCTCATCAAAGCATTACGAGGCCATCAGATTTCATTTTTCCAGATAAAAATGGATCTAAACATTTATATCTCATTGATAGAGGAAGTCTGGTTTTTGGATTATGAAGAATAAGTTTATTTAAAATAATACTTAACCAAAACTTAGAAAATTAAATCGTTGGGTAATGAGGTTTTACTCGTGTAAACGAAGAAAGCACTCATCGTTTTTTTTCTAATTTCTGTCATTACCATTACTAATAGTCTTAGATTATGCCAGTGCCTACTAGGATTCTATTTTTCAAATTTTAACAATATGTAAATTTTATTATGCAAGTTGAGTCATTAAATAAATAAGGATCAATGCTTTATTTTAGTTACTCTGTATTGAAAGACATTTTTGTTAACCTGGAGCAAATTTTATGAAAAAAACTGTACCATATAGATTTTATTTTTTATTGACTAGTTAAAATAAATGAAATTCATATTTTTGATGAACAAGCATCCACATTTTATTTTAATATCTTTTCTTAAGATAAGAAGACAATAAAAATGTAGCCTTGTACGCGTGTATGTCAAGAAATCTGACAAGCTACACAACCAAAAAATAAACTTATATAATGATTGATAAATAAAAATGTATTCAATATATTTGACTTAATCTTCTAATCACATCAGCATCTCCTAATAGCATAGTATAGCAAAGATTAGTAGGGGATAGAGAAGATCTTTGCTTCCTCTGTATATAATTAGCGCAGCTAAATGATGATTCAATAGCTTGCTGTGTTGTCCATGTAGTTCTGTTATTGGTGTTTTGGGAGTGTGGTTGTGGGTGGTTATGAGTCTCACTTGAACTCAAACTCATTTCCACACCCTCTCATAGTGTTTTTCCTATGCAATAAGGGCTTCTGCGACATGATCAATTAAATAGTTTTATTACTACTTTATTACAGTAATAATTATTACTTGTTATTACTTATTACTTAATTACTAATTATTTGTATTACTTTCAAAGTTTTATTACTTTATTACTGATAATAGGTAATCATTTTTTTATTACTAGTAACATTTAATAAAGTAATAATTATTATTACCAATTACTGAGGAAAAGTAATAAAAAGTAATAGTAATGTGCCACCCCTACTCATTTCTTGATACTCTCCCATGGACAAAAAAGTATCTTTTTCGAAGTATGAAAAAATAGTTGCTCAGATTTTTGTCCATATTTTGAAAACGAAACGTGTAAAAATGTATTAGGTGATCGAAAATTGAAATGGAAAAAATAACTATCACGAAAATGAGATATTTTTATATATGTCGAGCAAATCTTAAACAATAAGAGAACATGTGAAATAAGGAAGCAATAGTGAAATTGTCGTGGGATATATCATTCAGATTAACAAAAAACAATGTTTAAAAGCTGTAAAATCACTCAATGATGAATGAACTCAACAGATATTTGTCAGAATCGAGATCAATCAATGAATTCTTGTTCAAAAATTCAGTTTATCTGATGAAAGTATTTCAATTTTCGCAGCATTTATTATTAGAGAGAAAAAGTCAGAATTTGTTATACAAATTCGATCCATACATTTCAACTTTTGATGTCTGATAATGCCGTTGTACAACGAACTTACTTGTTGAACGGAGCATTGTTATCTATTATGGAGAAAATGTGGTCGGATTTCGTAGTAAACACATCGTTGTTGTTGTTGTACAGCACGAATTTACAATACTGGATGTCAACAGAGAACAAAGAGTACTTGACACACAATAACTGACATTGATAATTATTCGATAGTCAATACACGATGGTGACGATGAATAACAGCTATTGTTAGTAACTGTATTAATGTTCCATGACTATAGATCACAGTTGAAGGATGATTCTCGTGTAGAATGAGACAGTGTAGATAATGTAAATCAAATAGTTTGATTTCTCATTTAACAAGTATAGTTGATCGTTTCTACGGTTTAGTCCATATGTTTAATCTCCAACAGAATTAGGTGTGGATGAAGAGAAGACAAACATTCACATCCACACCCACATCCCACACCCTCAATCATTATTAAAAATTTTATTTATTTATTTTTTTCATATGTCAATTTATTTTCAATTGTTTTCCTCTTCTATTTCGTATATATACATAAAAACAAATAAACTTTATTTTACTCCTATTTTACGGAAATTTTTGGTTTCTTTTAAAATGAAGGCTCATACCCTATCAAAAGTCTGTTTTCACCTCAGGACAACCGATCTAGCTGAAAACTTCAGGGAATGTAGGCACGAACCCAGGATGCTTACAATAAGAATTTCAGCCAAAAATATTGAGTTCTTGAAGAATTGTTCCTACACTCATGGTCAAAACGAAGGTCTCTAAGCGTCTCAGATTTCTTCCCCAATCTAATAATACAGGTCTCGGATTGGCGCGAAAATGTAGCCAACACTTGCCGCTACATTCTAACAGAGCCGAATTTTTCTCAAAAACTAAATCATAAATAAAAAAAAACGCAGCTCTCCTATGTTGTGCAGTACAACTTTTTCTTCAATTAAAAACCTTTCTGAACTTTCTAGCATGTAAAATAGCTAAAAATCTGGGACACACTAGTAGAAAAAAAAGAAAATTTTTGGACTTAGGTATGGATGTATATGGACATGATTACTCATGCGCTCCATCCACAACCAGCTCTGCCCATTGACATCCACATTAAGAATATCAGCTGCTTTCATAGACAAAAGATGAGAAAAATAAAGGTATAAACACATCCAACTTTGTCCCTTATTTCAGTATCATCAGTAATTCGTTTGTAAAACTGTGGAAAAAGCATCAGAATTCCAATAGATTGCACTGTTTTCGGAAATATATAACAAGAACTACACAATTACATAAAAATCTCAAAATCGATTTTCTTTTTTACAGAATTGCGATTTTTGACAGGGGATTTAAATAATACATCACTATAAGCACATTGCATGTTTTTTCAGATTTGGACACGATGAATATTCAAGAAATAACTGTTCTTTATAACAATCAGTTCTATGTACATAATGACATTATATATTTAAAATGGAAGATTCATGAAACGACAAGGTTTAATGATAAATAATTACTATTTATTTTCTTCGTAGAATTGGATTTATAAATGAACCGAAATGAATGATGAAAGCATATATCTAGAAAGTATAATAGATATTATAACGAGAGGATATTTACTCTTTCAAATTTGCATTACATCACAATATCTCTTTTGCCTCATCTGGAATATTACATGTTCGATAATTGGTTCCGTAATCTATTACAATTATCATCTTGCATCGTCAACATTCATTAACAGTAGGTGTTGTGCAAAAACAGAAACCTTTGTTGGTGAATTTCCTCTTCTATAATGTCAATAATTCCCTGAAGTTCCATATTTTAATTTCGCAGGTATTGCGCTAACAGTTTGTTCACTGTATTATTTAAAGTCTACGATTACAAATAGCTGCTCATTGTAACTTTTCTTTTTTTTAAATGCTTTGTTTTTTGTTTCCTTTGATTCTCATAAGCCACATTAATACTACTAAAAGAATATATCAATAAAATGGAATATTTTGGTCCACTCTAAGTGAAGACAATAGTCTGTAATGTAGTAACATTGTACATGGAAAATTTTCCTTGTCTTTTCTTGGCATATTCCAAGTAGTAAATATATGCGAATCGATCGTTCCTTTGATCGCGTGAGTTTTTGTTCTTGCTCATGTCTTCGTTCTATGAATCACCATTCTCGACTGATTAAATATCAAAAAATCTCAATATTTTCATATTTGTTTTTTTCTTAATGGAAGCATGAGTTATGATACAAGTTATCCAAAGTCGATTGTTGTGTTTCAATATAATATTTGCGTAAATTTATTGTTTTTCAACACATTGAAATGTAAGTTGGAAAAAAAACATTGTTTGTTCTTTCTTTTCTTATATTTGCACACCACTGTTAAAAACGTCACCAAAACAATGATGGTTGTCGCATGAATTTTTTTTGTATGCCACCAAATTTTACTTATTCTTCTCACATCAAGAGTATGTCAATAACTATTACTTTCGAATATATTTTTTTTCTTATGCTTTATTGCTACAGAATAAGTGACAAATAGGTAACTGAAAGAAGATTTAGAAAAAAAACCTCGAAATTGTCCTTCTTCTGATAAAGAAAAAAACGAGAATTTTCTTATTGACATTAGAGAATCTTAAGAGCTAGGTTTTTTCCAAGTGTGTACGCTATCGGTATAGCACCTTTGTCAACAATGAGATGAAATGACAATATTTCGACGTTAAATTTGAAGAAAATGAAAGTGAACACTGAGAGTGAGTTAGTTTTGTGTTGTGTATGTCAGTTCTCTTTCTTCCGTCATTCACCTTTACGTAGACTACAAAGAATAGAACGTGAGATCAACAAAACTTTGACAATTTTCTGACGAACGTTGTGCACATTATCATAGAAGCATGTTTGGAAGAGAAAAAAATTATCTTGTGTGAAGTGCGTTTATCTTTCGTTTAATATGTTATAATTGTAATATTTCGAAAAATATTCTTCATATTAAGTCTTTCATTTTAGTATTTTTAAAATAAACGATCAACAATCAAAATGGCATGGAACTATCCAGTACAAGACGAATCTGCTTTAAAGCCGAATCCATATTGCCCTCGAGAGCAGGAAATAAACATACTATTATTGGGACCAACAGGAGTTGGAAAAACCACATTTATTAATGCTTTTGCTAACTATATTGTTAATGATACTCTTGAAGATGCAGTCCAAGATGAAATGCAAGTCATTATTCCTTCTTCATTTTCTTTCACTATGCCAGAGTCTTTTGATGAGAAGACAATCATTATTGGTGAGCAGAATGATAACGAAAACTTTCTTGCTGATGGCGAATCAAGTACTAAGCAATGTCGAAGTTTTGTTTTTCCAATCGGTGATCGAAATCTACGTATGATCGATACACCAGGCATCGGTGATACTAGAGGAATTGAACAAGATAAAAACAATTTTCATGAAATATTATCTTATCTTGCGCAATATGAACATTTGAATGGAGTATGTATATTGCTTAAACCAAATGAAGAACGTTTAACTATACTTTTTCGATTTTGTGTCAATGAACTTCTTCGACATTTACATGTCAATGCAAAGGAAAATTTAATTTTTATCTTTACAAATGCACGAGCAACATTCTTTGCGCCTGGTAACACAAAAAAACTTGTTGAAAATTTGCTACGAAAACATCAAGATGAACATGGCGTCGTAATACCATTTTCAAAGGAAAATACATTTTTATTTGATAACGAACCATTTCGTTATCTAGCAGTACGTAAAAATGGTATCCAATTGGATGATCAACAAACACAAAGTTATAGTAGAAGTTGGGATCATTCTGTCAAAGAATATAGTCGTTTTATGTCACATATGATTACACGTCCGCTGCATGCCGTAGCTAATACAATTTCATTGAATGAAGCTGAACAACTTATTCGAAAACTTCCACGTCCAATTGCTGAAACAGCAAAACTTATCGAAGAAAATATTCAACTTGCTCAAGAACATAAAAATAAAGTACTCAGTAATCCTGAAATTGCGTTAGAAGGAATACCACAGAATAAGGCTAAAGTTATCCAACTTAGACATCCACGAACAGTCTGTGTGGGTGAAAATTGCTGTCGAATTATTGATGTAGATGATGAAAAAAAAATTGAATATCTACATATATGTCATGATGAATGTTATTTGAAAGGTGTCGTACAAGAAACATTGTATGATCCAAAATTAGAAGAATGCACAGCAATGAATCCTGAAGATGGTAATACAGTAAAAGTCTTTCTGTTTTAATATTTAGTTTCTTAGTACACTTTAAAAATATTGCTAACAAAATGAAATATTTAATCTGTAGAAAAGCATTGATGTATAGGGTCGCTAGTAAACTCAATTTTCAGAGGGAATCCCTCCCCTCTCAGTCTTTGTGCTGTATTAAACACTGGGACAGATACTGTTAAAAAGGTCTGACTTCTAGATAATATCAAACGAAATGTTTAGCCGTATGCTTTCATATATAAAGACACGAATTGCACATACTTCACAGTGTTTCAAAGAGAAAATCGGTTTTAGTCCTTGTGTAACATTCATCTTCGTTCTTATGTTAGAAGGGAAAAAAGAATTTTCTGACTCATGGTCGGAAAAGAACAAAGTAGTGTCTTATGATAATCATTTGTTTAACTTTCTAGGACTCAAGAACTTGATAATAACGTCTTATTTACTCATCATGACAATAGTATCAAGTTCTGAATGCTTGAATTTTCCATACAAACTAACTCACTACATGCTAGTCCTAAGGCATCCTATTTTGTTTATTTAGGTTTCTGTACAGTATGTGACTGCCACTGGTTGCAACATAAGCATATCACTTATGAATACAAAACAAATCGTACTCATATCAATACAACTACAACTAGAAGTAGAGAAAGAAATCAAAGAATGTCTTTGAGTGACATTGATAAACGTATTAGTGATTTACGAGAAGAAGCAGCAAAAATTCAAGATGTTTATAAACAATTAGCAAAATTTCTTCATGCAAATTCTATTCTTCCAATAAATGATGATATTTTAGATTATCTTCAATATTTCATTCGTGAAGAACAGATGAAACAGAATGCTGGTGCTCGTAATGATGAAATCATAGCTGGTCTACGAAAAACTATGGATGAGTTTACAAACAATATGGAATTATTTAAAAATGCAATAAGAGAGCAGAAAGAGTCAGGAGATATGACAGATACTCTGAATCCTGAAGAGATTTTCGATCTGGTTGGCACTCTATATGAATTACCTATCACTGGAGAACAAATTCGACAGCAAGTCAATGGAATAAAATTTGGTCAAGAAAATTATGCTGCTCACCGTGAAAGAAGTATTGAGTTACCATCCAAAGCTGCTTCGTCAAAAGTTATGAAGGATTTGAAAAATATTGTGTCTATACGACGAAAAAAATAAAAAAAATTTTTTTTTGAAAATTGTTTAATCATAAATGTGTATGGTCAATAATTGAAATAAATTGAAAACAGAAATAAAAAGGAAACGAAATATATCTGAAAAAACTGTACGAACTCGATATGAAATGCATAATGTATTGTAAAATCATTATTGATTACATTTTTTGTGGAAACAGAAAACAGTGATATGAACTTTTTGCAGCGACAAAAACCAAAAGGTAACTGCATATCGATTTGATGATGATTTGAGAGGAAAGGATATTTTTGGTGAATGAATGTGAAGCTCAAAGAACATGTTTTAAAAATAGTCGAAAAATTTATTTCAAAAAAACAGAAGACGGAAGACACTATCAACAAACTACAAATCACTACAACGGAGGGTGTGGGTATGGTTGAAGTAGTTCTTCTTCAATACCTGACATCTACACTCATATATTGAACTATTTCTTGTCTCCAGAATGTAACTATCTCTAACGAAAGTACATTGAGATTAAAAATTGACCTTGTGTCTCGATTCTCCATCCTTGATTATTTATGCTGAAGCTTCTTAAGCAATTATCAATTCATACTTACCGCTTTTTGTTTGGCTTAGCTAGATATATGCATTTCGGATGTTTTTCTGCGTTATAACTATTTCTTTCAGAAAAGGGAAAAATTTAATGTGAATTGATAAGATAGATGTAAAAAAAAAAAACTTGAAAATTGGAAATACAAAAAAATATTATTAAATTTAAAGTAAAATTTAAAGTTGGCAATTCTCTATAATGTTTACTTTTATTCTTTAAGTACTTGACATTTTTTCCAATAATTTAAATATAATTTAATTAAATTTGACTCAATTGATGGACAATTTTTTAAAATTTCACATCTTTCAACCGTTTTCAAAGTTTCATATTTTGATACTTTCAATGTATCTTTCTTACTAAAGATTTGTTCAAAGAATGATGATAATTTAATAAGTGGATTAGTCAAATCCTTTGTTGTTATAATAGCATCAATAAACTCTTTTGAAGAGACCGTATCAAAATGTAAACCTGCTTCTCGAAGAAAATTTAGATAATCTTCATATGTAATAACATGTGGATTGAGAAGATGATAAACACGTTGATCAGTCGATATTGATATATCAAATGACGATTTCAATGCTAAATCAACTAATGCAGCACTGCAAATATCAACAGGTATCCAATTAATATCTTGTCCAATATTTGGCATTTTTTTTAATTGTCCAGCACCAGCATAAATCATCATAGGAGCCATTTCAGTTGTATTCCATACACCATTTTCTGTATCTCCACTTACTTGACCGACACGATAGATGTTGACTGGAACATCTGAAAAAAAAAGAGGTTTGGAAAGCAAAAATAATATATAAAAACAAGCTTAAAATTTACTCCATAAATTCATTGCTGCCCAACATAAATGTTCACCAGCGTATTTACTTTGTCCATATCCTTGTGGTAATGCAATTTCAGGTTTTCTTGGTAATGGTTCTTCTTTAACATAACTCAATAAACCAGAACTAGCTGATGATATACTTGAAATAAAATGAAATTGCATATTATTCGAATTTGCTAATTTCAAAAGATTATAAACACCAAAAATAGAATCATATTCAAAATCTTTAATCGTTTGATTAAAATTCATTTTCCATGCTGAATGAATTATATCTGTTACTTCGTTTTGTAATTGTTGATAAATTAAATCAGTTTGACCTAAATGTTCATCACTTAAATTCATTGATGATGACAATATAATAAGACGTTTGTTTTCGTGTTCTAATGATTTTATTAAAAGAGAAGTATCTAATTGTCGTTGTTCAAATGACTGAAAAAGACGTTCTTTTGTATTTGAACCACGTAAAAGACAATAGACACGTTTAACAATTGATTCTGATTGTTTAAGTAAATCTCGAATAATGAAACTTCCTAATGATCCATTTGAACCTGTGACAAGAAAAACACGCTGTGCTTGTTTATTCTTTCTTGTGTTAATCAATGAAATTTTATTTGATTTCATTAAATCAATATATTTATCAATAATTTGTTCAGTTAATTTATAATGATATGGATCATTTTGTTGATTTTCAATATTTTTATGTTGAAGATAGTCCATCAATTTTTCAGTCATTTTTTCAATTGAAGAATGCTCATAGAGAAAATTCTTTGGTATTTCACATATATCTTGACAAATAAAATTTCTTAATTCAACAATTTGTAATGAATTAACGCCAAAATCAAAGATTGATCGAGAAGTATCATTGATTTTTGTCACAAATGATTTCAATTTTTCTTCTAAATATTTTCGTATGGTCTCTCTTGTCCATTGTTGGGATCGTTCTTTTTGATGAATAATTTCATTTTTGTGTTGTTCTTCATACTTTTGATTCAAAAATTTATCATAAATCGTACTAATTAATGTCGAATATTCTTGATTAACTCTTGGTCTCATTAAATTTCCTTTATGTGTAACAGGTAAAGTTTTGTTCATTGGTAAAATTTTAACAAGTTGTCGAACAAGACGTGAATGAGATGGTGCTTCTTTATTGGCTTGTTCAACAATTTTCCATATTTTTTCTTGAATTTCATCAAAATCATAATTAAATGCTTCTTCAATATTCAATTGAATCAATGCAGCTGTACAAAATTGATTATGACCAACAATAGCAACTTGTTTAATAAGAGGTGATTGTCGAATAATATCTTCCATTGGAATTGGATTTGTTTTTTCACCATTGACATGAACTAAAGTATCATCTTGACGTCCTAAAACGAGATATTGTCCAGAATTAGGTGGATCTTCGAGAAGTATATCTCCAGTTGTATAACAACCATCGGAACAATTAGAAACATTTTCTGCTAAGAATGGATCATTTGGTAAATGAATTAAAATTTTTTCATTTGAATTTTGTGAATTTTGAGGTGTTTCAATGCGAACAAAAGCTTTTCGAATATCAGGAAGTTGCATAAATTTCCATCTTTTATCATAAGAATTGAAATCTTTCACTAGAATCATGCCAGCTTCTACAACAGAAATATATTTCAATTGAGATAATTTACGAAAAAAAAATGATAATAAATTTACCTGTTGCGCCATAAACACTTATCAATGCAACTCCATTATCAACTAATGTTCTACATAATTCATCTGGACAACCAGCTCCACCATACATAACATATTTCAATTTTTCTAGTGGTTTTAAGCCAATATTACTATTTTTTTCAGAAAGTAATTCTCGTGTAACTTGCTCAAGCAAGCTTGGTACTGTAACTAAGGCTGTAATATGATTTTTAACTTGTATATTGAGTAACAATTCATCTGGCTTTGGTGGAAAAGTAACACAGAGAGGTAGTGCATATGTGAGTCCTATTACAACAGCACGTACTGTTACATTAAATGCTAGTAAATGAAATCTGAAAAAAAAAGTTGAAGAAACTCGATACAAATATAATATCGAACTTAATAGAAAAACAAACAAACTTACAATGCTCCCCATACTAATATGACATCGTCTTCTTGCCAGAAATCTTTATTGATGTATAAATATAAAGCTAATGTAGCTAGAAAATAACGATTTGTTAAAAGAATAGGTTTTGGATGAGCTGTACTTCCAGAACTAGAAAAAAAAAAAGTAGAAAACGATAGATACGAAAAAACAATGACCATTGAAAAGCATATAGTTATATATTGTAAAAAGCAATAATTCTTACCTATGAAGGATGACAACTACTTTATTAAATTCTTTATCTTTATCTTTTCTCGATGTGATAATATTTGATGTCACAGGACATTCGATATCTTTGTTTTTTAATAATTCTTCAGTTTTAAAATCATCTTTATCCAAAAAAATAACTTTTAATGATTGAAATTGTTGTTGTTGTTGAATTATTTTTATCATTGATAAATATTGAGTTGTTGTTAGTAAAAGAGCTGTTTTTGTTTCTTGCAATAAATATTCTACTGCTGCTTGAGAATTTCTGGCTGATATTGGAAACATAATAACATTCGGCAATTTTAATAATGCATACTGAGATAATAAATATTCGAGGCCACCAACTGCTAAGAGACCACATGTAATTGATTCGTCTAATGAACAAGATGGTAAATATTTTGAAATTTTATCAGCTAGATTATTGACAATATTGTTATATTGTTTATAAGTAAGAGATGCATATTCTTTTGAATCCTTATTTGGATCAGGATACAATATGGCAGTTTTCTCTGGTCTCGTTTGAGCTTGATATTCAAGAGCTTCGGCAATTGATGAGAATGGAAAATTCTGTAATTGTTCCATCGTGTTTAGGAATTTGTAATCTGAAATTTATAAAAAGAAAAAAAGCTCTCAAAACACAATGAATTAATTAATTACTTTGATGAGAAACAATTTTCATGAGTCATAGAATAAAACAGTCAGAAAATTGATCCAAAAAAATGAACTTTAACATATACACCACTTTTATTGAATAAGTTTTTAATAAAATATTTACTGTTTGTTTCTATTGATTAGTCTGAAATCCATCTTAGGTTTAATCTAATTTTTCTGAGAAAAAGACAAAATCAGAGAAATATGTGGCAACGTCTAGGAAGATCACTTTCACTTTTCTCAGAAACTATTAATATACGCATATCAAAGTGTATTGTGTCTTAGATAAGTGCATGAAAGACGAGTTTAGTACCATTCTTGATAGTTTTCGAACCAGCATTCACGGAAGTGAGTATCGAAGCTATTGACGTGAGCTAAGTTCATCTTTTATGCATCACGATTGTAAATGAGTGTTGATGTATTTAAGGAGGAAGGTGCACTCTCCACTTTACACGACAGATATTTCAAAATGTCTATTAGGTCCCTTGGTCATAATTTAAATGGCTCTATCATGTTTCGCGCTTTAATCCAGTAGGATTTATGCTGAAACCTTTTTCTGACTTTAAAAGTTTATAAATATGTAACTTGTCGCTTCTGTTGCTATTCAGTTTGTGTCTTCTAGCTTATTGCATTTGTCATAACTATCAGCAATGATATATCACTGATTAGACTGATTTATTCGTTCTAACTTATGTACCCCTGTACATTGTTCTATCTTATCTGTTTTTATGCCGTGCACATTGTTTCTTATTCTTTTCTTTTACTCTACCCATCGTCTTTTTCAATGCATCTCTTTCTTACAGAAAAAGAAACATCATCACTATTATTAATTTTTCGAGGTCTATCATTATTCAGACTTGTTTTTGTTCTGCATTGAAACATCGAATTTCGTAAAATACTAATAACAAATGATGGAAAGATAAAGCAACTCAATATCATCAAAATGAATTTATTTGAGCTTTAGAAAAAAAACCTATTTTTGAGAACTGCCATATTCGAAACTAGATGCGATATCCAATAATCACACCCATATGATTACACTGAAGAAAAGTTATCTCAATTGCTTGCAAGTCATAAACGACTCGGTTTGTCCACTTAAGCTTTTTATCCTAACAATATACGTTTAATGACATATTTTATGACATTAGTATTGTTTATCAACGATCGATAGTTTAGCATTTTTGTTCTACTGACGATTATGAATAATTATTTTATTTCTAAATATTGTTTCGAATGATTGAACTGATTCAGGAAAATGAAATATACGAATTATCTATCAATCTCGTTCATACAAACGTTCTCAAATATCTTCTCTTTTCTTCTCACGTGGTTCAAATCTTCTACATAGTATTGCATAGATTATGAATTATAGTTTGTTTCATATCAATTATTATAATAAAAAGGAAACTTACATGATATTATACGTGTAAAGTATTGCTCCGATTTGTTAAATTTGCTTGTTATTTACCAAGTATTGTAATGTACATCTGTCCCTTTAAATATAACCTTTTTTCTCTTTATCCTTCTTATCTTCTATGTAATTATGTATAAGAGCTAATACTTAAATATGAAAAGAAAAAGACAAAAACAAAAGTGTATGAAAAAAGCTTTCAACGGCATTCTTGTCGGATTAATGATGTAAAATACGATCAATCTTTTTCGATCGTTAAGAAGCACCCTACTCACCTTTATTATATTATCCTCAAGGGTAATCACAAGCTACTAAATATCTTATTGGAATTCACTTGACAAAAAGTTAGGCTTAAAAGACCAATGACGATGGTGTGGATATCTTCATATCAAGAATGCATATCGCCCTGAGTATTCATACCTGAGCAAAAACTTGATGCAATTGATTCACAGTAGAATCCATATTTCCTGTGGACCAAATTATTGTTAATGTTTTCCATAGTACACAACTTCGTGTTTCGTTTAAAAATGCCAGTGGATACCAGTATCATAATCAAAAATACATGGACCTCACGAATAACATGCTTGTTCGTCTGTCATTAGTATTAAATAAAATATGTTGACAATCTTGTAATAATATCTTTTCTAAGTGCACTACGACTGTATGTGACATGACGTTTCACCAATCTTCTCAGATGATCATTGTAATAAAAAATGAATAAAAATTCTCCTCGGCTTTAAATAGGGAAAAACTATATATGATTAATTTGTTTAATAAATGATCGAATGTCAAAATATGAGACACATTGAATGTAAAATGATTTATATGGATAAATGCGAATACTTTTGTACTTAAGAAGGAAGAACGAATCATCAATGCATGTAGGTAATAAAAAACTTTTCAGAAAGAAAATTTCACCAATGAAAGAGAGCAATTTTACTTCGCGAAAAGATTTTTTCTACTTTTATCGACATCCAGATGTGAATCATGCTATCAATGAGCATACACATAACAAGCAAAAACTCATGGATTATTACCTAGGAAACGAAACGAGTTCAAGTAATCGAAATTGGACGAAATATTGAATTAATTAAAACAATGCTCTCTGGACATAATTTACGAAAGAAAATTTCTTTTCAGAGGAAACGAAAAAAAGAAAGTTGCTCTAGCACAAGTTTAGAACATGCGATGGAACAGTCATTGCCAACTATTGATACAAATCTATCATCAGAATAAAAATAAGTGATATAAGTTACCTAATCTTTTCTATTATACCTCTATATTAGTCTCATTTTCATATCTCAAGCACAAAACTTATCAATCAGTTTATATTAAAAGTGTCGACAAAAAAGATTGAGAATACATGTTTTGTTCTGCTATCGTTTCAATTACCATGTCATCTCTTAGATATTAGTGAGATTCCTAGCAGATGGAGGTTGTGATTGCAAATGTTCTTGGCTACGTCCATGTGTACTCCATTTGAAGGAGCATAGAAAAAGAAGAGAGAAAGTAATCACACAAGAGAGTCCAATCTACGTCTAAAAGGATCACAATAGAAATTGTAGTACATCTTGATCAATTATTGAATTTTAGAAACACACTAATCAAGGATTGATAAAATTGCACATACAGATGTTTCTGTTGTCTTTTATTAAATTTATGATAGAGGACAAATGCAATATTATTTAATCAATAAATATGAAATCTATGACAAATGTTGATGAATAATCGGATGTTTTAAATATAGATCACTTCTTGTTCGTTGAAGATTTGAAATGCGACGTGAACCAATCCATAGAATTAATCTACAAGTATCTAATGAAATAATTTGTTTACGAACAACAAAATCGACAAGTATTGTGTTTTCTTCAATCAATTTCCTATTATCAGTAATATTATCGAAAGCAATGCTGGGTAATTCAATATTTGCCATAGTTAAGTTTTCAAGTATGTTTAAAAGAAAAAATAAATCTTCTTTTGATTTCATTTTCATTGTTATTTCATGTAAATTAATAAACGTTCGACAAAAAGCAATTAAATTCGTCTCAGACACAATGATATCATCACTATTAATAATCAACTTTCGAATACGTATTGTGGTTAATAGACAAATCCATTCATATTGTTTATGTTCTAACATTGATAATAACCAACGAGCAGAACAAGTCAATGTTTGAATATTATCTGATGATATATCAAAAATCGATGCAAATCTCGTATGAGTGATTGGTAGATTATCATTAATAATAATATGTTCAAGTGATGGATTTTGTAAAATATCAAAAATATTTCGATGAACAGGTTCATCTTTAGAATTACCAGCACCATATAATTGAATAGAACGTACATTAGGACATATTGCTTGGGTTGATTTCGATAAATTCCACCAAAGTTCAATGTGAGTAACATTTGAATATACGGTTGTAGTTGATGAGTCAAGTAATACTTCATCATCTGGCCAATAGAGAATAGTAATTATAGGTGATTGAATCGTAGACAAGCGAAAAAAACGACCACGATCTCGTAAACGACATTGAACAAACCAACCACGAGATACCCAATACTGACTTTTGAATGGTTCGAATAGTTCAAGATGATCAGGATTTGATGGTAATGTCATTGTCAAGTCAAAGCGAAATACAGAAAGTTTTAATGGTAAAACTGTTTCCCAGCGACGAGCTTGCAAAAATTCTAACTCAGGATTGAGTGCTTCAAGTGATAATGAATGAAGTTCAGTTAAACTTCTAAGAAGTCGAGCAAAATCATCAAAAACTACCTAGAACAAATAAAAACACGAATTTAAACTTATTATGATAAAAATAGAAAATTTGAGTTAGAATTCTTCGAATATTTTTAGAAAAAAAAACAAATCATACACTTACGCGTCGTGTAATATTTACGTTCAAATATCGTAATCTATGTAATATAACATTTGATTGAAAAATATTTCCTATTCGTAAAGTATTTTGACTAATACCAGTTAAAACAGCTGTTAAACGTTTCAAATAAGGAAATCTTTGTAAAAACGAAGACAATACATTCATATGTATAAGATGAACATGTAATTGTTCTATGAATGATATTGTAGTACTTGACGGTTGAAACCATTCATTTGAAACTTCATATGGAAATGCCAAACTACGCAATGAAATAGGTAGTATCACATTTTCATTGAATAATTCATTTCTATTAATAGTAAATGGCATTAAACGTTTATATTCTCCGATTGACAAACATTTTAGTTGAGTCAACATAGACAAATGTGGTAGAAGAATTTCTACGTCAGATTTAGTATATTCAGTTAATTTGAATGATTCAAGTTTAGTAAAAACACTTGCTAGAGAATTGAAACGAGATACAAATAATGTCAATTGACCAGGTGTTGATGAATAATCACCACATAATGTTAATGAAACAATACGAGTACTTATGCGTGGTAGGATACGATTACAACATAAATCAAATTTTATTTTTGGTATATGAATAAAACTTACGTGAAGACAGTGACATTGTTGACTGAAAATAAATAAAAATGACAAAAAAAAATTATTCTTCTATTAGATTCTAAAATAAAACCCACTCGAGTATTGTATTAATACGTTGACTTAATCCATAAAATGCATAATATAGATCGCATCCATCTAGATAATCACTTATTTCGACGATTAGTTCAGGTGGGAGACTATCAAACTTGGATAAAGTCATGCTAATCGATCTAGAGTTGGATAATCTAGAAAATATTAATCATTCATCAATAATTGTTATAAAAGGAAAAGTATTCAATTTCTTTTATAACTCCATAGTTATTGTCATGTGTATTCAAAAAGCATCGATCAATGGTGATATTCATAAACATAAACAATGATCTAATTAATTTTAAAAAAATCTTTAGTTTCAAGCTGCTTTTTGATTTTAAAGTATTCAAAATTTAAATTGTTTGAAAAATTAAATCATTATTCTTGAACTACCTTAGAAAATAATTGATATTGAAAATAACCAATGACTTTTTTTATTTTTATTATCTGAGTGTGTATGTGAGTAATAGGTATTTACTTTCGATATAGGATAAAAATAAGTAGTAAACAAATGAAGATAAACAGGTTTTTCTTTTCGTTTGCTTAATCGAAGAAAAAAAAGAAAAACAAAGACAACATAACAGAAGAAAAAGAACATTTAGTGTATCGAATAAAAGTATATATATAAATGAATAATCGATAATAATCAAATAAAATAAATATACTATACTTATTAAACATGCCATGAAATGAACTAATATACTATACAATCATGAAGACAAATCTGTCGATGCCATATTCTACAAATTTTTGTTGAGAAAAAAAGACTTTTTCTTACTTCAACGCTTGATTCATAACGATTGACTATAAGGCGATAAAAAATATTTGATATCTTTATTTCTTGAAAATAACATTGAAAAGATTTATGAAATTCGTCAAAGAAGTTCAGATAATATGTAGATACCATATGAATGATGGATCATTAGCAACTGTTGCTATTCAAGGCCAATTGAGTTGTACCAACATCAACAAAAAAAACTTACAGATTATATTCCTTTTTGTGTTCTTGCCAATATAGTAGATCAAGTACAAATAGCATTCCTTTATTTGTCTTGTTGACATCAGTGGAAGAAAATTGTTTGTTAATGTTTCTTTTCTGCTGTCGTCGGCGGATATATAACGGATATGATTGAGATAATCAGTGGATATTCTTAAGATGACTCATTTGCTCACGTTAATATACAAAAATATTAGGGAAAGTACAGATATTGCAGTGTTTATTTTCTTCATGATTGAACGAGGCAGAACATTAATTTTTGTTTATTAATACCATGCCTTTATATGATTCTAAATCTTTTTTTATACGTGAAACATGCTTTCAAAGGATTATTCAATCAATTTGATTATTGAGTTAGAACTATCTTATCTGAGTAGTTGAACATGGGTAATTGAGACACTTTCTTATACCTTGATTTGAGTGTGACTGTAGATGTGTACACGATGAGAAGATTCAAACTCACATTCCATATGCTGATTTTTATTTTAGAAGATTTTCATGATGAAAAAATACGTAGAGTTCATGACATATTAATCCAATAATTTGTAAGGGTGTGGTTCTACACCTTCTTTTCGTCAACATTTCCACCTACTTTACGATCAATAATGCATATCAATACAAAAAAACATTCTAAGATTCTTGATGCGTAGATGATCAACTGACAACGAAACTGCATCGTTTCTAAACGAACACAAATTGGTCGATTTCAAGTTAACTGTTCTTAAATTGGAATAGATCGTAGGGTACTGACAAACAGTTCTCCAAACTCTTTCAGCAATGTTTTTTCAATGTTACTCATTTTTGAGTATTTACAATTCGTTGCATTATATCACTGATATTCTCAATAAAAGTCAAACAAGCCTCGCAATTTTATCAGTTGAAAAGCCTACTAACAATAGTAGTTTCCATTATTTATCGATTTTTACTTAATAAGTTATTGAGATTCTCAACTAGAGTATACCCGATTGTCATTCGTCTTAAACTGACAAGGTTTTCTTCCTCTTCTCTTTTTCAAAAAGAAAGGAAAACAAAAGCGGTTGCCGCATCGGTACTTTTGAATGAGTCACCAAGAATATCACGAGCAAGGTTTTTTTTTTATGATTTATCTTTCGAAGTACAAGAAATGCAAGTTAAAAGCACAGATTTGTTTCAATAGCTTTTTTTATCATAGTCGAAAAATAAATTTTTGAAGTGCCATTCACTCATTCTGTTGGTTTTTTCACATTTGACAATATCTCATGACACAAGGAACGTTCTATGAGTTGACAAAGTTTTTTATCCGTAAGTGAAATTTTTTAGTATAAAAAGGCAATCGAACTGATGTTTAAATATGTTCGTTTTTCAATAATCATATCATTATATCTTTTCTAAAGTGTTTTAGATGCGGAACACGCTTCGAAACGGCACAAAGCTCATCTTCAATGCAATATACATGAAATCAAAGAATCAACATCTTAGACACTGAGAATAGTATCCATGTCTACGAAACAACGTTTCGATGCCTTGGTAAAGCGACAGTTTTGATCGCACTAGTCAACCAGATTGAATTTACACGCAATGTTGATAATCAGTTCCGTAGATGTGAACTAGACTGAGCTATTGAGATGATTAAATCGGCTTAGGAATCGGCTATCTTGATATGATAAGTATTTGAGTAATACTCCTGTCAACATGCAAGAATACAATATATTCAAAGCACAGTAACGATATTTGCGACGAAAAACTAAGGAGTTGGAGGGATAGATTACAATACGATAAATCAAGGATAAAAAGTTAGTCTTAAGCAAGGGTAATAGTCAAAGGCACATATTTAATGCTACTTATGGAATACAGTCAGATCTGAACTGTTTGATTACGATGGAGTGTGGGTGTAGGTGTGAGTTTTTATCTTCTCTTCATCCACACCCCAAATATATGTATGATCACCAATCTAGTTGCTGGAATTTTGAAAGGGTTTCCTAAAATACGATTGAAGATCATCATATTCTACGGCTGTGGTCACAAAGACAATCTAATGATTTAGCAGATAGCTCATAATATAGTTGCTGCACATGATGCTGATCTTTTCCATGTCATGTGAAAGAAACTGAAATTGTTTGTCATCGAGATTGGTTGTAGCAGGAGATAGCCTTTAGCCGAAAGCTACTTCGAAATAGCTACGCATTACCAATACATGCATTAGCTAGCCTAGATCCAAGATGGGTATGGGTATATATTGTTTACTCGCATTCACACATACTAACATCCAACATCCGACAATTAGCATCCACATAATTACAATATTTAAATACCTCTCTGTTTGCAATTTGTATGTATGTAAAAAAAAATAAAAATGTACATGCTTTTCTGTGTCGTCACTGTGTGATATGACGAGTGCAGATGTGTCAAGCAATCCACGGCATGTTTCGACCCCACTCAAGGGTCTTATAACATGATTTTTATATATTATCTTTATAAATGAGGATGCGGGTGTGAGTGTGTATTCAGAGCAATTCTAACGGGTTCCGTCCTTGCTCAAAGAAGTCATCAGGCACATTTTAAATCTATCATTACATCACATTATATCGATGAAAGCCATTTAAATCAATGAACAAGCGATGAAATCTATATAGAATTCGTACGAATTCTTATCCAATATATCAACAAGCTATACATTTAGAAGATAATAGATTTAAAGGATCACACAAGGCTATCGAGTGTTGGTTAATTTCTAGTGTGTTGTTTCTTGGAATGAGTCATAAAATATATTAACGAAGCGGTTATACTCACCTTTGATCAGCGGCGTTTTTTTTAAAGATGTAAGCCAAAGATCATTATGTTTGATTTCTGTCAGGGCGTGGGTGAGTTTTGTTGTTTGTGCATGGATATAAGTTGATGCGGAATGTAGGTGGTATGTATGAGTTCAGCGAGAGTGTAGTTTTGTCGAGTAAGCTACGACATGTTCCGAACTTGCTTTAAGGTCTTATCAGGTAGTTCCCGTGTCCTTAAAATCAGTAAAAAATTGGCGATTTTTCTCGATTATTTCAACGATTTTTGCGATAAATCGTGATTTTATAGTCGATTTTTCCCTTTATTCAACGATATTCTATATGATTTTGTGTATGTGTTTGTAATCGTTCAGAAATTAAAAATCTAAGAAAAAGAAAATGAATAAAAATTTTAAACGAGAAGCATAGGATACGATGATGATTTGAGACGTCGTTATATAGTATAAAACTCAAATTTTTTCGGTTTACATATATCATCAATAAACAAAGTTATCTAAAACTTGGTCTACGTGAAACAAGTCTAATTGAAAAAAAAATACTCAAGCTTAAAATATATCTAAAACAAATTATGTATGATCGAAAAAAACATTTTGAAATGAATGCATGTATGTGAAAGAGAGATGAAGCTCGCTCGTTTTTCGAAATTATCCAATCTTATTCATGTCACAGTAGTGACATCCATGTAGAAACCAAATCTTTCTTCTGGTTTCAAATCTTCATAGTGATGTTAAATAACTGTGTCAAAATTATATTTGACTATTAGTTTAATAAATATTGAAATATTTCTCGAATTAACTCATAATTCACAATCAGTTATCGAAATCGATGATTAAACGTGATTTGTCATCGATTTATTAAAAATCGGTTCTTTTCCTATAATCGCGTTTTTTTTGCAAAATCATTGAAATCGTGGCGATTTTCGCAACATGGGAATTTCTACTTTGTCCTTATTCCGATGATCCAATAATCACAAATAGGTTACATCAACTACATTTTGAACGATAACTTCTCGAAAGAATATCATTGCAACGTTAGATATCCATAGAAAGAGACTTGTTGCGATATTTCTCAAGGGTCTTAACGCTTAATTCTACTTTCATAGAGAAAATAGTGATTTTTTGTGATCAACAAAGTAGTTTCTCTGAATTTATATTGTTGCAGTGATTTCAGATTTCCCAAACAATGAAGAAAATAGATTTACCCACGGAAAAATGTTTCAAGAAAAAACCGCGGTTTCATAAACCGCGAAAGTCAGACCTTTTATGCGGTTTTTGAAACCGGCGAAAACCGCGGTTTGCAAATACCGCGGTGAGAACCGAGAAAATCGCGGTCCGAGCTGAGTTTTTGCAGGTCTAACCGCGGTTTTCTCGGTTCTCATCGCGGTATTTGCAAACCGCAGTTTTCGCCGGTTTCCAAAAACCGCATAAAAGGTCTGACTTTCGCGGTTTTTCAAAATGTGGAACAAAACCGCGGTTAACCTCAGATTACCGCGGCTTTTTTCGGAAGAATTTTTCCGTGGGTAGTACCAAATACTCTTTGTGGTTTTATTGTTGCATGCGATTCATGTTAAAACATATCTATTCACACAGATGAGTATTTTCACATAAGCTTTTATTTTTTATCACAATTCAAATATCTAATGTAGATATAATCACTTTGTTATTTACGAGCGTAGTGTGTTAACTTTTAACTTTCGGTGTTCGATGGAAATGTTTCCTGGTAAATTCTTCTGTGTGATTCGGACAGTTACGATTTCTTTTGATAAGTTTCGTGTTGATAGTCGTTCTCTGATCGAATGTTTGATTCCATACTTACTGAATATGAAAATTTCTGTGCAACGGTTTCCTTTAGATCTATTGAACTATTTGCTTCCAGTTAATCAGCCGTATGCTAGAAAATAATTCCAAACATACATTTAGAAAAACCGTGAAAACATGTCTCTAACTGATTACTTTTTCATTCTCTATAATGATGTCTAACGCGTGAAACATCACACAAACATTTTGTGCATAGGCTATGGTGCCCTATATTATTTAGTTGTATTTCACCTGATATGGTTAAAATTGAATGTTCCGCTGTTGTTAGTGTCCATGTTTTTTTATTGTTGACAGTCTCTTAAATGTAACATTGTTGCTTCAATATTATCTATTAAATATAGCAGTGAAGAAACATGGAGTTAATGCTTTCTGATGGACCATTTAACTGTTGTTGTGTTACCATTCCTTCTCTAGATTCAGTGTTTTGACAATGTTATTACGATCTCAAAAACGTATTGATAAATGTAGTAATGTTAAATCAAACGGATCAACTTCTAAATCAAGGAAACTTTGAAAAATAAGTCTTCATCAACTATACTAGACCGTTGGTACGTAAATAAAAAGTTCTTCATAATTATCAGTCTAATGTATTTTCATCTGTTATCCAACCCAAAGAGGTAAATCCTATTCCTGCTCCACGAGGCAAAATCAAAATAATAATCCAAGCAGAAATATCGCAATCAAATCCTTGATCTTGTCGAAGAGTTAATACAACGTAAGACGATTTTTTTTTCTTTTATACATGAATGAAACAATAGAAAAATAAGAGAGTATGTCAAGTCCTCGTTTCGAAGGATTGGCACATCATAATTTTTCATTTATTTAGTGATGACGTCGGTTCAAATCCTTCAATTGCATACAATTACAGGACAGATGAAGCGTTATCTGTTCACACACGCAAAGTTTCACGATCAGAAAATGATATTCGCCTACCCAAGTCACCACTTATGACTCTTGCTTCCAGACTGGCTAAGTAAAAGCTGTTTGCTTTGTACCTTACCAAACCATTCATAATTTTTATTGTCTTTGTGTCACAACACAAGTTCAGTTGGCTGAACTTAAAGTAATAGTGGAGAAGTGTCTTAACAAATACTACCACAAAGTAATAGTAAGAAAGACTTTTTCGACTCCAGTAATCGAGCAAAATTTTATTTGTTAACATCACGTGATGTATGTGATCTATTTTTAGGGAAGAGATTGATATCGATGAAATATCGCAATAACTTGATGGATTGAACACGCAACAAAAAACATGAAAACTATTCGAAAGTTAATTTTGACGATTTTCTTATTGATTCTTACAGCGCAGAAAGCTTTCACAGAAAGAGGTGAAAATATACGTCGGTGGTTTTACTGTCCGTGATTTTAACGATGGATCATTTGAATGCACATTGAATTCAAGAAAGAACATGCTATGTATATGTTAAGAGTTTTTATGCCAAAGACGATATATGAACGTATGAAAAATGATTCAAAAATTGGAAAATGCAAACCATCAAAAGCGCTTATTTTGCCTGCAAGTTCGTCTTTCAATGAGGAAAAAAAGGCGAAAACAACAAATTTTAGTAAATCTGCCAAATCTTAATATCAACAATCATCATACTGACTTCTGTTTTATTTCAAGATTTATTATTGACGACATCATTCTATCTAGAAGAACAAAGGAGAACGTCTAATAAGCAACAATTTTGTGACTAGGTTCTTATACGACCAATCTCTTCTGAAAAGAATATGAATGTAAGTTTAACAACAGTCTATCAATACAGTTTATATCTTGTAAATGAGTAAATGTAGAAGTTTTTAATCAGAATTTTTATTTTATAATAATAAGATCAAAATCTCCCTCATTGTTAAAGAATAAAAACTTCTGATTAAAAACTTCTACATTTACTTACTAGATATTGAATTTTATTTCATGTACTATTACTTTCATATATAAATACAGTTTATAATTTTTGTCTACGATGCCGAACAAACGGTCGAGATAGAAGCATTCTGCTCATTTTAAATCAGTCAAGAGCGTGATAATAATTATACTGGGTGAGGACGAATAAAGAACTTAAGTTTCAAAGAATAACGAGAACACGGTATGTATGCATCATTCATCGAAAAAGAGCATTTAACATTATTTATTTTTATTTATTATTTGTTATCTAGACGACTGAATGGATATATTAGTGAACGTGTCTAGAATTCTGATGGTCAGATAACAGCTCGTCATCAAAGAATTCGTCGGATTATTAATTAGTGATTCGTTGATACGAGAGAAGTTGTCGAAGATTCTGATAGACATAAAAAACATGTTATCAACTCAAGACTGTGAGATATTACTAATTCATTAATTATATTATTCTCATAAAAAACAAAACATAAGCAATTTAGAGCCTACACAGCGAAACTATGGAATAATCAGAACTGAATTCCAATAAAGTCGTGAGTACTGACAGTTACTATAGAAAAATACTTGAATTTATTATTTCAGAAGTGGCAAAGTATTCCAATGACTCGGATGTGGTCAGAAGCGCTTCTGATGCATTTATCTAACAAACTAGCATCAATCAAATGGTTGGCTATGTACTACTCACGACAATATTGAATAATAGTTCTAAGATTCCTCAATATGTATGACCTGCGACATGTTCCGAATGTCAGAATATATGCTGCGTCACCTGAGCTTATCCAAAGAACAATAAATTTCCTGCTCCAGTTGAATATAGCAACAAATCGAAGCGTAAAACCAATAAATCGCGCGGTTTACAAGTAGATAACGCACTAATTCACATATATATAGAAAACCATCGATTTACTCTTTATGTTTCTTTCTAATGATTAGAAAACAGATTCAAATAAACTAGAATGACGTAAAAATATTGAACATCTAAATTTATTCTCCTATTTCAAGAGTGTGTTTAAAAAAATCAGTTCAAATTCATAGATATTGCATTTAAAGTTAAGTATAAGAATGCTAAAATATTGATTCACTTACTTTTTGCTTCGTTCCCTTCACCATTTATGACGATTGCTTATTTTTTGATAGCAATTATTCAGGCTAGAAAGGACGTACTTTCACTTGATGATAATTGCTGATTTAAACAGACTCTATATGTTTGCTCAGTGAAAAAACATCGAACGCACTAAACGGTGTCATGAGTTGAAATTTAACTACACACTTCCTTTTGCATCAAAACTCGTCTGCTAGTTATTCATTGTTTCACTAATACTTATCCTGATGATAGCCGAAAAAAGTGAGAAATGCTTATCTAAAATTTTTTTTATATATGTCTCATAACAATAACAGTGATTAATCATCAGAAAAAGAATGAAGCAACTGAAAGAAGGAGTGAAAGACAAGTACAAACTGAATAAAACTGAAAGATCAAAATAGAATATCACCATATCAATTTCAGAATATAAAAAGTTGGTATCGTGAAAAAAAATTTACCCATTATCAAGTACAAAGGTATATGAGTAGTGTTTCATAGATGATTCTCGGTTGTCATCTAAGAGAAAAGTTTCAAATTCTGAAACATGAAACATTAATGTTGACAAGAAAGTTAGCGTTTCGGTACCTAAAGGACTGCAATTTTGTGTTTTATTCATGGGATACGAATTTCAGCATCCAAACTAATTACTAATATCGAAACTCAGATCACACTCACACTCTCAAAAAGCTGATCGATTGAACGAATTTCAGTTTATACGTAACTTGACTATCTCTATCAGATGTTTCGAGATAAGCAGGGTGGAGATCCATCTGTATGAGTGAGTTTCGTATGTTAACGCTATAGTGACTGCAATGATAACATCTTTTTCTCTCTCCTAGATGCTCCCAAATATTGACATTTCAACTCGTAGAGAAATGGTGAGGTGTTCTTCAACACACGCCTATAAAAAGATAAGATAGTGATGTTTGAACTAGTTTTTTACATTTCGTACATTTGATGGATAAACAATCGACAAGTGAATTCTATCAGGCATGTCGCAATGGTAATGCAGATATTGTGAAGAAACTTTTGCCACAATTAACCTCAATTGATATCAACTGTGTTGAACCCAACGGAAGCACAGCTCTTCATGCTGCTGCATATCATGGCCATGCAAACATCGTTCGATTATTGCTGGATCGAGGCGCCACTAGTACGATTCGCAATAAGTATGACAAGACGGCAAAAGAAGAAGCGTCTACGCATGAAATTCAAGCACTTTTCGAGTCCCCGAAAAATGTGTATGTTGATCATACTATGGGCTATTTAATTTCAGTCTGAATTTATCAAATAAAAATAATACTTGATTTCAAACTGAAACGTGAGTCTAGGAGTGAGGGGGGGGAGTGACTGAGGGTGTGGGTATTGGTCTGGGACCCACACACACACCCACACCCATGGTGCGGGTGTGGGCGCGCGAGTGAGGGTGAGGGTGTGCTTGTGGTTTTGTGTACTATAGGCTTTAGTCCCTTGCACAGGGGACTAAGCGGGGACTAAGCTTTTTGTGGGGGGACTAAGGGGGACTTTGCAGGACTAGGGGGGACTAAGGGGGACTTTGCAGGACTAGGGGGGACTAAGGGTTTTTAGTGAGACTACGTAGTATCAAGCGAGAAAAGTTTGATTCGGAAGAAATTGGTGTGGTTTTTTTGATTTTAGAATTCAGTTTGAAATAAAAAAGCCCATAGACTCATGTTGATATTAAGACCAAAGATATGTCAGAGAATGATCTCTTTCGCTTGCATCGGAATACAGAAGGCATAAACAAATCAGATCTAGCAACTCGCATCTTGAACGACCGAATGAATAAGTATAAAGCTAGCAAATTTCCTGCATGGGCTAAGCCAAATATTGAACATCTGAAAAAAGAACATCGAAAACTTTGTCAACAAACAAATGATGATATCGAGTTATTTCTCTCAGAGGACTGTTTCAAAGGCTTTCGAGAGAAAAATGATTTTTCCTACATGATGAAATTATATACTCTTCAGGGTTCTCTGTGCCATATGATGAATGATGACGAAGCATTTCTTGTCGATGCTTACAAATATTTATTAAAGAGGGATATCCACCTTGGATTTGATAAATACAGCTATTTTGGTCATGTAATGCTCTCAAATGATTTCGAGCTTTATCGATGGGCTCTTACTCATGGTCAGTGTCTACTGGAAATGCGATCACAAATATTGGGAACTACTGAACGAGGTAGCACAATTATTTCTTTGGGAACGAAAGTTGATGAGACTCGGCGCCTTGTTCTATTCGAAATGGATTTTACTAGCCAATCCTGTTTAACTGCATTCAACAAAGAGATACATCACCATATGGCATTGAATACAGACGTTAACATTTTGCCAGGTACCTTTTTTGAAGTGACTCAAATTCAGAAAAACAAGGATGGCCTGACAATCGTCTCACTCAAGAATGTATGTGCCAAAACAGACGTCTTGTCATCATCGAATTGATATATACCTGAATGACTATACCGATTTATGGGAACAATAAAAACTTGGCAAATACTTGCTGTTGGAGAATACTCTAACACAGAATTCATACCTTTCTTTTCCTTTCTTTTTTCTCTCCCGCCTCTCTCTTCCTTTCTAAAAATCTATTTCCTTTTCAGTGTATTGTACAAACTTTGGTTATTTTTTTTCTTTGGCTATGAAAATCATTTAACGTTTCATGCTTTACTTGTTTTACTATTCTTTAATAATTGCACATTTGGAAAAAAATATGCATGAAATTATCTTCTTTGTCTTATACTAACATAATTTTCAAGTAAGAGGATGCATTCAAGTTATCTTCCTTCTTCTATTTATGCTTGCTCTCTTCATTTCTCTTCCAATTGTACTTGCGCATGTTTAGGCACTATATGAAATGGCATTCTTTTCCTTAATAAACCACTTAGATTTATTCGGAATAGTTCATCATTGACCTAGCTATCTCACTCTCAATGAAAACCTCTGTAATACTTGTATTTAATACTGTTTTCTCATAAAATAGACTAACAAAGATCGTATTTGAATATCAAGATATCTCATTTTATGCCTTGTCGTTTTCAACTGAAGATTAAATAGCTATACCTAAATACAATACACATAATCTATTATATTATTCTCAGACCTTTCTCTTTTACTTATCTTACGCTATTGATGCTTCTGTTTCCACACATATACACCAGCGAACATACAAAAATCGTACCCTTCATACAGACTTTTTTGGCAAATGAGGAAAGAATATGAACGGATAATTTGTTATCGAGCAGCTGTATGAATGAGAGGGGATGAAAGTATCAAAGCCGCTCTCCTCACAAACTAGAAGAGATGACGACAAGACCCAAAGACAAACTTACATAACACTAAGCCAGCCAGAAGTCAGCTAAGAGTATTTGTTCTTTTCATAGAGTAATAATTTGTTACTTGCATCGTCTCTTGATGTTAAGTCGAAAAGAACTATTTCAAGAAGACTGCTAAAAAGTCGTTGATGTCAAGCATCACCAGATGTTGGTGTACGAAAGTGTGCAGTTATCGACTTTCTCCTCAATCAGGAACAAACTCACATATTCACATCAATATTCTCATTTATTGAAAAGGTTCTGAAAATAACTAAGTTAACATTTGTAATTAGCACTAGAAAACTCTTTATGTCTAGCCCATCAATGACTTGTCGTTACTATGAAGATTTATTTCAAAAATGTTTGCGTAGACACATAGCCTCACCAACCTTACTCCCTTAAGGTTTTGGTTTATTTGAAAATAATAAACTCATTAGATAGAAATAAAATACTGGTAAAACTGAGTTGAGACTGTAATTACTATGTTTCTTCACTATCATTATCAAAGAGTAAGATACAATAATATTATGAATGCTAATTAGAATGACATAAATAAATCATTTCTACATTCTCAATATCTTGTATTTCGATGTAAAGCTAGACATGTGATAAGAGTCAATGTAAAAAGTGTATACTTAATAATTACTTAATTTATTTAAGTCTTAAACTATTGTTTTTTTTTGTAATAAAAGACTATTATATTTCTTTGCCATCTATCAATGATTAGCATCAATTGACGATAATAAAGTCAACTGAATTCAATACCGACGATGATATCGAAGTAAATACTTGAGAATTGAAAAAAATGGAGTATGCTTTTATTTTTGAACAAAAATGGTGATATCGAAAAATTAAAATATTCCATCGACCACTGTTGATGTAGCAATGCACATGACAACAAAATAATTCATTTAAATTAAAAAAACAATTGGAAATTATTTTTAAATCTTAAGCTCACACATAATTTCAATAGTTTATCTCTTCAACTAATTTATTTCGATTAGATTCACGCTAATCAGGCTCATTGAAAAAATGATAAATCTAACAGGTATTCATTTTACACATTCTGTGCAATATGTATTCTGTATTTTAATGTGAAAAGTCTTGTGTAGTATTGAAAATTTTATCTCGAATATAAATCATTTTTATTGCATGAAAAGGTTTAATATAAATTATTTATTGATAATAAATGATGTCAAGTCATTTTATTATTACGGAATTTAATGGTGATTCATCTAACAATTTGTTTTTATTTTTATAAATCTTATACTTTATGTACCTTATTCAAAATATTTAATCAAATTCTTTACACTGAAATATCAGCTAGTGTGTTGATCATTGTTTTTGTCAGATGCTGCTCTTTACTCCAAACTAGTCGAGTAAAGAAATCTTAAGTCAAAATTTAAGATGGACTAAGAGTATTTATCTCAGCTTTTCTGTTCATTACAGACTCTTTATATGGAATCAAATTTCTTCTTTCTTTGATCGCTATGGTTTAAAAGGTTGTCATAAAATCTTTAAACAAATGTTTATATAGAAAACCGATTGAAATTTGAAAAGAAGCAGAATTTACTCGCATTAATTACAGCAGGTGCATTTTTAGGCACGTTAGTAGTTTCAATCTGTACTCGATGTTTGAACTTCGCAAAGTTCAGGGCCTGATCTATTATGACAGATTTATGGTGATGATGTTAGTCGTCCTTGAGAAAATGATCGTTCTTATTCGCATTCCGTTGGCCGCACAGTTGGTCGCATGAAAAAACCAACACTTAGCTTTCATTGTCGATTTTTAAGCCGACAGGCATATTCAAAATAAAGAACAAAAAATTTGCCTCGATTCCAAGAGAGTAATAGAAATTCATATGAAATCGACCACATTTGATGAGTTCAACGAAGAAAATGTATAGTGTATGTGTCATTGAGAAAGTATCGTATGTAGCAAAATAGTTTTGTAGGTCAAAAAGAAGAGAGCAGCAAGGACTGCTTTTTGTATACACATTTATCAGCATAAGTCGCTGTTATCAATAAAAAAACAACAATCTTTGTGGAAAGAAAAATTTCGCGGAAAAAATCTTTCACTAATATGTTTAGAGCGTTATTTATGACGACTTTTACGAGGAATCAACTCGATATGAACAAATTCAATCAAAATTTAAAGATTTTTTCTATAAAAAGATAATATGAAAATTGAAAATAAGATATTTATTTATAAAAGTCTGAATATTAATTGAATTCAAACAAAAGATCATTCAGAGTATAGAATTACATTACACACGCGTTAAACCAGTATAAAATTTAACAATTACAGCTCCAATATTCCTGGCCTATCCGAGAAAAGACATTATTTTCGATCATAAAATAGTAGAAATTTGGAAGTAGGAATCAGATGATTAGAGTCAGCTAGTGGATTCCGGCTTTCAAATTTCTACCATTTTCTTGACGTACTTCATTTATCTTGGAATACGAAATAAACGACACCGTCGAAATACTTATTCGTATAAAGAAAAGAAAAAGCCTCTTAAAAATTATACAACAACAAGCGAAGCGATCAAACTCAAAGTTACTCCAACGCACATAATAATATTGTCATTAAGAAAAATAAGATTTTTTTTTTTTTTCTTTAATAAAAATGAGTCACAATGAAGAATGAAACATAACTAAAAACAATTTTTACATATATGTATATATATCAAAAGTAAATCTGAAACAAGTTACTTGATCTGACTGACAAAGGTCTACTACGTACGGCTGTTTTGTAATTAAAACTTGTTCGAAATTCATCTAAATCAAACCCTTATCACATTCCTTTAAAGTAACGGTTAGTATTTGATTGATTTTTTTTCTTAAATTGAAAATCGATTCAATTTTTTATTTTGTCAAAAAAAAAAACTTTCAAAATGATTTCTACGTTTTTTAAAACAACTCTAGAAAATTTTATCGAGAGTTTATATAGTATAGTACATCTGTTGAACGAAGTACAATTGGCTTCTGTTTTTTTTCCTTTCTTTCTCTTCTATTTAGTCAACTAATAATCCAATGTACAATACGGGATGTGTATACCCTGTCTTTTTTTTCTTTCCTTCGATTCTTTGTTCTTCATCCTTTTTTTTTCTTTATTTCTTTTGCTTGCTTTCAGTTCGGTTCGTTTCGCCGTCGAACTATAGTATTAAACAACATCGCGCAAAGTGAACGACGCCGCGGAGAAAAAAAGTCGTGACTCACCTTTCTCTATTCATTGAATTGAGAAGAAAAAAAAAAGACGCGGAAAAAAACGGTCCTTTATTTTCTTTTGCTTTCTCTTTGCCAACTTTGCCGAGTCGATGACGAGCGAACATACACACAGTCAATACTGATGAGGCATCAACCTTGTCATTCACAGTTGAGCGCCTAGACGACGACAAAAAAACATTACTTTGTTTTTTTTTCTGTCTGACTCACTACTACTGATATCAAATCTTTCAAACAATCTTCAATATCATGTGTTTTAGTCATTGAATACTTTTTTTTCTCTCTTGAGTTTGTTATCATGCCACGCAGCAGTTTTTCTATTTATTTGTTGACAGAAAGAATGACTCATATGGAGAAAAGAGATTGACACACACATATATATATTCAGTCATTCAGCAACATAATTTATTTTAGAATAAAGAAACATAAAGAGGAAATATGGCAGAATCATCGACAGCTGATTATATATTTAAAATAGTTTTAACTGGTGATTCCGGTGTTGGAAAATCAAATTTATTATCACGTTTTACTCGTAATGAATTTTCACTTGAAAGTCGTTCAACAATCGGTGTAGAATTTTCTACGAAAGAAGTACAAGTTGATGGAAAAACAATTAAAGTACAAATATGGGATACTGGTAAAATTATTAAATGAAATCTTTTTATTTTCTATTCAAAAATAAATTTCTTTCTTTCTTTCTTTTTTTGATATCTTTAGCTGGTCAAGAACGATTTATGGCAATAACAAAAGCATATTATCGAAATGCATTAGGTGCTCTTGTTGTTTTTGATATTCTTAAAGCATCAACATTCCAAAATCTTGATCAATGGTAAAAAAAAAAATATTTTATTTGAAAATTTTTAAATATAATTTTTTTATTCGAATAGGTACAATGAAGTACGAGCTAATGCTGGTATTGATTGTTGTATTATCTTAGTAGGAAATAAATCAGATCAACGACATATACGTGCTGTTCTTTATGATGATGCTAAAAGTTATGCAGATGCAAGAAATATTCAGTAAGAAACATTGTTTTTTTTTTGTTTTGCTAATAGAAATAATTTAATAAATATTTGCAAATTATTTTAAAGATATATTGAAACATCAGCATTAGATGCAACAAATGTTGAACAAGCATTTCGAACACTTATTGCTGATATATATCGTCATTGGGCAGCTCGAATGGATTCAATGAAAGAAGACACAAAAATAAATCAACAAGGTACTTCTCAAATAATTCAACCAGGATATCGGACAACTCAACCTCCACAAAATACGAATTCATGTTGTGGAAGTTATTGATAAGAAAAAATAAAATTTTCTTTTCAATGTATAGTGTGCGTGTGTGTGTATTGTTTTCTTTTTTTTTCTTTCCATTGATGAACAAAGGAAAGAATCTCTTATAAATACGCGCGTAATAAATGACTTGTGAAAGTGAACATTCATTTGTATGTTTATCTAGTAAAAGAGATTATCATTGGTTTTGGATACTATTACCCATTAGTCTTCTTATTGTTTGTCTTATTTATATATTATCTCGTCCAAATCATACAAGATTATCATCACGTACTTATCAACTAATTACTCCAACAAAAAATGTCATTAGTTTACACCCACAAAAAGATCAACAAAAGTATACATTTAATCAACATGCTAAATATTCAATACCTACACAATCATCACAATATTTATTTGAACAATGTAAAGAAAGAACAAAAGAAACGAATAATAGTTTATTACATGCAGACAATACAACATATAAGACGAGTGCGTTTTTATGATTTAATGGTTTATTAAGTGATAACATGAGAAATTTTATTGAAATGTATGATCACGTATCGAATATATAATTTTATTGACAAAGTCAATAATTAGATAAAAGAATGATTGTAGTTTTGTAAAGAATCTGAAGAAATTAAACAGTTCGTTTATGACAAGGCGAAAAGAGTTTCATATTGAAATTTTTGAAGTCTTGAAGTTCATTTTTTTCCTATCGAATTCTTAGAAAATTTTTTCTGTTTAGATCTAACTATTAAATGAATATTTAAGTTATACTCTTAGGTATAAGCCATTCATAGTTCTGTCTGTAATATAATAATAAGTAACATGAGAAGGTTTAAGACTTATTTAAATAAATAAGTTCATGCAATGTATTCTATTGTCTTTCATATTTATTATTAAAAAATTAATGTATGAAAACAATGAAAGGTTTTTCATACTAATATTTCGTGATTATCAGTTTTACTTCAAACAAATCATAAAGATTTTATCTCTTATACAGAGTTAAAATCTAAATACTCCATTGTCGTAAAAAAAAGCACCTTGAAACTGCAAAGACATAATGGTGAAATTCATTTAAAACTTGAGGATCTCGAGAATGATAGTTTCGTTTTTGTTGAAAGTTTCAGAACTTTTTTTATGACAATATGCTCTCTATCTATGAATAATATTTCAGGATAAAATTCTGCACTTTAATATTTTCAGAAATGTTTTGTTCTTATCAAATGTTTACAGTCATAATCACACGTTGAACGAATTTCAGTAATTGGCGATGTTTATTCGTTAGTGTTAGTAGAAGATAGATTTGCAAATATACTTGATCGATAAATCATCAAAAATATTGCCGCAGTGCATTAAACATCTTAACTAATCAATAAAAATATTTTCTTTTTTCTAACTATACAGCTAATGAAATAAATGATAATGTGAATGTATCAAACATCCAAGTCTCATCAAAGTTATTGAATAATACATCAATAAATAATTCGAATGATGCTTCATCTGACTTAAATCCATATGAATGGAATGAATTACGTACACCTGTATTAGCAAATTATCCTGATATTATTGATGTTATTGAAGCACGTCGAATCAATAATGAATTAAATCCTCGAATAAAAAATCATCCATTATTACCAAATGATATTCTTACATTAATTAATAAAGGTTTTGGTGAATCTGATCCATATCCGATTAATATAAATCTTGGTCGAATATGGTTTTTTCTTGAATATAATCCATATTTAAGGCAATTATATTTAACAATAATCAAAGCTCGTAATCTTCGTTCAATCAAAGGTTATCAACCAACAACATTTGTTCGAGCAGAAATTTTGCCGACATTGAATGTAAATTTTTCTACAGATATTATTAAAGAAAATTCTAATCCTGATTATATGACTGAAACAATATTTAATATAAATCTTTCAGAATTTGCACATAATGTATTGAAATTAACAGTACATGAAATTGATAAAGATGTTTTTCACATACCTATTGGTACTATTTATTATCCACTGGATCATTTACTTATTGCACAACGTGCTAAAGGACATGCTGTATGGAGAAATTTGTTACCTGGTATGTAATTATGGAGAGAATCTATACGAGGCAACTTTTACAGGTATAAAATCATTTTTCGACTGAGACAACGTTCATTTAATCAGTAACAAAAAAGTCTAGAATGGTTTGTTTTTCCGAGCCTTCGTTCTCGAGATCGATTTCAATAAAAATCGTATCCAGGTTACGTGAAAAATTGACTTTCAAGTTTTAGCTGAACATCGCTTCTATTGAAAAACGATTTCATGCCTGAAGAGGCTCCCTCTGTATAGATCTAAAAACCGATCAAACATACTATTGTTTTAGACTATGGAGACCCATCAGCTATTGGTCTTATTCAAATTCGAGCTACTGTTTTCTATGATATTAATGATGAATGTCTAAATATTTATGTTCATTCATTACGTGCAACAGGTATTGTTAAACAAGTTTATCATGTTTATGTTCATGCATCTGTTGCTATACATGATTTTCCTGTTATACCTGAAGAGCATATAGAATCATCTCAAATTATTAAAAATCCATTTACTCATGGTAAATGTGGTCCGATTGTTTCATTAGAGCAATATAATGATACTATATATGATCAATTATTTCGATTTAATATTTATAAACATGAATTTAATGATATGACTGTTGTGTTGGATGTATATCGTCGTTCATTAGGTGATGAATTTTTTGATGATATTCTTCTTGGTCGTACTATACTTGTTTCGCCAGATATGTTAGAAAAAAATTTAAATAATGAAACATTACCACCACCAGTCATTGAAGAACAAGTAAAAACGATACCAAAGAACGAAGAAATTCAGCAGGAAAATAAAGAAAAAAGACATTCTACAAAACGTAAAAAGAGAAAAAGAAAATAATTTCAGAATAAATGGTTGTATTATGAAGAAGAATCCTATTCGATCGATGTGTTATCATTACTGAATATATGTAAAGTGGTGGAGAAAAGTTTAACCAACAACATATTTCTTGACTTTTCTATAAGACTAAGCAATTAGATCAAATACAGACAGTGATTTTAATAGTTAATGGCGTCTTCTATCCAATGCATTTTATAACAAGATTTCTAAAAACTTCGAACACAATAGTTTTCAGATCATAGAAGACTATTTTTTAACAATTCCACTATAAAGAGCACAAAATGCGAGATCATCAAATTTTCTACGATCTCTCCTTAAACGCTTAAAAGTACCACAAAAACCGTAAAAAAATGAAATGTATCAAATAATCGACTAAAAAAAATATCGTTTTTCAGTATTTGTGATGCTTTTAAGCAAAGTTTGTAGGAAAATGCTACGATTCTTCTTTTCGTTCTTTTTCTAACATGGGATTGTTAAACAATAGTTTTTTGGAGACCTAAAAACTACCATGTTTGGTTTTTTAAAAGCCTTGCCGTCATACTTCATCAATGAAATCTTGCTAAAAAAATCAAAAATATATTCTGGCTAAATAAGAAGTTAACTCTTTCGAAGTTTTTTGCTTTTATAAATAAACACAACAAAGTTCAAATAATTTTAGTCAAATGAACATTAAACTATTCAAAACATATTTTATAAAAACTTGTAATACAAACAAAAGTATTTATTCTATGATCCATATAATTCGACGTACAGTGTTTATTCAAATAAAATCAATAAAAATAGAAATTCGTTTTAATTCAATCGGCATTCACTTTGAAATAAGAATGATTCCATTGCTTTAGTTTTTATTTATGTGATGACACAAAACAAGATTTTCTGTTTTATCGATCCTCTACCTCGAGTTATTTCTCTAAAAATTTCTCAATAATGTAAAGTCTTATTTGATCTAATATGGAGACCAAAATGATGGTGTTTGTCTGAGGATCAGACACATCCTACTAGATTTTCTGGCTCTTGTAACACATACTATTTATGGCATACCAAAAGTAATACAGAAATAAGTTATTCTAGATTTATACTTCATTGAATATTCATATTATAAGATGAAATTTGATCATCGTAAATCGAATATAATTCATCATTAATTAATTGATTATATTTGAATGTTAAATGAAGAGCATATCTTAATGTAGAAACAAAAGCTTTCTTCATTCATCTAAAAATAAGGCTACGTAGTTTTCATTGAAATTTTTCAAATGATAATATCACTTAACTAATATTACTATAATCGAAACATATGTAGGGCACTCGTAATATTATATAAACATATGAATGGAATTTTCTCTTAAACTTTCTATACTTTGACATATCTTAAGTAAGTATCTGTGCTTTTAGAATTAAGTATTCATTCTCTCGAAATTTCCAGTTACCCCTCCAAAAAAAAAGAAAAGTAGCAATTTATCATGCATGACATTTGTGACTTTGAAATGGTCTTGATGTTCTTCTAATGGTAAAAATGCATGCATGATATTTTTCTTCCATATTGTATATAAAAGTCATATGTTTACGGATGATTGATTCTTATAACAACTATAAATAGAAACTACATGCTATATCCATTCGTAATTTTTATATTCAGTTAAAATAAATAAACAATGGCAACAAATAGGCCAACTGGTATGGGTTATCAAACAAGTCTTCATTTCTATCGAGTCGCCAATGAAATTATAAGTTATGTAAATTCGATACATGAATATGAAGCCTTAAGTTCAGCAGATGATCGATGGTATGATTCTTATGGTACAATGAAAACTGGTGCTGAAAGACGTCGCACCCATGTTACTCATGCACGACCACCTACATTCCGTTCAACACATATGTCTAGAACTTCATCATCAAGCACTCGACGAAGTGTTTCACGTGGCTCTCGATAATATATATATATTTTTTTTTTTGTCATTTATTGTCATTATCAATCTAACGAAATAAAAATTACCTATCCATGCATATAGAAAGAGAAAAAACAAATATTTTTTTTTGTACACCGCCGTTGCTTGTTACAAAACATATAGTAGAACTAGATTTGATTCATTTTTTGTTTATTACAAACGTTATCAAATAGTTGGATAGATGCCCAATAATCGAGGCTTACAACGTCGCAGAAAACCTCTTCCTGGAGCTCGTCCATTCGAAGAAATTGTGGTTCAAAGCTCTGTTAACAATAATACTCATTCAATGTATGTAAATGCGAATCCTGCTTATAATTCTCAAGTATCTTTACCACATGGACATCGATTCAATGACCCACCTAGAATGCCTCCTCCAGCTAAGCAACTGAAGTCATCCTCACATCATCATCATAAAAAGACCTATGGAGTAATTTAATTTTGCCCTTTTTTTTTATTAATACACGAGTGAAATTAGTGTTTGAATTGTAACCATAACTGTTTCATATTGATGTACGAATAAAAAATGACTCGAATTGGCTTGACAAAAAAAACAAATGTTTTATAATAAATCTAAAAGGTAAAAGGGCATATATTTTATTTTTGTTATGTGTACTGTATCACGTGGTAACATAAACAATGATGAATCATACAATTCTAAAATGAGACGAAAAGGTACTTGTGTAGAATAAATGTGCTAGACGATGATAATGATGTGATCATATTGAGGTCTTTATAATTTCATATAATTAGTTAATGAAATCAATTTTTCTTTAATAGAAAAAAAATTAATTATCATTTCGACATTGATTAAATAAGACAAACTAATCTTCAAATTAGACAACAATTGATTTGTATTATTGAGGAAATATGTATATAGTGTACTACAAAAGCTGTTTTTTGTTCAGACCTCATCAAAGTTCTATATGATATTATGTAAATAGAATACTGATTTAACGCATACAAAAGATCATATCATTTTAGTACAGATATGGTGGGATTGACAAATTTTAGATGTAATAATTTGCAATAAGTTTTATAAATCTCAACTAAGGAAACTCATGTGATCCGTTCAACATATGAATTAATAGAAGAATCTCTGAGCATAACTCCGCTAGCAATTATTTCAATAATTCTTATATGTGTAAAGTTCTAGTAAGTTTTATTACTTGATAAATGCACTATTAATTGATTGATAACTGAAGATAGTTTCATGTCTCATCATTTACTGAATTGATTTGAATGAATTGATTTCAATCTTTTATTCGATATTATCACTAGTGATTGATCATAGTTATATTAAACAAAAGGTCAGATATATGAATTTATATCATTGGGATCTTGTAGACAGAAATTAGTCTATCAATAACTGTCTAACATCAGTTTTCACAGTGTATCAGAAAAGACATTAAAGAACGATATTTGATGCCTCAAATTTCGCTATCACAGACATTCTAGGCTTGCAAGAAATTTGTCGCCACTAATCATCTAGAGGTATATATTGATCGAGTATATTCGCAGATCTAAACTCATGTGACTTCTTTCTATTATTGGAACTATCAAGAATATTGAAGCTACAGAACTTTCAAGGAATCAAAAATCTTAATAGTATACATTCAACAATCTCTTTTAAATTCAACTTTGACTTTGGTGAATTTTAGATATATAAGTAGATTATAGCAAAAACGTCATAATAGTTTCATGATATATTTTTATTTCTTAATTCGTCTTAAGACCTTGAAAAAATTTAAAATGATTGTAATTTTCCTTATCTGCGTCGTAGCTGTTTGCTCTTACATTACTTTCAATATCATCATCAGTGCTGATATCATCGAAAATGATGTCATTATCACGGTTCACAAAAAGTAAGAGAACAATATCCTTGTGAGTCCATTTCGTATGTGACCTATAATTGTGGTCTACTATTTTCTTTCTATTGTTTATTTCTAGAATCTATTTTTCGTCCATCTTATATTCATTCTCATGCATTATATTGAGTACAATAATTCAGTTTTTTGTAATTTAAAATAAATCATAAACGACGACGACGTGTTTATACTCTATTTGTATATTTAAAAAAAATCATTATGCGCAATCAAATTCTTTTGGTGTTTAGTTTTTTTTTGTCAAGAAATTCATTTGATAGGAGTGTTACACTGCATCAGCATGAAATCACATAAATTGTTAAAAAATTGATAACTTCTAAATTTAATGTCTAGATATGATGAAACTTTCTATAGGAGCTAGTCTTACCTTAATATTCATGTGTACAGAGTTTCAGATTGAAATTCGAAAATAACGTTCTACTAAAAACAATTTTCATTGATACAGGTAGGATCTAATGAAAATGCACTATTTTGATCATTGCTTAATAAGAATATCTATTCTAATCTGATATTCTTCTACTCATGAAAGTAAGATGAAAGAAAATAGAACTTATGATTTATACAAGTCATTAACTTTGAATATTAACGGATGCAATATTGAAATGAAACAAAATTTTATACACTCTTCGGATCTCTTCGTATAAATATTCTATATTAAATTTCAATCGACTCGGAACATAACAAAACTAATAATATACCAACGTACAGCAAGTTTGAGACAAAAAGCTTTGTTCATATACAATTTCAGCACTAAAAATGCTCTGTAAGTCTGCAATATATATCATCATTAATTAAGTAACAATATCATATGAAAAAAGCTCAATGAATGCTATATATCCTATTTTTAAGAGAATAAAAAAAAAATTTTCGTTTCTGCATTTATGTATGCATTCTACACTAAACATACAACTGGGATTAGTTCATGATGAATTATTATCTATTTTCCATAACAAAGTTCAACGTCTAAAAATATACTTATTATATAGTCAAAATAATTTTATGGAGATCGAAGATCAACCAGGACTTCATTGGTCGGTCTATAATCAAGGCAACAAAGAAAATTATGAAAATAATTCGGAATCGTGCTTAGATACTAATCGAAGAAACTTCTTTCACTATGGCTCAATGTCGCTATTTTACTTCGAAAACTCTGTTCTATACAAATTTAAATCCTTTATAACAGTTTCTAACCCTGAAAAGTTCCATTTGTTCCGTCCTGTGACATATTCAGGATCGGAACATTTTGAAAATAAAACGGGATTCAGGAATCGAAAATAGCTTCTCGAAACTATTTATCAACAAAATTCGAATAAGAATATCAGAATCA
Source organism: Rotaria sp. Silwood1 (assembly GCA_905250075.1). Lineage (NCBI taxonomy): Eukaryota > Metazoa > Rotifera > Eurotatoria > Philodinida > Philodinidae > Rotaria > Rotaria sp. Silwood1. Next base: position 596,913 of record CAJNOP010000058.1, read on the forward strand.
AGTAGATACGTCTTAAATTTTATCATCATAATTCCAAACCATATGTCTATAAACATGTGTCAAACTATTTCAAATCGAAAGGTATAAACATAATTCGATAAGAATCAAATTTTCTGGATCTGCTACCATGTAATTTCAAGTTATTCGATTTGATCAAACTGAATATGGTCGATGGAGTCCGTGACAGAGGTACTGATAAAAGAAAAACTTTCAATATATATGACTTGAACGAATGTAACAACATTTAATAGAATAAAATCTTAGATAACTTATTTCTGTATTGTTTCTTTTTCTATAAATCTCATTATTTTTTTTTTATGCATTGCCTGGAGTAGTCTCTCTCTGATCGTCGGAAACTGTATTTTAAACAACTTGAAATAGCGTACTACTCCATCAGTTTTCACCGTAATCTATCAGCTCGTATTTTTACTATCACATAGTCATCAGTTCTTCTAGTATTTTCTGTATTTTATATAGTTTACAATGCCATTTTCTTGAGTCCAAGTAAGTATATATAAAATTGTCATAAATTTTCAAAGATACTCAATTACAAGAAAATGATAATTATGAAATTTAACAGTTATACTATATATATCTACTCAAATGCATCATCGATCATTTAAACTATTAGATAAAATACTAAAATATGAACTTTATATATGAAATATTTCAATAAAGTTCTATCTAATTCTAACACCTCTCTATGACCATATTGAATTGATGAGGCATAGTAATATGTCGAAGAGTTTAACAACATTCACCCATCATCAACTATATTTTGTTCTCTTTAAAAAATAAAATGACACCGAATGTTGTATCAAAAGATATAAGAGTTTGACTGTAATGTTTGGCACCAACTGTGTGTACTCATGTTATTCTTCTTCATCTTCTCTTTACTATGTTCATTCTTCCATAGTCGATTGCACATCATTCATTCTTTCCTTTTTTCTTTCTTTTTCTTTTTCTTACTGATTCATTCATTGCATCTAATTGTCGATGCATTCACATGTCTGTTAGAACGATTTGTATGTATGGTGATTGTCGTTGCCGTCACCATACCTTATCATTCGATTGCTTGATTGAGTGATTCAAGATGGAATCAAAAAAGAAAAAAAAAAGGGAGAGAGAACGTACAAGTTAATTTTTTTACTCGACATACCCATATATATATGAGAGATCAGCTGTCGACCATTCCCGAGACAGATCGAATCTCACTCTCTCTTCTTCTTCTTCTTTAAAAAACGATCTCTCTTATTCTTTTTGTGCCCATTATACAAAGTGAATATTTGATGTGAACGTGTGTCGAGTATAAGTCTTACCAACATAAATCTACAATGCATAAGCACATTCATCACTAATCGATCGGACGAGAAATGACAGAAGCAAAAATATATATATATATATAAGAAAGAATAGTTATTTTATTCAAGTAAGTAAATGATAATATAAAAAGTAACACTACGCAAATATTCATTCGTTCATTAGACACCCGTTTAGCAACGGACTTTTGTTGTATAAATGAATTCAGAAGCTCGTCACTAACGGGTCTCACATGAATGATTAACATCTTATTGCGATTCATGTATATATATATCTATATATTTAACTTTTCAATAATCTTTTTTTTCTGAAGCTTTCAAGAAAAAAAAGGAAAGAATAACTACAATGATAATTTGAACATAATTACAGAATATTTGTGAAACAAAATTTGTTATTTACTAAATATGATTGATAATAAAACGACAATCTGTGATTTGTAATCATTATTATAAGAATGACTATGGAATGAATCAAATAAGTTAAATAATTAACTCGAGCTAGTGGAACCTAAATAGACCATGAAAGAATCTCATTTACTATTCCATCACAATTTGTCATATATTAAAAAAAAGTAACTATTCAATAGTAAGAGACTTAAGTGTTCGTGAAAGTGATTGATAGATAATAAATGATGTTGAGTCAATACTGGACAAAAGAATATTATCAGAATAAATCGCAAAAATACAGTTCAAAGCAAATAGAATGATTGTAATAATACAGTATGTATTTATTAGTATGGTATGGATAACTTGTCTTGATGCTCAGAAAAATTAATGAAGACACATCAATAAAATGTATAGATACACAATACTAAGAAGTGAGATATGAATATTTCAATATCGATCAATTATAAATAAAAATAATTTTCGTTCGATAACAAATGAAATTAGAAATGCTCGAAGCAATTTACCAAAACACATGTCCATGAATATTCAGAATGATATTTAAATATTTAAAATCCTTATTGAGTTGAATAAGTTGGTCGATGACCGAAGTATGGTGTCAAATTAATCCTTATAAAAACTATCAGAAGAAATATTGGTGTAAGTCAAATATATCAATTAATATAATAAAGTTTTCTTCTTGTTTCATTTTTTTAAACAAATATCCTTGCTGTTCAAAATTCGACAATAACGACATTAAACTTTTGACTTGAATTCACTCCCAATGTGATGTGTCAAGCGCTTATGATATAAAATTCAATGTTGTTCGAAGAATTTAATTTGCAAATTCTGTGTCACATGTAGATGTTTTATTAATTGAAATCAAGAAAGACATACATGCTAACATTTGTTCAGCAGTAAGATAATTAAGAGAAAAAATTTAATATTGACACAATCTATTAATAGTTGAATGAAATCAAGCTGGAATGATTCAAAAAATTATATTTAAAAGCAAGATAAAGACAATAATTAACATTTCGCACTACTACTGATTATTACATATATAATTTGTGTTATCATAGAAATTTTTGCAGAGGATAACAATACAAAAAGACACAGACAAAAAAAAGAAACTTTGTCATGATGATTGAAAAAATGTTTTTGTTTAAAAAGTAGATTTTGTTTTTATTCAAAATTCGACATTAATTTTATTTCATATTGTCTTTCATCATTGATTTTTTGTTTTTGTTTTTGTCTAAAACAATATATTAATGTACAAATAAAACCAATTGTTTTAATAAACCAATTTAATATAATTGTAGTAAGTTCTTCTTCTAATGATAATGATGATGCAAAAAATGATCGTTCAACAAGTGTTGGTGTTGCAAGACCATTTCGATATTTCGTAAGAATTATATTAATTATAAAACGTATTGTAAATAAACAAAAAAGAATTAATGTTGAACAAATAAGTTGACGTAAGAAATTTTGTCGCCATAAAAGAATATATATATTTATAATAGAAAATTTTAAAATAAAAATATTAAAAATAATTCCAATTATAATTGGATACCATAATGATGATGATGAATCAATATCGATATCTACAGGTGCACGATCAACACGTGAAATATGAACATGAAAAATAAATCGTTTAAGATCTGATATAGCAAATAGTAAAATAACTAGGTAAAATAATATAAACAAAGTGCTTGCTGTAGACGATAACATCGTAAACGAAGAGAATGTGAAGGGAACAAGAAGAAGAAAAAAGCTGCAAATGACGATGTTTTTCTTTTTCCTGATGAAAAAAAAAAGAAAATCTTTTTTCTTTTTCTATTAGACTATAATTAGAAATTCTTTTCTCTTTTTTCTTTCAGCAGCTTATTGCATTGCAACTATAGTGCACACATTACACATCTTCTGCATATATAATTTCCAAAGAACGAAAAAAACAACAGGTAGATAAAATACTCTATAAAAGCTACGTATATATAAAGTACCAAGTACAGAAAAACTAATGCATAATATTAGAAAATAAAAACAAAATATTTTGAACGATAATCATTTATAATCAATTCGAATTTGAATTCAATAATCTTTATGTATTTAATAGAGTGTGATGAGTGTTTTCAATATATCGATCGATTTCATTTTAATCAATATTGGCATGCTGATAACAGAACGTTGTAAATGAGGAAGAAATAACTTTCATATAAGAAACGTCAGAGAAGTCGCTAAAAATCTATAGAATTCAACTGAATGCTGACGAGATTTTGTTTTCTCAACATTGAGATGTGAGAAAATAATTATCTGAATCGTACATGGACTCAACTGCAGTTTTGAGTTTCGGTTCGAATAAGTCTGTTCGCAGTGAACCTGATGCCAGTAAATTTTTAGTTTTTGATCCACAGGTAATGATATATGATACATGAATTTTGTTATTCAAAAATAATATGGTTTTATGTTTGAATAGGAGTTGTTCGGAGTATAATTTAATTTGAACTCAAAATATTCTTGTGGCCTGTCGAAAAAAGTCTTCTTTATGGGGGAGAAAATGATATAAGTAAAGTTGAATTTCAATCTATAAAAAGAAGTCTTTAATGATGCTGCATCTATTTATTTTAATCTGGTCTCAATTGAACTTGAAAGTATATTGAACATTTTTCTCAATCATATTACTGAAGCTACGTCAAAAAGGTTGAGCATCCAGTAGTTCTCATAGTATTGTCCAATGTCAATAATTACTACTCATAATGAATATTTGTACTATAATATATTACTTTTTATACTATATTATGATAAGAAAAAATAATCATATCAGAAGAATAGATTGATTTGATATAAAAAAACTCAAAAAGAGCAATGTCGAACAGTTTGTATCATATGATATCAATATGAAAATCAAACAACATTTTTTTTGTACTTCATATTTTATTCTAACAATCCATGACAATGAAATAGAAGAATTGTAAAAATTTTAACCCGAAAAAATCATTTGCTTCTTTTAATCAGGACAAAGAGTCCTCCTTGAAGTTTATCAAGACTTATTTCATTTTGATCAAATAGCAATCGAAGTGAACAATTCTATTGTTGAAAGACAACAATTTCTTTGTTTTTATATTGTTCTTTTCACCCGTCATCATCTTCAACATTTGTTAACGAACAACAACTTCTGTCCTCATACAATCAAATTAATGATTTACATCACATCAGTTAAGCAGTGACAAACCAGATCTTATTAATAATAAAAATAGGGTAGCATATAAAAATTATACAAAAAAAAAAGAAAATCAGATGTATAGCACTATAAATAATTACGTTGTATAGACCACACATATTTATAAATGAAGAATTAAGGTTTCAAAGAAGTCTAAAGTATATGTCGCGTCTAGTGTATTTCTATCATATTAGCATATTAAAACTAGAATGATAATTGAATAGAAACAGAGAAAAAAGGAAGTCACGTATGCCGAAATGGCATGACTATACAAAAGATTTATGAATTTAATATAGCATGTTTCTGCTTAGAATTGACAAGAAAAGAAAATATCAACATTAAGAGAGAAAAAACTCTATGTTTGAATAAGAATGTTATGAACTAATTGAAAATGACTTAAGAAGTCTTGTCATATTAAGAAGGTATATGAATCATGCAAGATAATAATAAAAAACAACGGATTCAAAAGTACGAATGATAACGTGACGAAATGGATAAATAAACTAAATAAGAAAAAGTTGGTTGATAAATATTATAGTGATCATCTATACTTGGTCATGATTGTGTTCAGTCAATACAAGTTATTTGTCATATTCTAGCAGCAAAATATGCCGCACTGCATGTTTTGATACCTACGTTTCCTTCTAAAAAGAACGAATATTTTTTTTACCGCTAGTTTAAAAAAAAACAGCAGGTAGATGGTCTATGTAGTTATTGATAGGATAGAAAATCAGGAGCGTGTGTCTGTTTCAAGTAAACTGATCTTCCAGTGCAGATTTCTGTTAAGTATAATATTTGTCATAACTTCAAAGAAAAACTGGAAAATAACTTGACATTCAGTATTGAGGCAATGCGTAAAATATGCATTAAATAGATGTTTACTTGTTTTCTATTGTAAATAGTCAGAAAAATAGAACAATATTATTAGATATCGTTCAATCAAAAGCAACAATAAGATTTTCAAAGATTGAATGCAGTTTCTATCAAATAATTTCTAATAGAACATGGCTGACATACAACGAAAATAACGATCAATCTTGCTATTTCAACATTACTCTCAACTTCATCCCTTTGACACACTTCATGGTAACTTTGAACAGATATCGAATTTGGAAACATCATTTACTTCTCTCAGGCAGTAAGCAAGATAGAACTAAGCGAACAAGTTCGTAGTAAGGTGAAAGGTCATCTGTCATAGGAGCAGTTATCAAACAAAAAGAATTTTGAATAACAAGTCAACTTTGAGTGTATATATTCTAAAAACTTTTTTCTCTAGCTTGATTCCTGTGTAGAATTTTCCACTAATGTACTGAATCATACAATAGTGATAATATTACAGATCATATTGTTTTCAAATAAGTGTATGAGTGAATTATGATGCTTAACGCAATTCACTGGGACATCATGATAGTTCATAGGTAATTCAATTATACTTCAATCACTCTTCGAAGCATTGACGTTGCATTTTTCCCTTTTTTATTATTTATTTATTTTTTTTGTTTTGATAAACTATAAATTGCTATCCTTTGTTTTTTCTTTATTTATAAGATAGGATTCTTTTTCGTCTTGAAGTTCAGTGAAGATTCATTCCATAGTTGAAAAATACATAGTTATCTTTTCATGTATGTCTTCGCTCATTTCTAAAATGAGTGCTTTACAGTTACTATGCCATGCAAACAAAGCGAGTTAACATTTAAATAAACAACTTTGTTTTTCAATCTACTCAACAAACATTTAATTAAATTTGTTATGAATTTTTGCTTATTTTTTTTTGTCTTATTATTTTTATCGATACTTGATTTTTTTTTGTGTTATCATTTTGTTTATTTTTGTTTTATGCTTGTTATTGCTGTGAAAATGTCAATAATACAATAACGATGGAAACGAAACGAAATGTCCTATTTTGTAATGAGAAAGAGTTAGAATTGATAGATTTTGAATTAAAATTTCTTGATATTTTTTCTATTCAAAAGAATTCGTCAATAGATTGAATAGATTAGTATTGAGAGTAGTAAACATCTTAAATACTCGTAGTATACATAATAAGTATTTTGTTTTTGAATAAGAATATTAAATAGAAATAAAATTCTTCATACATTGACATTGAATACTTTGAATCAAATTCATGTAGTTATTATAAATTTAAAATATTGAGTCCACAGGGAGTTATGTGTCAGATTTACATGGTAACGTTAATAATAAGATTGATGAAGAATGTCACTTGAAAAAAATTGATGTCGATCTTAGCGAAATGAGTTGTTATTGAAAAAACCGAGGTATAGTCAAAATAATACGAAATAACTTAACAAAGCAACTGATCTAAACGATAAATCTTTTTGAGTTCGAACTCGTTGCGTAAAGTTGACCTATGGCATGACGCATACTAACAATAATTATATTGCGAAGTGAAAACTTGTTCAAAGATAAAACTACTTGTCAATAGAATGCTGTGCAAATTTCAGCGTAAAAGATTGTTATCTTAGCGAGATATTACAGTTCCGAAAATCATTCATATCCTACGAACGATACAAGAGTCTCATGTTTTTTTTTAAATTACCAATATCCTTTTAATGTAACATTCTATTAAGCTAAAATTGTGATAATCTAAAAGTACTTCTTTACATTGTTGACACTTTCAAAAACATTGAATTTTAAAATAAAGTTTAATCTATATTTCAATTTTAAACCTATTAATATTTAACTAATACAAATATCAAAATCTCCATGAATCAGTTTTAAATTTCTTTTTTTTTATACCATAAAACCTTTTGAATTTGTCATTTGTTTTTTACTTTTTTTGCGAAGTATTCGATATTTTCTTTTGAATCCACAAAATTTACTTCAAGTTCACCAGACAAAGAACGATCACATTGTACTGATTAAAAGAACAGTAGAAATGCTCATTTAACATTGCAACACATACGCATAGAAAAACTGAAGTCATTCAAGTTGTGATGCGATTGCATTTTTCTTTCTTCATCTTCTCTGCGTTTCTTTTTTTTTCTCTTTACCATTTGTTTTTGCAAGGTAAACATACTCAAAATTGGTTGCTATCATTTATTTAATGGTCTTATTCATTGCTGGTTGACGAGAAAATGAAATTGGAGAACGTTGATGTTGCTAAATTGCAACTTACTGATTTACCAAAATTTGACAAATGTCCCTGTGAACTATGTGATGATGGTTGTTTTGATCGTGCAGGTTATGAACATCACCCTGAATGCAAGCGAAAACTAGTACAACGAACAAAATTACCATTATCACTTCGTTGTCCTCTTTCACATTATCAAGCAACATTTCAAGCAGCAGCAAATGTATCCGGTGGATCAACAGATCATCGTCGTCAACCATGTCCTCCTGCTCCTGATAATGAAATACCGATATCGTTTAAAAACGCACCAATGACTGGTCTTAGTTCACAGAGGGATCATTATCAACCTCCACCATTAAGCAATATTAAAAATCCTTCGACTATGCATATGAAACCGGCATGTTTTTTTATGGAAATTTTAATCTAAAACTATCGACTCTTTTTGTTTTCTTAGAAGAATGATTCTTTATTAATTCGTGCAGTTCCAATGGAAACTCAAAGTCAATATCAACTTGAATATGTTGAAAAACCTATTATGCCAATTGCACTTCGTCCATTAAAAGATTCTCAGTAAATATCTCTTTTTTTTTCGTAATATTTCTTTTTCTTATCATGTGTTATTTAGTATTAATCTCAGTGAACCAACAGCACCATTATCATCTCAAACAACAACTCGATCACATTTTAAACCATGGCATTCAGCACGATCACAACCATATGCTGAATTACCTCCTGTTGCAGGTAAAAAAACAAATAAACGAAACTAATTCTCTTTTGCTGTTTAAAATTCACTTGAAAATATGAAAAGAAAAATCGTTTATTTTTTTGTTTATGTTCTCTTCAAATATTGTTCTTTGTAAACGATGAAAAGAGTCTTAAGTTGGAGAAGAAAATAATAATAATAATAAGAAATCTCTTGTTTTCTTTTTATGCATATTTAAATAGCAAAAAAAAAAATAAGATGAAGATTTTTTAATAATATTTCAAGGTTTGTTTGAATAGGTAAATCGAATCAAAAAATAAAAATAAATTAACTGTATCTTAATCATCAGTCTTGTTTTTAGAATGTATCATAGTTTTATAGAAGGCAATGACTGATTTTTCATGAGTCTGTTTAGTATATAGCACACAAGAGAGGAGGTATATCAATCTTCTTCAATAATTGCAAGTTATTGATTATTTCCTAAGAAAAATAACAAAAGTTTCTGAATTTTTAGTACCTATGTGAAAATTCTTTTTGGATACACCTTCATTTTCAATGTTTGAACAGTTGCGCGACGGTCTGTTTTTGAAGTATTCTTTGAATCAATAGTTTCTTATTTTTTATTGTTCATTTACAATAATGAGTAAGATTCTTCTTGTAAAAATAATAGAAGATGTTTTAGTTGACGTGCTATAAAAATACTTTATAATTTGTTGTTGACGGAACCAAACTGTTGAAATATTTACCTGAAATCCTATATAATCAATCGTTTATTGGTTTCATGATGGTCATGCTTGCATTTCGATTATAATTTGTTATGTAAAAAAAGGTTGTTTACTGTAATTTAAAATACTTAGTATATAGCAATAGTGAAGATTTTGGTCAATAAAATTCCACAGGAAAAAGTTAATTAAGTATTTGAGAGCTAATAGCAATGTTTAATCACACACACACACAATCAATTTGTTTGAAGACATTTGTTGAAAGTATTTTTTTCAAATAGTCTATGATTAAAAAAACTCATCATTTTGGATTGAATGTTGTTTGATTGATGAAATACAGTCTCATATAGTAAAAGCATCTCTATGAATATATAGTGGAACGTTATCATAATGAAGTTCGATATCTTGAATACAAGTCTATGATCTTTGTCTTTTCGTGCCATTAATAAGTAGTTTTAGGGAATTCATGATTAGAAGTCTTCTTTCTTTTCATATTTGCTAAGCTTTTAGAGAGTATTGTATTACTTTTGCTTTAGAAAAGACATGAAATATTGTTTTAAAACTAAAAATATTGCATTAAATTGTTGCTGATGGAGATTGTTCGAAGAATTTCAACTGATTTATATATGACATATCCAAAAATTTGGTTTGTTCCAAGTATTAGGACATGTTCTACTACAGTGTTGTTTCGTCTTCTATTATTTTCTCATTTGAAAAATAACAAGAAAAAATTAATTATCAATTGATTTTTTAGGTCATGTTCTTTTTCCTGGTTCAAGCCGTTCTTTTAGTACCTCAACAGGAAGTACATTTCAACCATTTCCAAAAACATCAAATGTAAAACCTATTCCTCGACTTGAAAATCGAGAAAATCTTAAAGTTTCTGGTAAATAATAATCTTTATTCTAAAAATAAAAATTAATTATTTTGAAATATTACTACAGGTTCAATGGATTTACGTACAATGTATCGTGAAAGTTATATTCCACATGAACCATTATCAGCACGAAGTGCACCAACTGAAAGAAAAGATAAATCAAAAGAAGAAAAAGTATATACACGTCGTCCAATGTATGCTATAACACAAACAAGTGTAGATTATCGTCCTTATCCAAATCATCGACCATCACCACCAGCTGATATGGAACCATTTGTATCTCAAATTAATTTAGGCAATTCATTGACACCAGCTGTAACGTTAGTTTAATATTCAATGAAATAAATTCATTTGAAACTTTTTTTTTAATTTTATAGTAAAAGTCAATATCGTACTGATTATGCAGGTATTGATACAAGTAGATATCCTCGTGAACCAGCTGCACTACCAAAAGATAAAAAACCTTATGTTGCACCGATACAAAAGATGGATACAATGTCAGTAACACAAGTAAATCATCAACAATATCAATCGAAGATTTTATGTGTTTTTTTTTTTTTTCTAGAGAGATTTTCAACCATTAGATATAACTGCTTTACCACGTATTCGTTTAATACCAATGAGGACAACATTATCAGTTAATGACAAACAAGTTCCTATGGAAAGTGTAACAACGTCTCGATATCATTTTCAACCATATGACTCTATAAAATCCAATCGAAAATATGGTGAACCATTGCCTAGTATTTATATACCACCAACAAGTAAATTTGAAGGTTTAACAACAACCAGTGAAACATATAAAGGCCAACCAGGTAATTTAGTTTCTGTTTTTTTTGTTTTACATTGATTTCGATCTTATTTTTATAAAATTAGGCCAACGAGCACGTGCTTATATGCCTGAAATTAAAATGATTAATCAAATGGGAGAACATGATCATAGAACAAATTATCGAGTTGATTATCATCCACATGGTTTAACATTATGTGCTGCTAAAGCTTATGCAATGGCTCAACATAAACAAAAACCTACAACGCCAATTTCTGCTCAATAAAATAAATTTTATTCGAATACCAGCAACAAAACCTCCATTGTAACTTTTCAAATAATTTTATGGAATGAATTTAAAACAAAAATATATATTTTTTTTATATAACTATCGATTTTAAAATTATTAAACTATATACATCTTCTTTATTTAATGGAATTCGATCTTTTACAGACATGATTAATTCTAACACGATTGTTTAAAAAAAAAAAGAAAAAAGAAATTCAAACATTAGTATGTTGATATTTTCTAATCTGTGAATAATAACAAATACGTGGTATTAGTGTCTTCTTAGGAGTTCGCGTGTATACTCAACAATGTGCGCTAAAAATTCGTAACGTGACCAGGATTTCAACGGTTAGTGGAGCTTAAAAATGAATGGGATTTATTTGGTGGAGGAAGGCTTAGCTTCCTTTATTTACGTCACAACTAGAAACGTAATACAACTATATAAAATTATTTCCTATAAGTTATTTTTATTACTCTGAAACTTTATTTTTAGTCAATATACAGATGAACCAGTGATGTTAGTTTTTTTAATTGTCTTACTAATCGGTTAGATCATAATGTAAGAAAGATATATGATAAGTTTATTTCTTGTTGGATATTTTTTTCTGCTATATACAACTACCGGACTTCATTATTGAAAACGAAATTAGAAAAACTGAGCCGCTTTCTTGTTAATGATTTAGAGTAATTAATTTCGTTCTTTAGTTAACTATTTTGGTTTCTCTGGTTCTCAAATATCTTCTCTTCACAATAAATAATTCTTTATTGTTTTCTCTCATAATCTCTAATTCATGTCATCTCTTTACTACTTCTTTTTGTCTTACTATGAAAACGACTGAGATTTTATTCAATAATAATAAATAAAGTTGAACAGGCCTAAAACCAATAGGTTTAAATGGATACTCTATTTGGTTGGAAGAAAGATCATTGACTCTAACTAATCGATTAGTTTTTAAAAAAATCACTCGATAAATAATGTTCGATTAGAAGAATACTAAATAATGGAATGTACTGTTTCTTTAAATCATTACAATTATGAAGCCATAATAAATCTATAAGAATTAAAAAAATGGTATAATTTTTTTTTAAACTCTTGTCTCAAATATTCGATTTACAAGTGTAACTTTTGTATCAAATGTAGTATATTCTTACTGTTTTAATAATCAATAGTGATGATTGTCTTAGCATCAATGACTTTGTGTTATTCATATTACTGCCTCTCATAGGCGACAGAGCCTAGTTATTACAGTAGATAGAATTCCTCTTTTTTCTATAGTTGAGTAAATATTTTGTTGGAATAAATAAAGCAAGAAGCTACTCGTTTAATAATCTTGATCAAACCCAATTCAACTTGATAATTTTGTTGACAAATAGTCGAAAATTAACAAAAAAAAAGAATAGTAATAAATGTCGAGATGTGCGTCTGGCCTCTCACACATCCTCCTACCTTATAAATAATATGTCGATCTCTTGTCTAGAATTCACTAAGACATGCTATGATGCAAAGATACTAGCAAATTCGGTTGATATATTTATTAAATTAATAAATAAATATTTCTAAATAACAGTAAAAAAGAAAGTACTAGAGTTATAGGAATGCATAACTGAGAAAATCATATTGAGAAGAGACAAGTGAATATATGTAAAACAACTATTAGAGACATGACGTTTGAGAAAAAAGATTTGGACAATGATCAAATTTTCTTTTTTCATATTCTCCCGTATAAATATATTCTTTCTTGTCATTTTTCTTAAACCATAATGGTTGATAGTCACATTCACGATTTCTTGCTTCTGTTCTTTGTTGTTCTTCAAGACGATGTTTTTCAGCTGATGCAGCTTCTAAAATACCTTTTTCAAGAAATCGTATATCTTGACGATTTCGACAATCAGTTGGTGGTAATTTTGTTGAAAATATTTCTTCATTAAGACACATTGTAAATGATGTAAAATAATAATACTGAGGTCTTGATTCTAGTTCTTCATCAGTCATTGATGATAAACATCGATGCCAAATAAGACGAGATGATGGAGTAAGAATAACATTACATGGTGATGCTTTTAGTGTATTGAAACTAAATTGAATAGAATTATGACCACCAACTGAACAACAAGATGTAGTTTTTGATTCAAAATCATTTATATTATCAATAGCATAATAACAATGACCATAATTACCATGAAATGCACTGAGTTTATCATCTCCTAAACATAATCAAATTTGAATTTGATTGACAAGTATAATTTAATCACATCTCTTCAAAAAGTATGCAAAGAACATATTTTTATTATTCATGGAAACTGATCTGTATATTGCTTTTACTATTATATGAGTCATTTCAGGACAAACGATACATACTCCTTTCTTCATTTCACTTTGATTTTTCTCGAAGGTTACTTTTCTCGGCAAATTCTTTTAACACAAGCATATGTACAAATGTTGGCTCTTTCAGGTGATTATTAATTAAAAAAATAATGCGCGAATATTTTTTTAATGATACAAGCTGCATCGATGATGGAATTTTCAGTAAGTTGGGATTTCAAAAAAAAAAACGAATTTTCTAGAGAACTTGCTAAAACTTGAAGGAACACGTTTTCATTTTACAATCATCTACAGATTTCGAGGAAGGAGTCTGTACCGTTTGATATTGAGTTCAAACTTCCCATTCAGCTATAAGAGCATTTTTCTGTTTGTATATTCGTACTCCGTCACATTCCTAACAAAAAGTAAATCGATTTTTCTTGAAAAATCGAGGTATATTCAGATAAAAACTTAGCATACGGACTTCACATCCTTAGAAGTTGTCGACAGAATACACTATTCAGCTTTGAAAAATGCTGCCTCATTTCAGTATTTTTTTAAAAGTAAACATACATAAAGTGAAAGTCGATATTCTTCTTTTATGTTAGATCACCAATACTAGTTTTTTATTTATAAATTCTCTGAACTAAAGTTTCTCGGAAAGCTCATCATACTGAGATTCATAGATTTTAATTTCACGAAATTACGTCGCTAACAAGTATTTTAAAAAAATGAAAGATATATATACCATCATAGATATATCCACTAAATTTAAACATTTCAGAGGCTTTTGTTGCTTGTGATGCAAACCATGAATGAGATTTAATAGTAAGAACAGCTCGTCGATTCGATTGTGTATGTTGTAAAGTAATTTGTCCTTGAAATTCACACCACAAATGACCAAATAAAATGTTATGAACAACTACATCTGGTGATTTCCATGTATATTCTTCATAATCATTATCTTGATCATTCACTTCTTCGTATTGTTCATTATGTTCTTCAGTACATGAATGAAAACTTGATTGCGATGATGAACGAGATATTGAAGATTTTTTTCTTATACGAAGTACCCATTTACCTAGATTGTACAATATATTCATGAAAACTATAATTTATAAAAGTAAAGCTAGCAAGAAATAAAACATTGAGCAGTTGATGTCTTTTCATAAGAAAAAACAAATTTAAAGAAAATACGAGTTCAATCAAATTTGATGAGAATTCTAAGCATATGAAGTCTATCGCTTTTTTTTGGAGTCAAATGAACTGTTTTTCATCATTTTTCCTTATAAAAGAAAAATAATATACAATTTTTGAATGATAAATTAATGTAAATAACATGAAACCTGAGTGTATGAAATATTTTCTAACCTTCATCTAAAGCTGCTACATTTGTTCCATGAAATTTTATGACAGGTTGAATATTTCCAGTTAAAATCCAATTTAATCCACGAGCATGCATAGCAGATATAGGTGGATGATGACAAACTTGTTCAGCAATAAAATGAAATGGTGCATCTTTTTCATTTTTCAATTCAAATGTTTCACCTAATAATGGATTAAATGGTTTTGACGTTCGTTCGAGATGATTTGATAGATGTGATACAATGAAAGCTGTTAGTAAATGAAATCGTTCAATTGGTGTATCAGCTAATGCAGCTTGATCAAGTAATGATGAATGTTCTAAACATTCTGATAAACGTTGAAGAAAACTAAGAGGTTCTAAAAAGAAAAAGAAAAGGTAATGAACATAATGTGTTGAAAAAAATTCTTTATTTACCATTCCAAATAATAGGTATAGAAAATCGAGTAAGATCTTTTCCTATTGCTTGTTTCAGTACAGAAAATATGCTGTAGGCTGATCGATCAAGCATAGGAGACGGTAATTTACGACGTGATTTGGTTAAATCAATGGCCATTTTTATCTGAAAAAAAATTTGCACTTATTGTACAAAATATATTTTGTCTAAAAATAATCTCATCAAAACATGACAAAAAAAATCAATCAGTAATTATCTTAATACATAAATAAAAAACTAAAACTATATA
>CAJNOP010000058.1:612647-629143 GCA_905250075.1 Rotaria sp. Silwood1
GAACCACCAATGATTTCTGAATCAAAACCAATTGGAAAAAGAACAGTTGAAAGACATAAAAAGGTCACTAGAAATCAAAAAAAAAAGAAAGAAATTATTCTTCTATTCTATAATAAAAATCAAAAAAACAAAAAATAACGACATACTCGCAATAAATCCAGTAAGTCGACCATATTCAGCTATTGTTGTTTGTGTATATTGTGAAGTAACAAGAAGAAGAATAGTTAAAGAAAGAAGAAGAAAAGCACCAATTGCTAAACCAAATGATATAATCCATACTAAACGAAAATGATTTGGAATAAAACATTTTTGATCATTAGAATTTGATGATGAGAACATTATACACATTTCAATAAGACCAATAGATGTTTCACCTATAAATTAAAATCATTAAATAAAAATTCTTCTATTTTCATTTAAAATCAATAGTCAAATAAATATTAAAATGACTTCTATATAAATCTGATTTGACTTATTTCTTATTTCAAAGCATGCTATGCAGAATACTCTATCCGAACATATCATTATAGAAGCTCTATTCTAGAAATAATGGATAATACATCAAAGTCTATTTTGCTTTGAATCACTAAACTATGAATCATTCATGTAATTAGATTATATAGAATCATTTTAGATTGTTTACTTTCGTGAAAATGTTCAACGAAAAAAGTCTGTTAATCAGAGATTATTCATATTTTTTCAAAGATAAACGAAGCTTCGCTTTTTGACTGTCAATATTTGTTTACCTTGATTAACAGATAAAAGCCATCGTGGTCGTGATATGCTAATGAGAACAAGTAGATCAGCTATACAAAATAATACTATAGAAAATAATACGAGTCGATCTACTGTTGCCATTTATATGTTATCCAAATATCATCCTTGAAGAAAGAAAAGTAACATAAACCCAATCTTCCTTGTGATCAATGAGCACATAAATAAGATTATATGATTGGTTTATCATTTTTCTCCCATAGAAAAATAGCATAGTGACCTCTACTACCTATCAAAATGTCTATATTTTTGTTTTTTGTTTGTGCTTTCTATAATAGATTAGCTTTAACTGACTGAATCATAAGAAAAAAACTATAAAGTAATAGTAAGAAAACATGTCTCATTATGGTTTGGGCAATGTAAGATCTCCATCAAGTGAAAATGGTTGTAATGGTGAAACAAGTGAAGTCCGACGAAATATTCAAGATGATTGGCAACGTCGTGATGATATTCTATTATTGACAACAGCTATTAAACGTCTTGTTGATTTTCTCAATCAATTTGGTAATTTAATAATAATTGATTTTTATTATTTTTATTATTATTTGTGTTAAGAATCTTCATGTCGATATCGTTTATCAATATTAAATGAAAAATTAACAGCCCTTGAACGACATGTTGATTATCTTGAAGCAAGGGTAACATAGATTTGTTTTATTTCTCATTGATATTTGTCTTTATTTTTTTAGGTGAGCAAAGGCGAAACACTCAATTAATGGTCATCTAATTTGTAGTCAGTGTTTTTTTTTCTCTTCTGTACATTCATTATAAAAAAAAAAGAAACAAACAGATACGAAAAACAAATCATTTTTTTTTTCTTCTCTTTATTCATTGCAATAAAAATCATTCTTATTTGTAGATTTTATATTATTAAAATACGACAATCAATAAATGAGTTATCCTCAATCTACGTCTAGTAAGTTCAAATAAATGAATATTTTTCAATAAAAATATCATTTCAACTAGTTTGTCTAGTTACAATTCTATATTATGAATTGTTGAAAGAACACATTTCAGAGAAAATTCTATTGATAATCAAACGACTGTATTACTATGTCTTTCAACTTTACAGATAGAAATAGAATATGTAGATTTGTGTTTTAAAGCAGAGCCAGTCGAGTCATTGAAAAATTTCTATAGAAATTCTTATAATTAAAATGTTTTGATTGACTTTCAATGTAGATGAGTCTTAGTTACAAAACTGACATGCATAGCAATAAATTATATTAGCTTTATATACTCGACTATGCTCCTCTGAAAAAACAATGACTTACACTTCGCGTGAGTTGTTTTAAACAGTCCTAAGCATGACAATCAATACTTTTTGTATATATTTTTTAATGATTGAATTATTATTCGATATTTTAGATCACAATAGAGCAGAAATGTATGAGGTAAGAAACTATATCAATTTGTATTTCTTATGATTGAATATTGTTTTATATAAAGGAAGTTCGCCTTTGGAAAAATCCTCGTGAGCGTGAAAGGTAAAAGATGAAATAAATATCTGTTTTTTTTTTTTGATTAATATTATTTATTTAGATACGATAATATGGCTGATGTTTTTTCAATTATAACTACATTACAAGCACTTGAAAAAGCTTATATAAAAGATCTTGTTGAACCAGCTGAGTATGTAGTTTTTTTTTATCGAATGTTTATAGAAAATTTTTCGATGAAATTATTATTTTAGATATACAAAAAATTGTGAAAAATTATTAGCTAAATTTACAGCAGCATTTCGTCAAATTGAAGGTGAATTTAATCGTATTGAAGATTTTGTTCATAAATATAAAGTAAAAATAGAAAATTTTCCTTTCCTTTTCTTTTTTTTTTTATTGTGTTTTGTTGTTTTCTAGCTTGATTGTCCAGCAGCTTTATTACGTATTCGTGAAGGTCGTCCTATTACTGTTCGAGATGATCGTGGTAATATGGGCAAATCTATTGCTGAAACAGTTTCGGTATGAATTCAAAATAACAACAAAGAATTTTGTTTTTCTTTACGATTTTTTTTTATTAACAAATAGCTTTTTATTAATCTTATGGATAAACTTAAATTAAATATTCGAGCTAATGATATGGTAAGATTGTATGAAACATAGAAATCGAAGTTGATTATTTTTTCTTTTGTTCTAGCTTCAAACAGATGTTCGTGAATTGTTAGATGTTATTAATAGAATGAATATAATTCCACCGAATTATATCGGTCGAGAAAAGATTCCAAAATGGTAAATAAACATTTAGTCGCTCGATGACTAGATCATATTCTTTTTTTAGGTTGAATGTATTCGTAAATATGAATGCAGCTGAAGAAATTACTGAAGAACAAGCACGTCAATTTCAAATGGATCTTGAAATATGTTACAATGATTTTAATCGACTTCTTTCATCAAATGGATGAATTCGCTACCTGAATAGTTTTTCGCTATTTCTATTGTATAATTTAAAATTTTTCTTCAGTTGATCTTAAGTGATAAAGAAATAAGATGTAATTCTTTTCTAAAAACAACAAAGTTATTGGCTTTTAGTTACATCTTTGATTTAATTATAAAAATCCATTTAAAGTGATTATTTTTGATACGTTATTCATGTCTCGCAAAAATAGAAATATCATGATTTCTGGAATACAAAAAAAGAATCCTTTTCCAACATTCGACAATAACAAGTAGATCAAACTTCTTACACATAGTTCATTAACAATGGAAAGATGTTTATAACCGATTTATTTTACAGTTAAGCTAATGGACAGAATAATAATAACAATAGTAAATTAAGAAAAATGCAATAAATAATTAGCAACTAGCAATAGAGTAAGCAAAAAAAATAGAGCAGTAATGAAGAGAAAAATATTCTGTTCGAAATATAACTCATCTTATGAAATCAACATAACTAAAATTTACAATGTAAAACGATGTTGCAGATCGCAATTTCTCTCATCATTTTTTACTATGTAACCGAAATAATTTAAATCTCATATTAACTCTAACAATTTTTTCGTCGTATGTATCAAAAACTTCTTCACATAGGTTTTTAACACTATCAGTAAACATTTATTCTTGATACATGATTAATTGAATATCATAAAAAAAAACGTTTGACAAAAATTTGTTAATCATAAAACAAAAGATAAATGATCAAACGAACCGATGAGTACGTTCGGATATAGTTATTAGATTAAGTACTTGTGAATTAAATGAATATTTATTTTTCCAATCATTCGTCACTGCTTCATATCTATTTTTCACCATAAAAAATTTTTTTTTTTTCGCCTTCATATTAGTTGAATATGTAGAGAATGGAATAGAGACTGTTTTTTATCGATCATATCTGGTAATTAATGAAGAAGCTTTGGCATAATTTTAGTAACAACAATAGTTCTCTGAATTAGATTAGTATATTGTAAAAAATAGTCGATCGCGCAGGAAGTCATTAGAAACTTCTTCGAACTATGTCAGAGAAATACATGTCTTGAGATGATACAAAGATTTTCAAATCTTCAATATGTTCCGTAAAACGATAAATTTTGACAGGGCAGAATCGACTATAGATGAAATCGTTTATCATCCTTATGTTAATTGAAATCTGATGGCCGAAAATTGACATTGCTTTGCACTACATTTATGTAGACTTTTGCGAATTCTCTTCTTTTATTCGCCAGATATACGCATTGAAATTTATCATTTTCTGATATGATAATCTCGAGAATGACGATTCAGAAAACACATAGATAGACATTCTTGTATTGTCTTATGTATTCACGCATCAAAGAAGGTGTTGGATTTGAAAAAAATCTTTTTCTTTTGTCAGAAACTCTTATAACTGTTTCAAATCACAATGAAATATATATTTTAAGCTCTTTATTCCCTACAATTCACATTGTTAAAATAACTTTTATTCTCTTCAGTATCTAAATAAGAGTATTTTTCGGCATAAAATTTATGTTTCAAATAGCATATCTGACGCAATTTGTACTGTTTTTGTTAACGGTATATTGAACAATAAAACTAGGTAAATACTAGAAGTTGCAATATGAGTAATTGAATACTTTTGAAAGAATGATAAACGATCTGCTATGATTGTATCGCCAAAAAAAAATTAAGCGAATCAATAGATTGTTCTAAAATTTTTTTTTTTTTGTAATATACTAAACACTAAAGGATGTAATCTGACGAAAACCGGATGATTGTAGCTCATCTAGCTTTTGAGATATATACAACAGTATATAAAACAATTTATTAGACAGATTAATAGTCCAAATATATCATAATTCTTCAGTTGGTTTGATAATATAAGAATCTCGATCAAAACTATACACTTCTGAATTACATATTGAATAGTTTCGTAAAAATCGAAAAAGATGTTGAAGATGAACTAGTCATAATCGTTTTCAAGTTTACAACCAATCTAAAAAACAATCTTTCAGTCATCGCAATACTCAACCAAAATTGATTTCACCCACACTCATTCATCATCAAATGATAATTATTTATTCGTGTCCGAAAAATAAAGAGTACCAATATTATGTTGTTCTCGTCGAATAATAACGAATAAATCTTCTCCATCTAAACTACAGATGTCCAGACGTATTTCTTTAGATAGAAGAATGATCTATTGACTTGAAGCAGCAAGTCCATATCTATAAAAATAAAAAACTTTTCCTAAATTACCTTTTCCTGTAAGTTAGAAACATTGATTCGATCGATTGATTGTTTGCTTTTTATTGTTTAGATGAAATAATTTGTGTAAAAACTTAACTAATTATGTACAAGAAAGGATGAACTTATCAAATTGCATAAGTTAGCCTTGATAAAAGTAATAATAACTATCGGATAGAAAATGAACGAAGAACAAATAAGAACAGATCCAATAAACACTAATGTGCTACAAAAGAAAAGAATAAAAAGGAATTCTGTTCGAAATACCGAAATAAATAAGACAAAAATGTTTCTTTAATCATCGATTACTCATATTGGGTACATTGAAGATGTTGCATCTCATTTTCACGTATATGAAAAGAATCGTGTTGGAATGTTGTCAACATTAATGACAATTGATCTGATTATTGCTGAAAGTTCATATATACATCCAGATATATTGGAAGGATGATCATTATTAACAAAAAATTGTTTCATTGAATTCAAGTGATGATGATACAACATTGACACGTTATTTTACTCAAACACACCATATATCAAAACTAATGTAAGTTGAAGTAAATTATTCATGAATGAAAAGTTTTGTTGAAGGTTCTCTTATTTAATAGAAATATATTCTAAAAACTCTGACTTTCAATCTTTAAAATTAGAATAACCACTTAACAGCGTTACTATAGAAAATGTCAGATGACGATGGTGATAGTCCATTAATAGAATATTTCTTAGAAATATAGGATAAAAGAAAAAGGTAAAAAATAATAAATATCTACAAGTACGAATTTTATCAGCGAGAACAGTAAGTTTTTTCGAATAATAAATTAAATTAAAGTGTATATTGTCATTTTTGTAGTGAAGCAGTAACATAATGATGAACTCAATAGACTCATTTTTGTAAATTATAAATAAAAAATGATATTGCTTTGTTTCTTTAGAACTACCATCTATACCTGATAAACCATTACAAATAGTAACTATAGATTGAATATCAATACTTCTCTCATAAGGGTGTGGGTTTAGCTGTTATGTTAAGCGATACCTGCATCCGCACCCCACACCTCACACTCACCCACATCCCATCCCTACACTTCACACCCTTTCTAACTAAAATCGGTAGAGATATCCAAGACACGAATCCTTCTTCCTTAGTTTAAAAGTTACAAAAACAAAATATCATCATTGTAATGCATGTTTGATTTTTTTGCATAAAGATAGAAACTTGTGTCACGAATAAAAAACACCTGGTCACAGAGTTGATTGCATGATTATTTTGAGTTTTTTCTGAAAATGCTGCTATGACAAATAATAAAGATCAACAAAAGAAAGTACACGAGCAACGAATGAGTCAACGAAACAAGTACACACACTAATGCGGTTTTATTATTGTTTCCAGTGTTTTTTTCTTTTTTTGTTCATATTTGTACAGTTAGTGTCAATGTGAAGATAGAATGTGTAAATAAATAGCTTCTAAAAAAAAGTAAGATTGCATTTTTCTTTCTTAGCTTCTTTCTTTTGATGTGATTGCATCTAACCAAGAGCTTTTTGTTACTGTCTGTCTGTGTGTCTTCTATCGTATTGGCTAGTTCAAATCAATCAGAATGCATTAAAAATCAATTCAGTATTGTTCATTACATTACATTTATTCAGGTCCTCTCCATGGTCATTGATTCACACGCATTTAATGTCGTAAAAATCTATAGACTAAGTATGATTAACATCATATTGAAAAGAGTGTTAAATTCGAACTCATGTCCAAGAATCTTTAAAAGTTTGTCATGATGCAAATAGAGGTTTTCCATAAGCTTAAATATTTTTTGCAAATGTTTATATTGTGGCCGTATACGATGGGGGATGTGGATGTAAGTGCAGAGAACACCTGCACTCACACCATTTTTCGTGGGTTTCTTAGCATTACTTGGTAAATGTCGTCCAGATTTATCGATTGATATCAAAATCAAAGTGGACCGCTACCATTGTAGCAGAAGACTAAGTGGTATTCTCCATAGGATTTCATTCATGGTATGCGACTTGAATCATGTCCTTATGTAAAGAAAGAGATAGAATGATTGTTTCTCATATGTTCATACACCATTCAGCAGAGAACTAAAACAGCTTAATCTTTTACATAGATCGGCTTAGCATATGAGCGAATGGATAGAGTATTTGATTCCATTAATCTACGATTTCCAATAGTCGAAATGACAAAATACGTAAGATAAAATTGAATCTTATGAGAAAGTACGGACGATTTTGTTTATAACGAGCTCCTCCTGTTTGTGAACTTTGTCGTTTTTCAAGCTTTAAGGTGATTAAAATGAAGACAGCATAAAAAGTTAAACATCAGTCTATTCGATCAGTTGATTTTGTTCATTTTAGCTGCAAGAACAGGTCCTTTTTCTAATTGTGAAAGCTTCTCAGAATACTTCACACTATCAAGCTCTATATGTTTCACACATAATATATTTCTAAATAATTTCTATGGCGAACTGATATAAAGAATTCCTTTATAAATGAAAGAAAAGTTTTTGGCTTTCAGACCTGGAAGAGAATACGGGCATAAGGTTACAGAAAGGAGATCTGTTATTTTTATTTCGCGCATATAGGCTTGATTTATGTATGAAACTCTAGAAGAATCTATACATATTTCTTATTCATTTCAAAAATAATTTGTTCTGTTTAGGAAGAAATTATAACAGTTAATCAGAAATGCTCTGCTGATTATCGATACATAAAAATTTTAATACAATTTTTCAACATTGTTAAAATATAGTCAATATATCTGTTCCTTCACACAAGAAAATAAGTTATTCAGATAGTGTGAAATTTTCTGAGAAAGTTTCACGTTGGTACTCATGGGTTTTATGGCACGGAGTTGAACATACTGGAGTATGATATAGTTAAGATATAATGTAGACCTTATAAAAAGGACCATTTTTACGTATGAAGAAAGCAACTATAAAAATTATTCATTATAGAAAATTGTAGGACATCTACAACTGTATCGAATGGAGTTCAAAAGCAAAATTCACATATATTTATCTTAAACCAAAATCCATCTTTATTAATTCAAAATATCTTCGTCTTATTGATAGCTGGTTCTTGAATATTCGTTGTTACTCAATGGTATCTTATTATTTGAATGGTTACTATTTATTGACATATCAAACAGAAACACTGAACAATAGTTCGAGATTTATAAAATATTTTGATCTAACATGAGTATATTAGTATGAATAGTTTTTGTTGATTATTTCAGATGACAACTGTTTACAATGAAAAGTAAATTAATAAAGAACATGATTCTTCAGGGCGTCGAAGACAGACAGTCATAGTGTAGAAAGTTACAAATTCAAACACTTTAGTGATAAGACAAATAAAATTTTGTTTGTTTTATGTGCCCATTTATCAATCCGAGGTATTGTAGAATTCTCATGTCTAAACAACATTCAATATAAAATATACATTTTTCTTTACATATAACAGACAGTAAAATCCTACTAGAAGTAACTAACGCTAAAATAAAAAATGAATCATTAACGAGTAACAGTTGAACGCATAAGTATTCAAAGTATAAATGATCGAAAATCAATCAATATGAACAATAACATCGTTCATTCTTTACACAAGAAAAATACATAGATTTTGTTTTAATTTTTAATTTCTCATTTATTCAAACACTAAGAGAATATAATATACAAAGTACAAAACAGAGAATTGAATATTGTATGGCATATGCTGTATTATAATACCATTCAGGACGTTGATTACCTTTATTCGAATTAAAATTATTATTCATATTAGAATCTTGTTGATTTAAATAACGATTATTCATCCATCTTTGACCAACTGGACTATAAAGACCATATTGTGAACCATATTGTTGTTGAACATAACCATATCCAGTATACTGTCGACGATGACGACGAGCAGATTCAGTAGCTAGAAAAAAATCTACTTGAACCATTAGCATTACAATCATCGTCTCTCGCTTACCTAAGATAAGAAGATATATAACAACAATAAATAAAATCTTTTTCATGTCTAGAAAGATTCTTCACAACTTTGTGCTACTAACAACTGTATTATATATAGACAGACAAAGTTTTACTCGTCCTGTTTAAGTAATTGTGAACATATATATATATACATCTACCTAAAAGAAGGTCATATAGCGGGTAGTTCGCTTTTTTCTTTCGTTCGATCGCTTTCTCTGTTAAAACATTGAGCTCGATAATTGAACATACAGATTCGTAAGTGATGAAAAAGAGAAGTAAACTGCTAAGTATAGAGAATCTGAGTATACATAATGACAAGTCTTTTTCAGTTTTTGATCCATGTGCCTGTTTAGTTCAGTGGTAGAACGTCGCTCTCGTAAAGCGAAGGTCACAGGTTCGATCCCTGTAGTAGGCATCAAACTTTTTTCTTTCCTTTTCTGTCAATTGATATATTAATGGTTCTGTTATGCAACATGAGAATCGAGTATTACTCAAATATTGTTCTGAGTTTCTGATTGAAATTCTACAAGAACGTAAGCAAGGAACAATGTCTTGTTTGAAAAATTTTTCTTAGCTTGAGCTATTGCAAAATAAAATCATTGTTTTTTTTTCTCTTCTTTTGAAAATTCAATTCAAATAATAAAATAAAAATAAAGTATATTTTATTTGGTTTAATCTCTTTAAAAAAAAACAATTACATATCATACATGGAATACATTAAACCAGAAAGTACCGAATCAACAAGTATTTCTAAAACAAAATATTGTTATTCAAATTAAATCTAAATGGCAAAACTAACCTCGATTATCGTGATTCCAAGGACAATAATCACTTATAGAAATACATGGTCCATGTTCAAGAATATTTTTCATTTCATCATCATTCAAATCTTGTTCTTGTTGTTGTCGATCATTTTGATTTAATTCATTTTCATTATCATAAGGTGGAATTTGTAAAAAACGTCCTAATTCTTCTGGCATTATTGATTGTTGTTGACATCGTCTTAATATATCATTTAGATATATTTCTAATAATTGTCTTCGTTGTTCAATTACTTTTGTACTACGACGATGTAATAAAACTTTACGTGGTAATTGTGGTACAGATAAACTTGATGATAAACGTGTATGTAATGCTTCAAATTCACGATAACGACGATCAATTGTATGTGATATATGATTTGTACCACCACGTACAGTTATTTGATAGACCTATGCCAAAAAAAAATTTCTTTTTAATATAAAAAAAAAGAAAATATTTTTACAGTATATTTTTCATCACTATTTGTTGGTTCAATTATTCGAGTATTATCAATTGATACAGTGAATGGCATAGATATCATCGTGAACTTTTAATTGAATTTTTAGTTAAA
Organism: Rotaria sp. Silwood1; assembly: GCA_905250075.1. Lineage (NCBI taxonomy): Eukaryota > Metazoa > Rotifera > Eurotatoria > Philodinida > Philodinidae > Rotaria > Rotaria sp. Silwood1. The sequence continues at coordinate 623,441 of CAJNOP010000058.1, forward strand.
ATAATAAACATGAAGATAAAATAGATGCAGAGCGAACAAACGATTGAATGAAAAAACAAACGAGTAGATATTCTTGTTAGACAGATGTCACTCATGCAAAGTAAATCATTTAGTCAAATATAGAAAATTTATTAGAAAATAAATTAATTAATGTTTTATAATTTGATCGAAAAATTCTAATAAAATCAATTAAAGTCAGTACAGATTAGAGCTGTAACCAGTTTAATTATTTCTTCCTGAATGTTTGTAAAAACTTGAATGTAAAAAAAGAGAAATGAATGTTTTTTGAATCGATTTCTATTAACCAATTAATAATGATCCAACAAATCGGCTGGAATGAACCAGTTTAAAAATTTTCAATTGTTTACAACTGTGGTATAGATATCATACACAGCATGGATACATATGTGTCAAATACCTATCACTGGAAAAGCTCGAGCTCTGTCTTAGAATAGAATAGCACTTTTGAGTTCAACGTTTCTCACTTGTTACAATACATGAACAAATCGACAGCATTTTCGTATTATATGGAAATATACACTAAGCACTCATATTTGAATATTTCTGAACTACCTATTTAGATATTTCTATCAAGAATTTACAATGTATTCTTTATTCTTGTAAATATAAAACTTACTTCTATCTATATTATTAAGAACAAAACGGAAATTAGGCACTTCAAGTTAGTCAAATAAGTAATTCCATGTATGTATATATATATGTCACACTTCTGTAACTGATTTTTTCGAAATGTTTATTGTATCATGTTTGTGTAGTAAAGCATTTTTCTTGATAATAGAACACAAAAGAACTTTAAGAGATCAGAAAAGAACGATGAACGAGTCTTTCAAATTTATCTGATATATGTGTTCTAAACATACATTCAAATTGTTCTTTTTATGCACACTTAACTCTTTATTCGCACTTAACGAGTAAACAAACAGTTTTGCGATAAATTGGCTTTGTTTATATAGCATTGCGATGTAATGGAATACAATGTTTAGTATAAAAATTAACGAGTTTTATCAAAAATATTTCCTGTACAGAACAAAACAATCATCAAATCAAGAGTATCAAGAAATTCTGTGGCAACCTTTTTTTGAATGTAGAAAAATAATGCATTTTATTGAAGAACACTTTTATTGGCATTTAAACATCTTTTGGTATTACTGGATTTTAATCATTGGTAATTATAGTCCAAACAAAAGTAATTCGACTTGGGAAGGGAGACTTTTGAAAGTTAGAGATTTCATATGAAAAAGAAACTATATTGAGTCTTCCGTTAAATTGAGGTTTGAATTCAACTATGTATTGTTGTTTAGACTCTAGTAACTTTCCCCAGTATGTTTTATTCTAAGGTTTTTATAGTCTTTAGAAAAGATTTCCGATCTAATTTTTTAATATATATTTTCACATTCGACATTTTGTTTTTTTTTTTCTAGAAAAAAGAAATAGGTGAAGTCTCTACGGTAATTCGTTGTAATACCATATACAAAAGAAACAATATATTAGAAATAGACTAAACAGGATAAAAGTCAATCATTCTGAGATTTTAAGAAAATCTTTTATTATATACTCTAATATAGTATTGACAATCATGTTTTTCTTTTAAAGCAAAATTGTTTTCATATGTCTATCAACTGAAAAACTTAGTCAAAACGTGCTTAAATTTATAATAAACATGTAGATTTCTGCGAAATGATCCTTTTCGATGTCGTCTTTTCTAAACTTCCTAAATGTATATTTCTTTTTCTTTGGCATTATCGAAAATAAACAAAAACTACTTTCAACTTTAACCTCATGGCTGCTACCTTTCAAGCTTTTAGTCATTTGTTTTTCTTTCTTTCTAGTGATTACTAATACAACAAAAGTTGTCATCTTCATTGGTAATGGTATTTTTTTTTTACATAAAGGAATTCACAAATTTCAAATATACTTTCAGTCATAAAATGGAAAATTTCAGATGAAGCTGTAGGATTCAAAAAAATATTAGTCACACATCTGTCCTCTGATACAAACCTTTTCTTTTCGTTTCTATCGTTGCATTTAGTCTAAATGTATAAGAGCCCACTAATGTTAAGCATAGTTTCACCTTTTATTTTAATTGAATTGTTTTGTTTTTATCCTTCAAAAATACATTGAAAAATATCGAATGCTATTACAACTATGTTTGTTGACATTCGTAACGGCATATAATTCAAAGATGTTATTATTCGTTATACAAAAAAAAAAAAAGTAAAATAAAATAAAAGTTCAATTCTCATCATTGGATGATTATGAATATACATATGTATTCTCCAGAAAAAAAAAACATTTCTTTCTTATTAATGACCAAAGCAAACACCGAAACAAGCAAATAGAAAAACAACAATATAAACTACACAAGTAACTACCATAGCAACAGCACAAGCTAATTGTGCTTTGATATATGATACTTTATCATAAGGTATAGACGGACATGTTTTTGATGAGATTGTACCTAATGTAAGAGCATTAGTACAATCTTGAAGAACACCTGTAAAGTTACTGCTGAATGTTGGAACACCACGCATTATACAACATAATGTATCACCTAAATAACATTTACATGGTTCATTCATAAAAAGTTGATCAAAATAAATGACCACAATAGCTAATAAACCACTAACGACTAAAAGAGAAAATCAAATTTTTAATAAAGCAAATAGAAAATTAAACTATTGTTACTTACTGGTCATAATGAAGACATAAAAGGAATTACAACGTCCTCGACAACAACAAGCTTTAAAAAAAACAAACAAATGAACCCATTAGAATAAGACAAAAAAGAAATTTTTTTTAAAAAAAATATTTACTGATAAAAAACATTTGAAGAAATGTTATGATAAAAATAATACTAGCCCAAATTCCGACCCATATTGTACCATGGCCAAGATCAATATAATTAGAAACTATTTCTAAACCAAGAATACCAGCGGTTAACACCAATTGAACAATGCCTATAACTGCTGTAATCCATCGAGGAAATCGTTCTGTAAAACCCATGATATTTTCTTTTGCTTGTAATATCTAAACTTTTTTTTTGTAAATAAAATTTTTCCTACAAATCGATAGTCGAACACGTGAATAAACTAGAAGTAAATTAATCAACAACTGATGCCTTTATAGGTGTATATAATGTTTTGCTTAAGAAAAGAAAAGAAAATAGAAAAAAAATCTAAGCGAGAAGTGTTGCCCACTTTCTTTCTGAAGAAAACAAAAAGCAATTTGTACAAAAAACAAGTATCTTAAGTCAGATACTGAGTGACGTATGTGGATCGAAAAGAAAAGAGAGAGAGAAAGAGAGACAAACGAATAGAATAAAATAAACCTGTCGTGACAAATTCTCTGAATTTTTTTTCTTTCATTTCTATACACTGCTGTTACTTTTTTTCTCAAAGACTTCAATAACTATGTTAACTGTTGTTAATGTAAATGTACTTCAATTTTTCTTCACTAAAACACTTGAATTTGTGCATGGATTAACAAACTATGAAGACTGCATTCCAAAAACTTATATGTTGATTACAAGGACCGACGACAGATTGAAATGTTAACAACTCAATGATTCTACCAAATCTACATAGGAACTGAAACTCATTTACAAGTTTTATTAGAATACTATGCAATATATTTAAGTAAAAAAATCAAAGATGTTTGAACATTTCAACAACAACGATATCGTATAAATTATCCATGTGAAGTAATAAGAAAATTTTATGTTGGGTTATGATGTCCATCATCCATTTTATGAATAATAGTGTCGAAAAAAAAGTACTACATGATTATAAACATCAGTACCTCTTTCATCACACGGCAAATGATAAAAACAACTCTTCAAAACATTGTTCTAAATCATTTCTATTACTAAATTCTTATTCACAAATAAGTGGATCTTGGAGTTTAATAATAATTTTTTGATGATGAAAATACTTTTCAAATATTTTTTCATATTTCCTTTGAATGTTGATAGAGACTTACTAAACAGACTGTCCACAAATGACTTCGTCCTAATAATAGAACGTTTTCTTTTCAGTTCATGTTAGGGTATCATTTTGTCTCATTTGAAGTATTATTAATTTTTGTGAATCTAAGGTTATCTAGAAAGTTCGTTCTTTCGTTAGGAGGTTTGTTTTTCTTTGTCTTCAAAAAGCCTTTGAAAACATGACTTTGTTTGAATGTACCATTTGAAATTTATTACAAAAGTACACAACTCAACGTGATGAAGAAAAAAAGGACAAAATGTTGAGTATGGTGTGTTTTTTTTTGTTTATTTTTCTACAAATATTTACTAAATTAAAACAAGTATTTCATGCAACCTTTGTAATCAACATATTGAAGTATTCAACAACAAAAGAATTGTTGGAAGAGACTTTGTCTTCATAGGGATTAGTTAAATCAAAGTAGCACAATTTAAGCCACATAAGACGATGAAGTTTACTTTGTCATGCATATTTTAATATGCTTTCTTTCGATACATGTGTGGCTGCTTAAAGACAAGACACTATTTTTCTCAATAATTAATGTAGACTAGTATTTAATATTGTACTTATTGGTTATTGTAATACAAAAACCGTTGAAAAAAAAGCAACCAACATTGACTAATACGTGCAACAACTTGTATGTAAGATGCCAAGAATGGAAAACTCAATTGTGCGCAATGTTAGTTTTATTCATATATTGTTTTATAAAGTGTGATATAGTGATCACAATATATGGCTTTCGGTTTCTTCGGTCAACTTATTAGAGAATGAATTTGAAAATGCTCCACAAATATGAAAATGGATAAAACAAGAATCGCTGATTTATGAAAACTTCAAATTTTTTGTCATTTTTTTGCTAGAACATTGTAAAATAAATTCTGTTTTTATTTGTTATCTAAAACTGATCCTCCAAGTATCCGAGTTTCCAAACCAATTTATATAGTGTTTCTGTGAAGGAACCTAGTCAAGTGTCTTACTTTTAATTAGAGCCTTTCGATAATAAGCTTTAGCAGCACCTATAGTCGCTGCTTAAATTTTTATTTCTGATTTTATTTTGTCGAAAGATAGGCCACTATTAGCGACCTATGAATTCAAAATATCAGCTCTTTCTCATTCGTCCATGTAAAATCCTCAAGTATACATGTGGCATTACTTTTGATCTTTAGTGAAAAAACGCTGTTTATACGGTGCCGTTGGTATTTTGCACGCTTGTCAAAGTTGTATAACTGAATAACCTGCACAATAACATTCAACAATTAACAATGACAATAGACGCGCAAAAGCAACGATTGGCTAAAACTAAGATTTTCTAGTTTTTCGACTCAGGCCACGTGAACTCTCACCATCTGAAAATCGTTTTATATGTTTTCTGAAAAACTTTGAAGTTCTTCATCGTTTAACGTATTTAAAAAAATACCTATTTAGCTTTTTTATATTTCACTGGATTTCTTAGAAGATTGTATTATCTCTGATATTAGTAGCAAAAATATACAAACTATTAAAATTTTCTTCATGCTTGGCTGTTTTTATTTTTATTACTTATTTTCGTAGGAAAATAAATAGCATATTCTGAATCCATTAAAAAATCTGTGCCGCTTTATAACTACTTTGACAAAATTTAATTTCGAATGAAAAAACTCATAGAATCGATTTTTCATAGAAAATAAATTTTGCCAAAATCTATCTGATTCAATGTAGTTTT
>CAJNOP010000058.1:635211-647683 GCA_905250075.1 Rotaria sp. Silwood1
AACCCATCGAGGAAATCGTCCTTTAAAACTCATAATATTTTCTTTTGTTTGATCGTTTCAACTCTTTTTTTGTTAACAAAATTCTTCTTGCAGATCAAGACACAAAATAAGTAAGCAAACTAAAGGTAAATTAACCAGCGATCGTTGTTTATATATATAGAGATGAAATTCTCTTTGAGAGAACATAAAAATGAAAAGAGAAAAATGTAGTCTATCTTTTTTTTTTCTAATGAAAACAAAACGTAATACATATGAAAAAAAAAAGGACATCTTAAGTCAGACACATCATGACGTATGTTGATCGAAGCAGAGAGAGAGAAAAATATTTAACTAGGATAAAAATCATACTGTAATGACAAAATTTATGACTTTTTTTTTCATTCTTTATTCACTACTGTTGCTTTTTTTTCTCTACATCTTGCATAAAAAATATTCACCGTTGTCAAAGTAAACTTCAGTTTTTTTCTCATTAAATAAATTGAATCTCTGCATGACTTAAATAATTATGGATTCTGAATTCAAAAAGCTTCTATTATTGATCTTAGACAACTTCGTTTTTCGCTCTTTTTGCTGTATTATTACTTTTGTCTTCAAATTACAAGAAAAATTTCAGAGCTCCAATTATTCTTTGCCTATATGTATTACAAAAGTATTTTAGCGGAAGTCTTAAATGAATTTGAGTTTGTGTTGCAATTTGTCAAGCCTACGAAATTATTGATGTGTTCAGCTGCTAGAAGTCTCTAATGGACACCAGGATTTCGGAAAAATTATGTCTTTTGAATTTTTACCTTAAACTATATCCATTCGAAGATGTCTATACACAGGAGCTCGTGTGGAAAGCTTCAGCATTTGTATAATTCAAGTCTCTTAGATGCAAACTTTTTAAAATACTTTTGTCTAATACACGACGCTTCAAAAAGCATTTATTTTTAAAAGATTCACAGTTCAGAGATACTTAGTCTGCAAATAATGAAATTCTTCATATAAATTATAATGGCGATAGTTTTAAGAAAAGATTGAAAAACATAATTTTTCCAAAAAAAGCTGAAATTTCGCGGGGACTTATTGTAAATAGAAATATTAGACATTCAATAACTCCGTTAAGCTTCAATCGGAACTGAAACCTATTTAAATGTTTCATTAGAATATTATATAATACCTATAAGGAAAAAAAACCAAATTTCATGATTTCTTTCTGTATTTCATTTAATTCATGATGTATCTTTAAATGACGGTGGAAAGAAAGTCGTTTATGACTAGAACTGAAGAACATTTATCATTGTGCGTCTTCGCATACTATGGGAAGGTTAAGTTCTTAAGGATTCATAAGCAAGGCATGATAGAAATTATACATAGCAATCGAATAAGAACAAAATCAGTTATCACAGCTTATAGATTTATTGTCGGGAAATCAGTACTGTTTTAATATCACATTGAACGATGTATTTTTTCGCAAGTTTGTAATAAAACTGATGATCATTCAAATGTAACTTGTAGTTCTAATAGGAGAACTCCTCTAGATTGTAAATAGCTTTTGAAAAGAGAGCTATTTAAAATAAACATGATAAAAAGTGATAGAACATGTCATGTTCTGTTGATAGTGGAAAATAAATAATGATTTGTTTAAAGACAAAAGTCGTATTGAAACTAAAATTTTCTTGTGTACATTGTTTAATGCTTTAATTATCTTTAAAGTTTTTTAACAAATATGAAAAAACAGTGTTTTGTAGTAACGAATGATTTGCTTATTCTTGTCATCCGTCATTCTTTATACATTAATATAAGTCTCGTTGAGAAGAGTATGAGCGAAGCTGTTTATTTTAAAACGCATATTTTTAATCAACACATCGATTGCTCACTGAATTATTAAGAACAATCGACGTAATATAGAAAGCATTTTCTCATAGGCAGAAGAAAACAATCAAATATTCATATGAATCATCTATTGATGAATTTTTTATTTAATTTTTCTGTATAAATATTCTATGCATGGTGTATACCTTCAAAACGTTATAATACAATCAGCAGTGTTCAGACTTCCGAAAAACGAAATTTCAAAAGTTTCGGAGATTTCAAGTATTTGTGTTCGGAATTGCACGTTACTTCCTAAAATGATGTAATTTCCGCAATGACGTACTTACAGAAATTTTTAAAATTGCTGAAATTTCCAATATGTCTAAAAACTTTTGATTTGCACTGCTATATAGTAATCGAGGTGATGGAAATTTCAGAAATATGGGTAATTTCCTTTTTTGGAAATCTGAACATACCTCAATACAATAGACTCTCCCGTAATTTTTCATATTTTTCAATCTCTTCAAATAAACTTACACGTCATATCTTGTGATTGGTTCTCTACATGAATGAAATTGTAGAATGTTAAATTTTCATGTCTTTCATAGAAATTTTCTTATTTTTGTTATTTTCAGGCAAAATACTTATTAACAGATGAATATGGATTAATACAAAATCAATAATTTTGTACATGATGAGATATACACAATTTATTTTCTACTACTATCATCAATATGTTTCGCTGATTCATGTCCTAGACAAAATTATTTATTAGAATATATCAAAAATGAAATAATTCCCAATAGAATTTACTATACTGAGTACCTGCCAAGAACTAATTCTTTTCTTTCCGAATACTTTTTTTTAGTTGTGCGTTTAGCTAAATATTGAGATGTACTCAAGATTGAATTGTGCTTCAATAAAAAAAAATAGTAACGAGAATTTCATGTTCGTTTACATGTTAACCAAGTGAAAAGTGTCGTTTAATTCGATTGAATTATCAGTAAAAGTGCTGAAAAAAATCAAGTGTTGATGTTAAATTGAATATGGGTGAGTGTGTAAGTATGCCTGTTTGTCTTCTCTTCCTTCTGTGCATTTATTCTAATGGATCAGATTGATCAGGTGCACTTTCCTATGTGCAGGAAACTTAGGCAACTCCAGTTAATAGATCAAAACAACACATTTACTTCTGAAACAACTTTCTACGCACATAATATCTAATTTTTCTCGAATGAAATCATCAACGAAAGTATATAGTTATAGATGTGGATGGGAATCTTATTCCGTTCTCTTCTTGTTTAATGTTCACACCCATATTATTAGTGAGGTTTTTCAACAATAGCTCGAAATTTTTGTTAGCGTGACATGAAAAACGACGGAGGACTAGTTCACTTGAATTCCTCTCATATGAGGACCTCTGAATGCAATAAATCCGAAATAAATTTGGCATTAAGAATTTTTTTTCTTACAAAAGTCCAACACTTCAGATATTTATTGTATCCTTAGACAATCTTATTCTTAATGTTTGAAAATATTTTTATTTCTACAGTTCACATAAATATCTTAATCTTAGTTTATACAAAAAGAAACAAAAAAAAAAAAAAACCAAAAGTCAATTTTTTTCTTCTATGATGATTTCGTTGGCGGTTTTGTATGTCCATCAAGTGTATAAACACCATTGATTTTTGTTAATTGACATATTTCACAATTATTAAATTGTTTAAAGTTATCTAATTCATCAACATTCCAACGAAAATAACGCATAAGAAATAAACGCATTAATAATCCATGTGAAACAATAACAATATTTTGTGTTGGATCATGATGTCCATCATCCATTTCACGAAATAAAGTATCAAGAAAAAGTGATATACGATCATATACATCAGCACCACTTTCACCACATGAAAAACGATAAAAAAAATTTCCAAATTGTTTTTGTTCTTCTAATTCTTGTGGACGTCTTTGTAAATCAGCTATATTACCAAATTCTTGTTCACGTATACGAGGATCTTCACGCTCAGTTAATATTTGTGATGATGAAAATGATTTTCGAATATTTATCCATGTTTGTTTTGAACGTCGATATGGACTCATATAAACATATATAGATTCATTACCAATTAATGAATGAAGTTTTTCACCAGCAATAAGTGCTTGTTGAAAACCTTGTTCTGTTAATTCAACTCGACTATCAGGTACACGTGAACATAATGCTATTAAAAAAAAAAAACAAGAAAAAAAGAATTTGTAAAAAACAAACTTAATTAAATATCTACTTGGATCAATATTTGCTTGTGATTCACCATGCCGAATAAGAAATATACGTGAAGGACGTCTATCACGACGAACCCTTTTATGGTAATCAAATACTACACAAATCAAATAATTAATAACACTATTTAACCATCCAGTATACAATAAAATGAAGGAAATAAGACCAAAAAATATTAAACTAATTATTAATGCAATCATTTAATCTATTCCCAATAGATCATTAAGTATTATGCAAAGTATTGTATACGACTGAAACCTTTTTTTTCTGTGTTTTTTCACAATATAAGATTCATAAACTCGATAATGTCTTTATATGAAGACAGAGAGAGAGAAGAGAACAAATTGTATAAATAGATCTTTGTACTTATCAACCTTTGATCACGTGTCAATTAGTTTTAACGGCATTTCAGTACGAACAACAAAAAAAAAACTATGTACTTCTTATATATAACTACACATGTTTTTTTTTTCGATTCTCTTGTTTTTCTTTATTTTATATATTATGGAATTACATGAAAAATGACGTCTAATGTTTATCATATAACTTATTCAAGGATAAATGATATATTATTTCTACTGATCGATCTCTATTTTGATTCTTCGATGATTTCTTGTCGACAGACTTGACTTTTTATTTTTAGGTATAAAGTCATAATAATATATTAGAATCAAGATCAATTATATATTATTGTATTAGTTTATATTTAGGCAGAAATGTTCCAAGGTCTTTAGCATTTGCGGAAGTATCTAGGGTTTTTTTTTGAAAGTTGCTAAAAAAAAACTGAATAAGATGCTTGAACTTCGCTGAGAAAAAACAAAACAAAAAACATATTATTTATAAACATATAATGTTTGATTTACCCGTACGACTTGATATTATGATATATTATTCTTTTTATTTACGTTCTGAACGTACATCATACAAATATATACTATGGGATTTTTTTTTCGATTACTTATTCATCTTAGTATTTTTTTGATACTTTTTTTTTCTTCATTAGTATGTTTAATTAAAAACAAATATTTATTCATAAAAAAAGATCCTGTTTTCAAGTACAAACGAATAAAATATGAACTTCATCGACCGATAATGATTTAAATGTCTTAGATGGAAACTTATAGAATATATAAACTTAGCTCAAACAAAAATCTGTCTTTAATATGATAGATATAATTTATTCATCAAATTTAAAAAAATTCAAATATTATTCATAAAAGTAAAAAATAATGGTATTTCAATTACTCGAAAATCGAAACTAAACATATAATATAAGTTATAAAGTTATGTATGATATCTTATTGAATTGTAATTAAATGTTGTAAATAGATTGATATATAATAATTTCCAACAATATGATAATACCTATAAGACATCAACAAAGACATGTGTAAGAAGAAAATATTTTTGAACAGAATTTTTTTCGTTAGAATAAAATCTTGAAATGCAACATAAAAAAAAAAAGAAGATTTTCACATGTGAATATTTTATACATACGAGAATAAAAGTATACGCTTTATCTTTAGATAATAATGTATACGATTTAAAAAATTAAAAATCTTTTAACTTAACTGAGTTTAAAATATGAGAAGGATGATACATACGTTTGAAACATTCATCATATACAGATCGTATTTTAAAAGTAACAATCAGATCAAATATCGTTGAAAAACTCAAAATCAAACATAACATCAAAGGATTTTTTCTTCTTCTATAAATTCAAGCTAAAGTAAAAGATCTGTTAAGATTTGATATAGAAATGTATAAAATATACTTATGAACAACTTCCAATTTGAGTTGATAGCATCTATTGATATGTTAAAAAGACATGAAAAAAATTTTTTATCGAACATGCTTAGAGTTCAAAGAAGAATTGTGAAAAATTATTTGATATTGAGGTAATGAAAAAAAAACAATGTTTAAATTAGGTAACAAAGAAAAATATCCTAAATATTCAGTTAATACTAAGAAAAATGATGCATAACATATTCACGTTATCGTTTTGAATTTCAGACGGTGCATGTCGGAGAAATTTTGAAACTATTCGAAGAGATGCTAATGATTTTCATGATCCTGCGTACAAACATTACATTGTATATAATGAATAATTTTCAATGAACAAGATCGAAAATGTATATTCAATACTTATTCATATTAATCTATTTAAATAATTTAATAGAATTTTATATGAGATCTTATGAAATAAATTATCCCAGTTGATAATGATCGTATGTTAAAAGAATTACCACAAAAAAATAATGCAAGCAATTAAAATGATATGAAAAACCCAGTTATTAGTAACAGCACACTCAAAAAAACTTGAGTTCGGTAATATGCCTACTGACAAAAATTTAACTATTCATTAATATTTAAATTCAATCTAAACTATTTTTAATTTACTGTCAAAAACTTCTATCCTATTGTCAAGATTATATCAGTTACAAATATAATACAACTGTACTTGTTGACGAAATAGTATACTTTCATGAATAAACATGCCTTTCAACTATGTTAAATAAATAATTTCAAATAAGAAAACATCAAATATTTAAATTCTCGGAAAAAAAAGCCAGTCAAAATAAAGTATAGATGTTATTAAATATTAGATACTGTGAGTGATTATCTTCGTTGGGTCATGATGTTAACGTATGTGAAACATGGCAAACAATAATAGAATTTATTACAATTAGAAATTCGAAGAATTATATGAATTTCACATTGTCGGTCTTCGCGGAATCGGAGTAACAAACTGTTTTTTTTTTCGAAAGAATTAGTTGATATTAAACAGATCAGTTTGTCATCGGTTATTTGAAGAACTTCAATCGACCGATCTGATCCAAGTATTTTTTTTTTGTAAAAATAGTCATTATATAAATTCATCTAATAACTATATCTTTCAATTTGTGATTGTTGTCCTTGAAAACTGATTCATTTCTATGTCTTTATAGTACATAATTAATTAACAAAAGAAAATAGTTTTTTTTTTCTTCGAAATACCATACTCTTCTATTACAACATTATTATCCCATATTTTATTCTATTAATACAAAATAAACGAGAATAATCAACTAAAAAGTTCAATATATTTTGATGCAAATCATCTTTATCAATTAACTTCATATTACATAGAGGTAAAAAAAAACATCTTGATGCTTGCTTGTTAAATTAGAGCAAATATTTTCATATCACTACATATATCAATAACAAGTATGATTAGTTGTATATAAAACTAATAAAGAAAAAAAAATGTACTTTATACTATAGAATCACTTTTTCTTTCTTTATATTACATGAAATAATGTGCATCTAAAATCTATGACAGAATAAAGAAAGGAAAAAGAAAACTAGGCCACCCTGCTATGAATATAATCAACCAATATATGAGTCAATGATGATTCGGTTTTTTTTTATATGCATCTCAATGATTTTAAATGTGTTAAAGCATACATAGTGTCTACTCAGTACATTTTTTCAGTTGAATGAATACGTTAACGATCAGGATAAAAGGTTATTTTTTCCTTCATTTGTATTACATTTTTTTTAAAGAGATAGCTTTTGTCTTGTGATTTGTTGGTTTTTTTTTTATTAATCACCTTATTTTGTTTACTATTATATAGCAAGCAATCATTGACGTATTTGAATAATTTCCTTTATCAGTCTCTATTTTGATATTAAATAGTAACAGTCTATATGCAAAACGAACACTTATTACCAGCAAGAGATCCTAGTGGCAATGATACAATATCCTGTATACCTGATGTTATTAATGATAATTCATTGAATTCCCATAATAATGACAATCATTTAAATATTTGTCAAAATTATCTATATCCGATACAATCATCTTTAACAATGACAAATGAGTCTGTATGCATAAATGAATATGAATTAGCTGAACCAATTATAAAGTCTTCGTCTAATGCAGAAGATACAAAACTTGAAAATGAAAAAGTTTTTAATCGTGTATTACGACGTAAGAAAAAACGTCAAACAACACGAGTATCGAAATCAAAACATAATCTTATCAGAGAAAATTTAGAAAAACAAGTTCGTGAATTAGAATTTAAACAAAATCATCTATTATCACAAGTTGAAAATCTTCAATTATATAAAGAACAACTTGAATTAACATGTAAACAAATCTATTCAAATTATAAATTCATTGGATGATTGGTGTAATTATAAAAAAAAAGAAAACTTCGATCGAAAAAGAAATCTGTAACAAAGCGTACCTATTTATTAGGATGACAAAGGAAGAAAAAGCATCCTTTTCATTGTAGCAGTAATTACTTTGAATGTAGTATTTTTTTTTTTTGTTGTTTTAAAAAATAAATTAATCTCTATAATAAGCACATTATTTCTTAGTTTAATTTATTGATTGAAGATTTTTTTCTTTTTTAAAAACTCCTTGAAAATTATATTACTATTTGCAGCGATGATTGGTTTGTGTCATATCACATTTTATATCTTTGTATTTTTCGGAAGTATATTTACATACGTATCGATAAATTAATCATCCAATTTATTATCAGTGTCAAAACAATCATTAATATTGCAATGTGACCATTAAATAAAATTCTATATTGGTGATTTTTCAAAAAAAAAAAAGAATTCAGATAGATTTCGATCATGACAATATGATGAAATTTAAGAAAAAAAAGACTTCCAAGGTCAGCCTTTTGGTTTTTTTCGACATGCATATACAGTAAATTTTCTCTAATGTATAGACACTTTCAAGATCGATCAAAAGTGATTCTTATTGAGAGATAGTCTTCAGTCACAATCGATTTTTTGACTTCACAAGGTTATTTTTTTTTTGTTAGCAATTAATTAATTCAGTTTTTTTTAATCATCGATAAATCAATGTGCGTTGATATGATTTGATATTACTAGCTGTCAGTAGAAAAAAAAAAAACAACGAGGCGTTACTCGATTATTGTTGTCTAATATGGTTTTTTTTTTATTTTAAATATTCACAAGTGGTCTACTATCTTTTCCTGTCTATCCTATGATTGTTTATCGTAACGCAATAAATATAACATCATTTTTTTCTTGCGTTCTAATTACAAATGATCGAGCGCATATTGTTATTGCTTAGTGGACCAGAAATAAGAACCTGATATTCACAATAAAAATGTGTTCATATTTGGTAGATTCATTCTTAGTAAAATTTACTTTAGCAGACTATAAACTGTTCTGCATAAGAAGATGCTCACATAGAAAGGTTTTATCGTAGGTTTTAAAGACTTGTCATGTGTGTAAAATAATAAACGAATTCATATGTTTTTTTTTCTTTTATTAAACTATCACAATATAGATTAAATAAAAAATAAAAATTGAACAATAATTGTTCGCATTCATGTCCTGAAAAGTTTTGGATCGTTACAAATCAATCATTAAAATTCATGAATTTGATTAATCTGACATTTTCGAATAGATAAGTACTTATATTAAATTTATTACTAAAGAATTAAAATCTAGATTTTATTCTATTAATTTTTAATTATTACTTAAACAGATAGTAATAAATAATTCAAGAATGAATTGTAAAAATATACATAAATTAAATTTTTCTTTATTTGTATTCATAGAGAATATATTTTTTTTCGTATATTGAAGTATATTTAATTATATAATGTCATAATAATAACTATTAAGAATCAAATAATCTAAAATAATAATCAATAAATTTCAAACATTAACAATTTTGTTTTATCATTGTAAATATGTTTTATCAATAGGATAAGAAAATTATTTCTACTTGAAATATTTGTATAAGAAATTGAATAAAAACTATGATTGTATAGTTATTTATTTTTCTTGATACTATTTATATATCAGAATGAAAAATATGTATAAACTTCGTATCATACGCAAAAAAAAATACGAACATAATTGTGAGCTAAATAATATACGAATATATGATGACGACTTACAGCTGTTTACGAGCATGTCTATTTGAAATCAATCAGATATTTTACCTTAATCATCACGGAAAATGACTCAATATTATTGCAAATTGACGGGTAAAATGAAAAATATATCTAATAATAAATAAACACTACTGATGTGACTTATATATAAAAGACTTCGTGTTGAAAAATTATCATTTTTCGAAATAAATAAATGTATTCTTTTTCAAGAAAAAGTATATCTTGTTTATAATTAGTTATCTCAATTGTCGAATCTAATTTAAATCCGCAGAAAAAAACAATTTTCGATAAAATAATTGTAATTTTTTTTTTTACAATAAATTCTGATAAAATTCATATATTCAGTACGATGTTACTCAAAGACACCCATATTTCGTAAGCCAACACTTTTGATTTCTTTTTGTGACCATTACATAGCATAAATTAATGTCTATGTATTCAGTACATGTTGAAATTCAAAAATTATCAACAACCGTACAATGTTACACATTACTAACTATTCAAACAATCATGAACATACAACTCATTATTATCTTGGAAATCAAGATGGTGAGTTGACGTATTCCTAATATAGAATTTTCTTTGGTGAATCATGATTCAAATTTCAATAAAAATAAATGAAGTACTTTCTTAACAATCGATTGAAATTAAAATGGGCGATGATTGATAGTGTGAGCTCAAGATTTCCTATACGATAAAATCATATATATATAAAAAAAAAATTGAAATTTGTTAAAAAACGGACATGATTAATAAGAAAATTTGATTTTAGGTGAATTTATTAATTTTGTGTGATAATTAACTTGAAAAATGTTATTAGAAAAACTTCGAAGGGAAAATAGTAATAAATACAAATAAAATGATTAGTCGTTGATAGATATTTTTCTCTCGTTCATAAATATTGCTTTCTATTAATAATAGAAAAACTTCAATCGACTCCAAATTTTATTGATCTTTTGAATCCAATATTCATTGCTGGTAAAAGTAAGTGCGATCAAAAGTAATTTTATTAAATATGTAATGAGAACATTGATTAAATTGATTTAAGAAGACATTAAAAGATTAGAACATGCAGTTCTAAAAACAAAAAAAAAAATAGAAAAATACATCAATCAACTTAAAAACAAAAATAGATGTAACGTTTGAGGAGTTTCAATTTTTAGCAGATATTCATCGTGTAACTTTTAAAAATAATGTTTAAATAAAGCTCACCTAGTTACAGAGACATATATCAATGTTCAATTTTCTTCAAAGAATTACCGTTGATTTATTACTAATAAAAATCTCTAGAAATATTTTTTTGTTTTGATTTCTAATATACAATTGATTATGGAAAATGGATTCTCTTAGAATTGAAATATATAAAATAAGAAGAGTCGGTGAAGTGCACGACAACGAACATAGGGTAGCGGTAGCGATGTGATTTTTAAGATTAGAATTCAGTGAACAAAGACAGTGTAAGGTGAATAAAAGAAACCTTTATCTGTAATCTTAATTTCATGCATCAGTGTTTGTTCGCAGAATGGGATGGCACTGCAAAAAATTATAGAAACGACTTCATAAGGATTAATATTAATTTATGCGTTCTCCTTATATTTATTCGTATAAGTCACCTTTATCAACTAAGTTAGTAACCATTATCTGATTTGATATAACAAAATAATTACTTAAAATAAAATGTTCTAAACAATATTAATCATATATACGAGTTTTTCTAGGTTGATGTAATGCGTGTAATATCATCAATAAGAACAATAGCATTGATTCAAAATGCTAAATAAGAATTGATTCGTTTGAACATTGCTTTAAATTCGGATGATTAGTGAATTATCGATGAAATGTGTGTCTATCTGATCAATTATTATCCATGCATGGTCAACATCATGTCTCGTTTGACATCCATTAAAACTCAACTTATGACAATCGACGTCGCATAATTAGTCAATCAGTATTTCTGCTATAAGCTTAGTATTAGAGAAGTCAAACTTTGTTAATTCGATTTTCGAGCAAGACAGTTGTTGAGTAGGGCTTGAAAGTCATCCACGTTCAATGAAAAATAAACTTTAGGTCATTTTGAAGCTGATAAAAGAACCTCTACTTTGACGCTTCTATTGTAGAAGTATTTAAAGGAGATCTAAATAAACCGTAGCACTAAGAAACAAAGCCATCATATATCTACAATATTGTTGCTTCTTGATTGTGATTTAGACAAAGAGCTAATGTACATATGACCAGAAATTGGCTTCTCGATTTATTATTATTCAGATAAAGTAATATGTTAACTTTGACTAATCAGTTATATAAAAAAAATAGAAACATATTAGTAAAACAAAGTGGAAAAATTAATTTTCTTTTTTTTTTGTAATAAACCTATTTGTTGCTGTTATTTATTGTCCGCTGCTATTTCGTATTCTTTTTTCAGTGCTTCCTCCTAGAATACTTCATATTAATAGAAGAAATTAAGTTATCT
>CAJNOP010000058.1:651256-776161 GCA_905250075.1 Rotaria sp. Silwood1
TTTTGCAATAATTCGAGAATGGTAATAAAATATTTCAATTTTCGAATAACTTGAATCATTTGTGCTACTTTCAAAACATTTTTTTCATTTTTTGAGATTTAATTAAATCTTCAAATAAAAAGGATTCAAAAAACAAAATAAATATTTTTTTTTCTCTTTATTTGAAAAGATTAAATGAATGATATCGAGTAATAGCAATAAATTATTAAGATCATGTAATATAAATAGATGTTTAAAAAAAATGTTTAAGTAAACGAAGTTCATCATACTGATTATGAAAAAATGGTCGAATTGTTGTTGCTCTTAAAACATTTAAAAGAACATAAATATCTTCTAAACATCTAACGTATATAAAAGACAAAAATAACAAACAATTTGTATTCCAGTTAATGCTTGAGCTAAACAATCAAATATTAATGTTGATAAACATGATATTGTATCAGATTGTGCTTGATTATTTGATATTATTACAGAAGTATTTGTTTGTTGTAATGAATGATGAATTTCATATATATATATATATATTGACTTGGTAAAAATGAATTGTGATCACCAAAACCTAAGAATTAAAAACTAGTTAATAATTAACTTAATGCAATAAAATCAATCTATGCATTCAACTACGAAAAAAGCTACCTAGTTAATATCTCTACAAAATACATACTTAGCAAAAGTCGAAGTATTTGCTTGCCAAAGACGTATATCAGGTTACTTTTGTTTTAATTATTGTTGTTTTTCAAGATAAGTTAATATTCGAAAATCAATATCATTTATAAATTGAGCTAGAGCAATCCATTTTATATACACACACACAAAAAGTTATTATAATTATAAATTTCTTTTATCTACTTTAACAAGAATATAGGAACTTGTACTATGTTGAATAGAATCTTCCAATAATTCAATTCCTATGATTGTAACTGCATGACTTGAAATTAATAAAAAAGTTAGTAATGTTCGTAAAACATTGAATGAAACATGTATAACACGTGCATCATTATCATTAAGACATAATCAAAATGTCGATAATAAATCAGCTAATATACCTAATTAAATATGTTTAAAAACAAAAAAAAAATTCTTTCAAAAGCAAGAGACGATTAATATTCTAACCTAACCTTGAATTGTCTTGTGATTCAGTTGATATAAGTGAACATTGGTTAATAAAAGAATTTGATAATGATGATAGTGTTAAAAAATGAATTTTGTTTAAATTAATGTAGCAAGTAATATTTACACATGCACCACGTAAATGTAGATCATCTTGTTTACATAAAGATAACAGATATGTAATATCTTAAAGAACAAAAAAGACATGTCGATGTTGAATAGATTTTAATGTATTAAAAGTCATTTAGAGATAGGAATTTCATATCAATTACAAAATTTTTATTTAATAAGAGATCTTCAAAAACTAAAGTAAGACTTCTTAGAGGAGGGTGTGGGTGTGGGATGTGGGTGTGAAGAAGAACAATATTCACACCCCATCCACACCCACGCAGGATAGTTAATTTCGACCAATCGTAAATCTCAAAATAATCGACGATCAATCGCGATTAATCGACTGTTTTTTCGTTGAAATTGCAATTAATCGTTAACATTTATGAAAATTGCGATAGATCATCAAAGCTTATGCGATATTGATGATATGGGCATTTTGCAGGTATCTACCTTCATCTCATCTAGAATTGCTGTTTTTCTTATGCGAAGTTCGAAATCGGTCATTTTTTTGTGACCCGATCCGATTCGAGGTCTGACCCGACCGAATCGAACACTAATGCGTGTAAGTATTGTATTCATTATTCAGACGCACCCACACTCACATCCTCAAGCGAAAACTGAGATAGAGTTACGCGTAATGACGGTAAAAAATCCCAGTTATGCGTAACTACGTCGTAATTTTTCGCAATTACGAGTTATAGTACAATCGTAGTTGCAACATAACTGCAACGCTGTGGTGAAAAAGCAGTCACATGGGTAATGCAATGAGTTTCATTATTTTCAAGAAATCAAAATCATGGAATGAAAGTGATGGAAAAATATTGAAAATACCGTCACGATTTTCATCTTCTCAGAGCAATCAAAGTCATGCAACTTAAGTGATGTAAAATTAACGAAAATAATGCAATTCATTGCATTTTTCGGAGCCATCAAAACCATGGAATAAAAATGATGAAAAAATAATGAAGATATTGTGATGATTTTGATATTTTTCGGACAAATAAAGGTCATGCAATGGAAACGATACAAGATAAATGAAACTAATACAATGATTTGGACGTTTTTGATAAAAATGAACGTGATGACATTCTATTGATGAAAATTGTCAAAATAACCATTTAAATGAAATTTTTTTTAATTTCCGAGAATATATGTTAAATACTCGAATATAGAATCAAAAAAGTGCTCTGAGCACGAAAGCTTGAATAAAGATAACAGTAATATTAGGTCAAAACAATAATTCAAAAAGAGGCGAAATATGAGTTCAAAAAAGTTTTACAGCATTGTGACAAAGGGTACGAAGTTCTTTGATACTTTGAATCATAGGCTCGTAAAATTGTATTAGGTTTTCGACATCACCTTTTTCTAGTCGAATGAATGTGTTTCTATGATTTAATCGAATGTCCGACAACTTGGTAGTGATATTACCAACATGTGTTTTAGCTTCTACCAGCTTTTCCGATAATTGAGCAATGTCTTTTTCAAGCTGTACAGCAGTAAGACCTTTGAAAAATTGAATAGTCGACGGAATAGTGCCAGCAAAGATGAGCGTAGTGCTAGCAACAATGGCAATTTCAAGAGGCAAGGCCCATGGCATAATACAGACAAGCACTACGGATCCTACGCAGATGGTACCGCCTACAATCGAGCGAAGATACCGCTTTACACCAGTTGATTTGTAATAGCTGTCGTTGTTAATCTGGTCATTAAGACTCATGATGTTCTTTCGAAGTGTATTACAACGGTCGATGAGTTGGTTGGGGTTCAACTCCTCAGTCATTCGACGAAGCTGGTTGAGGTCGAGAGAGCTTGATTTGCCTAGTTGTTCAAGAATGTATCCAGTTGAAGGTAAGGTTTCATCGCAATAAACAAGCACATCATTAACAAGCTCGATGTAATCAAGACGTAGTTTCATAAAAATATGCTTATGTTCGTCCTTGAGCTGTTCAATCTTACAAGATTCGAGTTCTTGAAATACACTTGAAAAGAAATATTTAATTGTTTTATATAATTCTCGAGGATCAACTTCCTTTAAGAGCCAAGAATACCACTTTGAGTTTTCAGTCATGATAATAAATGACGAATGACGCGTGTAATAGTCGTTTATTACTAGCTTTGCGATTTTACTTGACTTAAATATACACTCGCTTGGAACTTTTCAACTTAATAGTGGCGAAAACACTATGTTATTCGAATCGATGTAAGTAAGACATGACATAAGAAATACCATAAAGGTTTTATCTATATATGTTCGGTCTCTTTCTTTCTTTACATATGTATGTTGTCACTTATAGTTATATCTTTTTTTTCTTTCTGTCAAGGGTTGCCGTTATTTTTTCCTACTAGTTTCTTCCTTTATCCTCTTTTTTCTTCTGATGTAATAATAACTCATGTATTTTTCCAACAGTATAATTTTGGTTTATTCCACCTTTCATCTACCATCTGACATAAATATAAGGCGGTGGCCATCGATGAGAAGCTAGCACAACACCAACAATTACCACGAAACAAAAAAACATTCATTAGTCGACGAATTAGCCAATCACAAACACATTCCCAACACACACCACTATAGACGTCAATTCGATGGAAATGGCACATACATACCAACCTAGATCCACATGAAATTCATTTCACAGTGCCTTCAGTAGAAAACCAAATCCACTCGCATCCCTGATATATTGAGTACACATATCAAAATCAATGCTGCAGAATAGAACTTCCATTGCCAACAGAGAATGCATACACGATTCCAAACAGAATTAAATTCTCCACAAGATGATCTATTCAGTACAGAGAGAATCGATTTCGAACAGGGCCCTACGTCGAAAAAAAAGATCAGACTCACATCTCTCATCTGGTCAGTTCACATATTGAGATCGATTCTGGTGATCTCAATTTCCATTGCCAAGAGAGAATCAATACATCATTCGATAGGGAACTAAACTCTTTACAAGCTGATGTATTCGATATAGCGAGAATCCATATTCCACAGAGCCTTAAGTCGAAAAACAACATCCGACTTACATCTCCAATATGGTCAGTTCACATATTGGGATTGATTATGGTGAGCTCAATTTCCATTGCCAACACAGAATGGATACTTCATTCGATAGAGAATTTAATTCTCTACAAGATAATGCATTCACTATAGAGAGAATCGATTATGACCACGGCTCTAAGTCGCAAAGAAAACATGCGACATACATCTCCACTATGGTCAGTTCACATATTGTGATCGATTATGGTGAACTCAATTTCCATTGGCAAGAGAGAATGAATACATTGTTTGATAGAGAATTAAATTCTCTACAAGAGGATGTATTTCCTATAGAAAGAATCGATTTTGAATAGGGCCTAGAGTCCAAGAAAAAGATCCAACTAACATGTCTCATATGGCAAGTTCATATTTGCAGATCCATTGTAGTGAACTCAATTTCCATTGCCAAGAGAAAATCAATACATCATTCCATAGAAAATTTGATTCTCTACAAGAGGATGTATTCACTATAGAGAGACTCGATTTTGACAAGGGCTCTAAGTCGAAAAAAACATCCGACTTTTATCTCCAGTATGGTCAGTTCACATATTGTGGTCAATTATGGTGAACTCAGTTTCTATTGCCAAGAGAGAATGACTACATCATTCGATAGAGAATTTAATGGTCTACAATATGAAGTATTCACTATAGAGAGAATCGATTTTGAATCGGACCTTGAGTCCAAAAAAAGGATCCGACTCACATGTCTCATATGGTCAGTTCATATATTCAGATCTATTCTAGTGAACTCAATTTGCATTGCCAAGAGAGAACCAATAGATCATTCCATAGAGAATTTGATTCTCTACAAGAGGATGTATTCACTATAGAGAGAAGTCGATTTCGAATAGTGTCTGAGTCGAAAAAAAAAGATTCGGCTCACATGTCCCATGTGGGCGGCTCCAATACTCACATCGATTATGCTGAACTGAATTTCCATTGCCAAGAGAGAATGAATACATCATTCCATAGAGAATTAAATTCTCTACGAGATGATGTATTCACTATACAGAGTCGATTTTCAAATAGAGCCTGAGTCGAAAAAAGAGATCCGACTCACATGTCTGATATGGACAGTTCACATATTGTGGTCGATTATGGTGAACTGAATTTCCATTGCCAAGAGAGAATGAATACATCATTGGATAGAGAACTTAATGCTCTGCAAGATGATGTATTCACTATAGAGAGAATGAATTTTGAATAGGGCCTTGAGTCCAAAAGAAAGATCCGACTCACATGTCTCATATCGTCAGTTCACATATTCAGATCCATTCTGGTGAACTGAATTTCCATTGCCAAAAGAGAATCGATTTTGAATTTGGGCCTTGAGTCCAAGAAAAAAATCCGACTCACATGTCTCATGTGATCAGGTCACATATTCAGATCGATTCTAGTGAACTCAATTTCCATTGCCAAGAGAGAATCGACTTTTAACGAGGGTCTTGTAAGAGTAAAAAGACCCTACCGACAGATATAATTATGTTTACTTGATATATTGAGGATGATTTTGTGGAATGTAGTTTTCATTTGAAAAGCTCGAGTAATGTGTCACTGGACGGAGAATTTGAGGCGTTACGTTATGATGTCGGTGTTGTTTTTGTTCATGATCAATTGGCAATCTTTTTGTATAGTTTATTGATGTATGTATGGTTTTGTTTTTATATGCAGGATTGGTGTTCTTTGATTGTTTCGGAGGTTGTAAAATTATTGTTTTGCTTTGATGTAGTATGTGTGTGATGTAATCGAATTATGTGGATGGAGAGTTTATATATTTGGGCGTTTCGTTTTTACTGCCACATAAACATTATTTTACTTTTGTCACTATGAAAATGTTCTTATTCTATTTATGCGTTATATGGTGTTGTGTTGGTGGGTGCTCCTATCTCTGATGTAAGTTACAGTATTAATGTTTTCGATCGATTTGAATTTGTCTGTTTAGCACATTGTATTTAAAAGCTTCGAGGATTATAATTCGACAGTAGCAACACCTTCAAATCCGCCTGCTGAAGCGACCACAACTACGGCAATGTTGAATACACTGGCAACTACTAGTAAGTCAGGTTTCTTTCTGAAGGGTCTTTACGAATGGTTGTCCAGTGGATTCAACATTGTCGTAAGTGTCGTTTCATCAGGAGAATTTGTTGGTAGTTGCTGGTGTGGGATTAAATGTATTCGTAATGGTTGTGTTTTTAAAGTAAGTTCCATGTATGCTTTTGAAAGTTATAGTATTTTAATCATTTGTCTCATTTTAGCGTTCGTGGTGTTACCTGAAATCTTTGGCTGAACATCGTCGAAGAAGAGATATTAGAGCAGGTAAATGAAAATCTGTTTTTTTTTCATTTATATGACTGTGTTTTATAGGAAACAAAATTTGCATGATTGGAATTGGTAACAACCAATAAAATCCATCAATGTCGTCGTCACCAACCACGTCTCCCTCTTAATTATTTTTGTTATTTTTTTGTACATATTGTAAATATATTTTCATATGTTTTTCTTTTCGTCATGATAATTTATTGTTCTGCTCCAATAAACGTTTTCTTTACTCAATTAATAGTTTCTTTTTTTTCGTGTGTACATTATTGACGCTCTATTTCTCACTCATCTTGAAGAGCTAATCTATTGAAAGTAAAATTGATGAGTTATTGATTATTCGAAAGCCATGAAGTTTCTGAAGAAACTGATATATAGCAATGAACTTAGTCCGTCTAGTATTTGTATATTACTCACACAAGAATAGAAAACTAGCTATATACATTTTTTTTTCATATGTTCTTTTTCATCTGTCTGACTGAGGCATCTTATCAGTATTGAAAGTGTTCATTGATTATTTTCTTTATCTGTTCTGACTAATGATCACTTAATGTGTGTCATGTCTCTTTTTTCTTATTTCTCGAAGAAACGACGAATTTATCACATTATTAGAAAAGATATTTGTGCTTATTCGTTATTATGATCATTAGCAAGAAGGAAAAAAACATACTTAATCAAATCCCAGGCAAGCAAAAAACGAGACGACTGGCGACATGTCTAGTCCAAAACATCCACAACACCAGTCCTGACTAGTTTAAAATACTAAATGTTGCCGTCAGGACTGGTCAGTATTTCAAAAAGCGATATACTGACAGGGCTGGACTAGTCAGATATTGCCGAAATATATGCCAGGACTAGTCTAAGATATTCTGAGAACTAGTCAAGTCTAGTCCCAAATATTTGGTACCGACGTCAGGACTAGTCAGTTTTTTATGAAGTAGTGTAACGATGAAGCTGGATTAGTCTAATAATTTTGAAGTACATCTCTGGACTAGTCTAAGATATTCTGAGGACTAGTCAAGTCTAGTCCTAAATACTTGGTGTCGACATCTGGACCAGTCACTGTCTTATAAGATAATATAATGACGGGACTGGACTAGTCTAATAATTTTGAAATACATGTCTGGACTAGTCCGAGAGATCTTGAGCACCAGTCAAGGGTACCATGTTTTACTAGAAGTGACATGCTCTCTGAATCAGATTAGTCCGAAATTGAGTATGACATCCTACATTGATAGTTGGATATATCTTTAACACTTGTCAATTGTAGTCTAATTACATAAACTTAATGTAACATTGAGTTTGCACTAGTTGCTTGCTTATGAAAAGTCTTTGTCACCTTGAATTCAGTACGTTCTAGTACGTATTCATAACTTATGAATAACAAAGTTACAAACTTGCATTAGGAAAAACATGAGTGTTTAATTATTTAAGATTCTCCAATGGCTTAGTTCATTTATCGATTATCAATTTTCAAATTTCTTTTATTAAGAACCAAAATTTTTTGAATTTGGAATGCTAAAAATCATTAACTTCGATTTGCCTCTTTCTTTAACTGTTTGTATCATATAGGACAGAAATAAGAACAACAATCATTATTGTTATAATTTCTTTATCGTAAAATTACTGTTCATTAAATTATAAATTGTATGAATTTTCGTCAGCAATATTATTAATTTGATTAGTCATATTTATAAAGAAATAGTTTTTTTAATTTTATTGTATATAGAAAACCTGAGATTGACGATAGAATCGCTAGTTTATATAAGTGATTCTTGAATTCTTTTGTCGTGTATTCAAGCGACATCTGACCAAATATATATATATTTATATATCATTGGTTTCGTCATAGAAATAGCGCTCTCTTTAACTCTCTTCGTCTTCGTCCTCTTCTAAACATATATAAACAAGATTTCACAAAGACCTGTTTTCTTCAAGGCAATTAATATGAAGAATTTTTAAAACAAAACATACATGTGAATCATTTTTTTCTAACGGCTAGACATGCATTATTGAATACAAAGTCTCGCGTGTTATAACGGTTGTATTTGTCGTTAGAGAATGTGAATCGATTTCTTTTTATTTAACTTCTTTTTCTTTAAGATTTCTTACGAACGTTATGTCTTTTAAGGTGTTATATTGCTCTTTTTTCGTAGATTATCAATCAATCTAATTGTTCTAAAGATGCCAAACCATATTGAAATGGCTTCTTATTACTTGGTTCGATGGGAAGATGATATCAATCAATTTGCAGTTGTTAACACAAAATGATCAAAATCAGTATCTACATTAAAAATTGGTCTCACAACTTGCTTTGAAGGTTTTCAACGTGAACGTCGTCGAGGAACTATTCTTTTTCTTGGTAGGGTTTTGCATTTTTTATACTTACTCCCAAAAATCATTTTCTGATACTATCAAAACAACAGATTTTTTCACGAACTAGCAATTTAAAACATCAAATATCATCTATTCACATATTGATAAATGTTTTTATTTATTTTCTAGGTTCAAAAAAAAAAAGATTGCTGTGCTTATGGACTCGATGTAGCTGGTGATGATGGATATGTGAATATGTATCAATGGAGTGTTCATCCTGGTCTTCGGGAAGAATCAGAATAAATTGCTCAAACAATTCGTCATGGTTCACTAATCGACGATCTTGTCTCGTTCTTTCCAGATTCTTGTTTTTCTTGGTTTTCAGGCAAGATTCTTTTTCTATTCCTTCTGTACAAGATTCTTGCCTGAAAAAACTGACCTTGCCTTTCTGACAAGATTCATGTAGACCGAATCTTGGCTGGCGAGGCAAGAAGTGCCGCTCCAAGCAAGATTCTTGCGTTCTTGCTTTCTTGTCTGATTCTTATTTTTCATGAATTCTTGTCTGATTCTTATTTTTCTTGATATTCTTGTCTGATTCTTTTTTCCTTGGATTCTTGTCTGATTCTTATATCTCTAGCGTCTTGCCTGATTCTTGTCATAGTAATAAAGTTTTTTATAGGTTATTATTACTATCTTTTTCTTACTATTTTATTACAAACTTTACGTAAAATATACAAAAAAACGCAACAAAATATACTCAATTTCATATGAATTTATAATTATAATCATCACCATCGAGTATATAATTATCAACAAGTGTATCATCATCTAATGTACAACCAGCATCTGCACCAGCAGCATTTGTATCATTCATAAGTATATCGTGAACAAGTGTATTATTATTAAAAACTGGATCATTAACAGCAACATCATCTTCAAAATTTTCATGAATTTGAGATAAATATTGATTTAATTCTTTCTAGAAAATAAAAACGAGCAGTGGAAAAATTTTTACTTTGAAATAACACAGTTAAAACGAGTCATTTACAATTTGTTCAGTCAGTAAAAGAGGGAAAGATAATTGAGTACAATACAGTTGATTTTTTTGTTTATCACGCTATCGTCGTTGTTTACGTGTATCGAATGATGGATCTAAAAAAGGATAACATGTGAGTCAAAAAGAAGAAACTAAGTAGATATCGAGATTACTTAATTTATTAACAGTATTGTCCAACAAAAAGTTGAACAAATTATCGGAATTTTCTTCGTCCATAGAAATATTATAAGTGCTGGAAAAGGTCTAAAATGAAATAAAGAAAAAGATATTGATTAGTAGAATATCGAAATACGTTCAATAAAACTGTAATTCTTTGGAAAAAATTCGCTATTGTATATTCCATTGTTATCTCTATATCCAATCGAAACAAAGAGCTATCAGATGACGTTCGAATATAATGACGATTCTAGGAAAGATGCATACTCAAAGTGACATTGTACTGTAGTTTTCACATCACTAAAATGAACAAATAATAATTCGAACGTTTCTTTTATATATTCGATCACACAAAGACATCACGTGCTTGTTTTTCTCGGAAAGCTGACAAGAATCTTTTTCTTTCTATTGAAAAGAATCTTCTCTGTACATCAAGAAATTTAAAATATCTTATATTTCTTTCCAGCCTCTGTTTTTTCATAATTTTCTGACCAGATGCTTGTGATCTTGAATAGCAGACAAGATTCTTTCCAAAAGGAAAGAAAAAGATTCTTGTCTGAACTTGAAATATATCTTGACTATCTTATGATTCTTGCCTGATTCTTTTATTTCTGATCGATCAGGCAAGACTCTGGTCATCTTTGAACTCCAGGCAAGATTCTTTTTACTTTCCTGTCGAAAAGAATCTTGTCTGAATACAGGAATCTTGTCTGAAAGTCAAGAAAAACAAGAATCTGGAAAGAAAGAGACAAGATCGTCGATTAGTGTACTTCTTTATTTAAACGAAGAATGTCAGCCATGTCTTCATCATCAACGAGTTCAACAACAACAGGAACAAAACAAAAGAAAAAAAAAGGTTAACAATAACAATCCAAACGATGATGAACCAAAAACAAAAGATAAATCGATGCCACCACCTCCATTTGCATCAACAATTACAATATGTGGTACATTTGATACATCTGATAAATGTGTTAGTCAAGGTCAACAATCAAATTCAAATAATAAACATCAATCATCTTCGCTTGTTACTGCAAATTGTTCAGCAACAAATTCAACAACATCATCATCAACAGATATTAATAGTTTACTTGAAGAAATCAAAGTTTTACGTGAAAAACTTTCATTTATGGACAGTTTGGTTGAAGAGAATAAAAAGTTACGTGAAAAACTTTTATCCGTGGAGGATGAAATGTTCTATTTACACAATACTTTAATAAGTAGGTGTTGATTTGCATTTGATCTTCTTTCTCAATATGTCCTGTGGTCCATAATACTTAATTGTTTATTTTAGGTCTACCGGATAAACATACGTACAATTATCTTAAATTGATAATTGATACATATGAACAAAGAAAAGCCGAATTAAATGAGAAATTGGTTGAGGTAAAATAAATAACGAATTATTTCTGAAAAAATTGTTTTTTTCAGTTAGGAGAAAAACTTCCTTGCTCAAAAATTGAATTGAAGGAGGCGAAAAGTACTAACTCGTCAAGAACTATCAACAATTTGGTTAAATGTTGCTACAAAGGTATTGATTTAAAAGGCCAATGTTACACAAAGTTGAAAGCAAGAAATTCTGAATTAATGAACAATATTTATAGTATATCTTATTTTTCTGTACTGGAAAAAATTATTTTAACTTGATTTCGTTGTTTATTTTTTATTAAATAGAATATGTTCAATATGTTCATGCTCCTAAAATCATTACACAAAGCGAATTTTCTGGTGCAATTTCGCTTCGCAGTCGACATTTGGTTGATCAAGTTAAAAATAAAGAAAATTCATCAACAGCTTCGACAAAGAAGCAGCACCAGAAATATTCGAAAAACAAAAACTGTACTGAACATCAACAACATTCATCGTCACCAAAGGAAGTTTTAATTGAAAATTTTGATTCTGAATGACAAATACAAATGATGCTTTTTATTCTGATTCAAGAACATTTTATTAGAATATAGTTTTATTTTAGAAATAGCATTTGTTCTGATTGATTAAACCTTTGATAAAAAATTAGAATTAGATGACAAATAAAAGTAGTGATCTAGACAAAAAGAATAAATTATTGTAAAAGTTGTTTTAATAGCAAATATTTTCTTGTTTCATTATTCTAATACTTAAAAAAATCATTTTTTAAACTAATCAAAAAATTAATTCTGATGCATTGTTAATAGTCCTCCTATTAACATCATCAAATTGTACTGCTTCATTGAAATCGGAGAAAAGAATTTTAACATGCTGTTTTGTAGATGCCTTCTCATGCTACGCATTATCGTCGCAGAAACAATCTCCTGCATAACAATTGTTGCAAAAGAACAATTTTACCATCAAATCAATCAAGGAAAAGTACGAAAGTTATCATTAGCTATCATTTTCTTGGTTTTAAACAGTATGTCTGTTAGGTACTACTGTTACAACAGATGCTCAAAAATTTTCCGACGAACAGAATGGTATGATCGGGTTTTCTACTGTCCTATTTACTTACGATATTAACTCAAAAACTTCAGTAGTCTTTTTTTAATTTTCTTTAAAATTTCTGAAAGTAATTACCAGTTCATATATTAACATGTTTTGTTTTTAGAATCAACACAATTGAATCCCGCAACAGTAATAATAAATAAGGATGATTTGAACGATACTTTCAAATCAATCAATGATTTATCATTTAGTAAGTATTTTCTTGGTACAGATATCACTAATAAAATATTTATAGCACAATGAAGCAGAACGATTCTTTTTTTTTTCTTTTTTAAAAGCAACTTTTTAAGATGTACAACTATCTAAATATCATATTTATTATGATATATTTTTCTAGAATATAATCGTCGTTTATTACTAACATCTCCTGATATTGCTGTTGCTGTTATGATTTATAAAGTGAGACGTTTACAAAACAATAAAGATATTGATTCACTTTGTAAATTATTTAATGCTTTATTCATGAATCTTTTCCCAAAGAGTATGAAAGCTGTTCAACAGCAGCTTCATCCAGGTTTTGATCTAAATAAATTTTACAAATTTTACAGAATATGTTCCAATTGTGGTGCATATGATTCAAATTCTATGTTTAAATGTATATCTTGCAATGATACATTAATCTTCAAATTTTATTTATGCTCTATCAAACAACAAATTCAACAATTATTATCAATGTTTGGTTTTTTCCCTAAATTAAAAGAAGAGAAACTTAATAATATTTATTTATTCTCAAGTACTAAATATGGAGAAATTCTCCGAGAAATAGAAGATAATGCGTTTACATTGATGATTAATCTTGATGGAGTAACTACTGGAAATAATAATTTATCATTATGGCCATTTACAGTGGCGGGCCGGACACCGCTCTTTTGGCGCCACCTGAGCTGGTAACCGTGTGGCAATTGCCACACGGTTACCAGCTCATATAGCGCTACTTGGCCCGCCAATGGCCATTTACTATGATATTTAATGAATTACATATTCCACAGCGTCGATATTTACAAAACATTCTTATAGCTGGTATCATACCAACCGGCAAAAAACCAACTAATCATGTTGTTCAAACATGTTTACAACTTATATATGAACAGTTAATTAAATTAGAATTAGGACAAGAATTTTTATAAATGAACTTGATCAACGAGCAGTTCTTCATTTTTACAATATAGCAAGTTGTTCAAATAAACCAGCTGAAGCATTACTGGCAAATGTCGTTCCATACAATGCTGAATACGGATGTCCAAAATGTTTTCATGCTGGTATATATTTTCATTGATATTTGTATTCTATTAATCACCTTACAAAATATCATCATCATCATCATTTATCAACCATGTACCGTCCACTGCTGGACGAAGGTCTCTCCCATGTTTTTCCACTCTTCTCTATTTTGAGCCTGAGTGCTCCAGCCGTTCCCTAAGAAAGAAAGAATTTCATCTCTCCATCTTGTTGTTTGTCTTCCGGGTTTTCTTTTCCCGTCTATTACTTGCCATTCTGTGGCAAGCTTGGTCCATCTATTGTCATGTTGTCTAGCAACATGACCTGCCCATCTCCATTTATTTCTTTTTATTGTTTTTGTTATATAGATCAGCTTTGTTTGTTTTCTTATCTGATCGTTTTTGATTTTATCTGTTCTTTTTATTTCCAGCAAATTTCTTTCCATTGCTCTTTGAGCAATTGCGAGCTTTTTTTCTGATTTTAGTGTTATGCTCCACGTTTCTGACCTGTAGGTCATTACTGGGAGTACACATTGATCGAATGTTTTCTTTTTTAGGGATAGTGGGATGTCTGCTTTGAATATTTTATTTAATTTACCGAATTGCCTCCATCCTTGTGATATTCTTTTATTGATTTCTATTTCGGTATTTCTATTTAATGTTATTGTTTGACTTAGATATACAAAAGTGTTGGTTTTTTCAATTTCTTTGTTATTTAATCTTATTATTTTGTTATCTTTTATGTGGTCGTTGATCATAATTTTTGTTTTATCTATGTTGATTTTTAGGCCTGCTTTTATGCTTTCGTTTTGGAGATCTTCTATCATTTCTTGTAGAGTTTTTAAGTCATTTGCAAATAGTACAATGTCATCAGCAAATTTTAGATTGTTTAGATATTCTCCACATATTTTTATCCCCTTTTCATCCCAGTTTAATCTTCGAAATACATCTTCTAAGCATGTAATGAAGAGAATTGGGGACATAGTATCTCCTTGTCTTATTCCTCTATTTATTTTTATATTTGTTTCAATATTATGGAAATTTATAGAGGCTTTAGCATTATCGTATATGTATTTAATTAGATCAATATAGCCTTTTTCGATGTGTTGATTTTCTAAAGCTTCTATGATTGCTGGTTTTTCCAAAGTATCAAAAGCCTTTTCATAATCTATGACTGCCATACAGAGTGGTAAATTAAATTCCTTTGTTTTTTCCAAAATTTGGTTTAGAGTATGGATGCGATCTATAGTAGAGAATCCTTTTTTAAAGCCTGCTTGTTCTCTATCTTCTATTTTTTCTAGTTTGTTTTTTAACCTATTGGTTAAAATTTTTGTAAATAGTTTATATAGATGTGAGAGAAGGCTAATTGGTCTGTAATTTTTTAGATCAGTATGATCTCCTTTTTTGTATATGAGAATAGCATTTGCATTATTTCAATCTTGTGGTATTTTCTTTTCTTTTAAACATTTGTTAAAAAGTTCTTGAATAGTTTTTAGGGCGTTTGTTCCTCCATATTTTATCATGTCGGTAGTAATGTGGTCTGGACCTGGAGCCTTGTTGTTTGGCATTGCTTTAAGTGCCATTTCTATTTCACCTAATATTATATCAGGAATATCATTTTCTTGTTCATAGTTGTTTTGTATTTTGTTTGTCTTATTTGATATCCTTGTGTCGTATAGTTCTTCATAGAATTCCTTGATTCTATTACTTATTTTATATCTATCATATAAAATATTTCCATCTTTATCTTTTAAGGAAATAATTTGATTTTGTCCAATTGCAATATTTTTCCAAGTTGTTTCTAAGCTTTTATTATTTTCAATTGTATTTTGGATGATTTTTGAGTTGTGACTTCGTTTTTCTAATCGTATTTTTTTCTTAATTGTTTTGTTTAGTTCTATTAATTCAATATGATTTGTATTTGTATTTGTATGTAGTTTTCTTCTTTTTTCAATTAATTTTCGTGTTCCATCTGATAATTTGAAAGTATTTTGAGTTTTAGGTGATTCCTTTGCAAGTTTTTCTGCAGTATTAACAATTATTTTCGTTAGAGTCTGATTTATTTCATTTAAGTTCATTTTTTTGGTGTTTATTTGTGTTTTTATTATTTGATCAATTTTGATTTCAAACTCTTTTCTCTTTATTTTGAGTATGTCATTGTTTATCTGTGGCTCCTTTGTAACGAATAATTTCCTTCTTTCAATTTTAGTATTTATATTTATCTTACTTCTAACCATTCTATGGTCGCTTCCTGTTTTGATTGAGTTTAGAATTTCAACGTTTTTGAAAATGTGTCTTTTATTTGTTAGAATGAAATCAATTTCGTTTTTCACAGAGTTGTTTGGTCCTTTCCAGGTCCATTTTCTATGGGGTTTTTTGTAGAAGAAACTGTTTGTTATTTGTAGATTGTTTTTTAGTGCGAAGTCAATTAGCATTTTGCCTCTATCATTTCTGTTTCCTATTCCAAATTCTCCCATAGCTATTTCTTTATCATTTTCTTTTCTGCCAATTTTCGCATTGAAATCACCCATTATAATGGTGAAATAAGTTTTGTCTTCATTTAGTAAGTTTTCGATCTCGTGATAGATTTCGATAACTTCTTGGTCATCATGGCTTGTTATTGGTGCATAAACTTGGATTATTTTCATTTTATATCTTTGATTTATTTTTAGAATTAGTTGAGCTAGTCTGTCGTTTATGCCTTTTATACTGATTATTTGGTTTGTAATCTTTTTATTTATTAAGAATCCTACGCCATTTTTGTTGTTATTGGCGTTTCCACATGTGTAAAGTGTGTGACCACTTTTTAGTTTTATTAGATGTTCGCCCTTACATTTTGTTTCACTTAGTCCTATTACATCCCATTTTATTTTTGATATTTCTTCTTCAAATTCTTTTCTTTTTTCTTCTTCTCTGAAAGTTCTTATGTTGTAGGTGCATATATGCATATTTAATAAACTTGGAGATTTGGGACTTTGTTTATTTCTTTTATTTGGTTTGTTGTTTTTGTTGTTGTCGGTTGGCATCTGTAGCCAATTTATCATTTGTGACCCACTGCCGAAATCACAAACGCGGTCCTTGTTAATCCGGGCGACGACCGAGCCGGCATCAATTTTTTGTATTTGTGTTTTCATGGGGGGTTGTGTAGCCAATAAAACACGCTGGCTAGGCGGGTTGGTGAGTGTTTGTCATCTGAGTTTTCTCTCCTAGACGAGTTGCCTATCATGGCTAAGAGCCTCGTCCACCCTTGGTTTTGAATCAGAGTTTTCCTTCTCTTAGGTGGACTACCATTTAAGGCTAGAGAGCTCCACCTACCCTGGCTAAGGCTTTTGAAGCTTGGTTCGGAAGGAACCTTGTTTCTGGCGGCCTATACTCGCCCTGTCATCCTGTCGTCTTTGGGTTTCTGTGGCATTTTATAGGGGTTTTGGTGCCAGTCAAAACTCCACCACACCCTGTTGGCAAGAAGGCTGAGTATTGTCCGGGACTGCTTATTTGAGCAATTGCTTGGTCTTATTCGCAGCTAACCATTATACTAATGGCCGTTCCACTATCCGCAACCTGTGGACCCGCTTGGTAGCATCCAGCTTAGCCCCAAGCTTACAAAATATATTGAAGTAAATCTTAATAAAAATATTTCAGTTATTTATATTGTTCGAGAATTTGTTGTAAATAACTTATTTTTATAGGTGAATCATATCGTGGTCAAAGACGATCTGGTGCTAATACTGTTTCCTTTACAATACGTGTTTATCCATTGTTGAATGTGAGCTTCGTACACAAGGAAAATGCACTCAAATCGTTGAACAATTAACTAATCGTTTAAATCAAATCAATAATAATTCAAGCTGTATCAAAAGGAAAACTGTATTGAAGAAAACTGTACTGATAAAAACGACAAAGAAAAAAATAGCTCATTATGGTCATATTGGTAAGATTTTCTCCAATATTAGTTGATTAAATATTATGATCAGTTTTTCATCGAAAAATAGTTTGGGAGAAAAACTTGATAGTATCAGAAATATTGATTTAATAACTTAAAACGTTTGAATCATTATTTTTCGAATAGAATTTCATACGAAATAAAGTATCTTTAATTATGACAATTTGCCTTCGACAATACAATCCAGAAGAAGTATATGAATAGTTTTCGTTACTCTTTGAGTTTAAAAAGAATAACATAAATTATTTATTTTTTTAACAGGTTCTTGTCCATTAGTCAAATTAAAATATTTTCATTATGGAACGTCTTTTCTCACGGATTCTCTTCATACAATATATGCTGGTGCATTCAAGCAGCTTTTGAAACTTTTATTCCATTCAGAATACCGAAATGAATCTTGGTCTTTATTTGAGAAAATAACACAAATAGATAAATCGTTAACATTGGTACAAACACCATCAACAACGCAACGTAGATTTCGTTCATTAAAAATTATTAATAAATATAAAGGAAGTGAATATCGATGTTTATTTCATTTTGGTTTAACAAGTCTTGTTCGACATATTAATGATATTCGATTGAAAAATCTATTATTTTCATTGGTAGCAGCAATTAATCTTGCATCTTCGAATTATGTAACAGATGAAACTATTGAAATTGTTGAAAAATTATTACATTATTTCGTTCAATGTTTTCAAGAAATATTTGGTATGCGTCATATGAGTTCGAATATTCATTCTTTATTACATGTACATCAAGATTTAAGTATAATGGGGCCACTATGGTTTTATTCAACATTTTCATTTGAACGTAATCGTATAACTTTTTACTTTTTCTTTAAAATTTTAGGGTGTGGGTGTGGGTGTGGGTTTGTGGATGTGGAGTGTGGGTGTGAATATGCTATTGCCTCCTCAGCTAAACCCGTACCCACACCCACATTCACCCACACTCTCTGTGAATTCTCTGCTGTCCACGAGTTTTTTTTCTATTAAAGTTCAATTGTGAGTTGTTTGTGCATACCGAAGATTTATTCGGTGAAAGTGGAGCGCATTCTTCCAAGGGATATTTACTCACAGGGCAGAAAATTTTCCAATATCAGTCAGGCATCTTCTTATAATAATTCAATATTTAGGTAGAAATTTTCAACAGCAGACTTTGCTTAATTCAGAATAAAAGATTAGTCATTTAGTAGTGTGAACTTAAGAAGAGCAGCAGCTAGTCGTGAGTGGCGCCCCGAAGGAGCGCTGACGAACGACTAGCTGCTGTCAAAGCAGGTTAACACGAGCGATCTTTTAAGACATTCCTTCCTAACATCTAGAACAATGCTTGAGAATGTGGCAGTTAGACTTAATTAGTGATAGTTTATGTAGAGCGGGACTTCTACAAACATCGATAAATTCGAGAGACAATGAGAATGTAACAAGAAGATGTTTTGCTTGATGTAGAAAATCTAGTACTCTTTAGTTACGAGTAGAAAAGCTTTTGAAACAGTTGGAGTCCGGAACAGTCAGGTCTTCGATAAAAGAGTAGCCATTTAGAAGTGTGAATTCAAGAATGGTAGGGGCTAGCCGCGAGTGGCGCCATATCGGGGTGTCGACGAGCGATTAGCTGCTGTTCCATAAATTTTACTGAAGAAATGCTCCAAGGCGTTAGGATTCGTAGAAAAAGTGCCTCGAGTCTAGATCCGGGTGATTTCATAACTGACGAGAAGTATAAAAAAGAGAAATTTTTTCCAAGTGTGAAAACAGTTTTTCTGCACATGTACTATATCTGAATGCTGCAATCGAAATGAAATGTCACTCAAAGAATTCAGATTCGCTCAATCGGAACCAGATTTGAGTGATATCAAGTGAGCTTTTCAGCTGATATTTGTTATTGTTTGTGTGCGCTCAGACGTCAATATGCTTTGGAATATACAACGATTTACAGCTTAATCTCATGAGTGCTTTGCGTATGAGAGTAATGCAATACACGTATTGCAATTGTAGGAATTCTATAAAATGCTTTATTTTGAGGTCGACTTCCGCTGAAAGTCCTTTTTTGCTAGTGAAGATTCTAGAACACGGCAAGGAAGCTTGGAATTCTAGAAACGATTCGAAGTTTTTAGTCTTATTTGCAATGTTCATTGTAAGTTATGATTTTAGTTTCGCAGATTTACGTCATTGGAGATCCTCACATTTAATTCAATCCGATTTGTTTGTTCTCTCGACTGAAAGGAGGGTCATATGTAATAAATTACGTTTATTTGTGTGTGGGTGGGTGTGTTCTTGGCAAGGTCAAAATAACATCAGAGTTGAAGTTTATATAGGCATAGGTTCTAAAGTTTTATCGAAAGTAATTAAGGTCTGCAAATCCGAATCTGAGGTTAGATTTCACATCTGGGCCTCCCATAGGCTAGGAAGCCGATCAATCAAAAATCCGATTCTTTTATTTTAATCTTTTTTTGGCGTTTGATGAAGCTTTGCTGTAGGTTATCGATGGCTAGGATTCTGAATCTGATTTAGGACTTTACATGTGAAAGAGGTGGACGACAGTAAGGTCAGGTCGAAGAATGTGAAACGCAAGTCGTTTCTTCAAAATGTTGAGTTTGACTTGTTCGGCAAAAGATAAGTGGCTTTGAGAAAATAAACGATGTTTCAGAGAAGTTGACGAGCCTAAATTGACGTCTGGACACCAAAATGTTTAGTATTCCGCTAGAAGTTCACAGCTTTAATTTTATAAGCAGGGTAACTTTTGTGAGGGAAACAATGAGTTTTCAGTGTACCGAACATTGAGTGGTATGAAATATAATGAGCTTGTAATCTGCCAATGATTGAGAGAGTAACTTATTGAGATGTGTTTGTGGGATTACAGGCTTGAAAACCTCACTAACGTTAATTTTATCTGAGAGTTTTCCACGGTGTGGGTGGTAGATACAGGTGTAAAGCAACACAAGATGAACTCATTCAGACACATAGCTATACCGGCATCTACACCAGAGATCTAAGCAGGCCTACTTTTTCGTAGGTCTAGCCTGCTCATGACAGGCTATGAACCTCTTCAACTTGCCTGCGCCTGTCGTCTGTTTTCGTCGGCTTGTCCTGCCTGCCTGTCGTTTTTATGGGCCTGCCTGTTGAGGCCTGTGTCTTTTTTTACATACTAATATTAGGATAATAATTGAGCGGAAATAGAAAACTGTCTTTATAAGAAGACAAGGAAGTTAATGGCATCAAAATAACATGATTAAGAGAAAGATCTACTGGTTTAATGCAGTATGCAACTGTTGAGTAAAGACAAAAAAGAAAATACAACATTTAGAAAAAAAAACTGTATCTGAGTAAAAATCTTTTGAATGAATATGATAAACTGGCTGAAGAGTGCATATTAAGTGCGATCATATTACGACAGTATAAATATGAGTCAAGAACATAAGACTTCGTAAACGCTTTATGTAAAGTTTTAATAATAACCAATTAAAAAGTGCGAGCAGTAACTTACCGAAACGGATAAATATACTAAATAAATGAATGGACAATAAGCAATGTAGTCAAAATCTATTAATGGTCATCATTGTGCCGAGTCAAACTGATAAAAAAAAAACATTTTTCATCTTCTAGGGCAAAGATTCTTCATGTTATATTTTGATATCTACATTTTCTGCTCAAAAATGAAGTTTTTTATTGAAAATTTAGGAAAAAAAATAACAGGCAGGCCGCCTGGCTACTTTAGGCAGCCTATCTGACCTGTGTAAAATCTCGCCCTTTGCCCGCCTGGCCTGTGACAGGCTTGAGAAACAAGGCCTGTGCTTGTCCCAGGCAGGCAGGTCCGGTGGCCTGTTTGGACCTCCGATCAACACCCCGACTAAAAAATGTCCCTCAGACCCAAACTCAAGTTTAATTCCATTCAGCATGATCCGCCTGTAACCCTGCTCGCATTGGGTTTTCTCTGGTTTAATATTCCATTATTTGCATTTGTTTTTCACCATAACTTTTGACTCGCAGAATTTCTCGCCACTATGACTCGAAGAAGATAATATAAACAAAAGGTAAAAATGATGTGAAAATTGTTTATGGTAAAAGGAGAATAACTAGCTATTGCTTAGGTGTTTTGAAATAATGGAGCGACTAGTCGTGAGTGGTGCCTCAGAAGGGCGCCGACAACCGATTATAGTCGCACCTATTTCAGTTTCACTATTGGTTGGTTTCCGACATGATCTATATAAAGCTAGCTTTGTGGGGGAATAATATACTAAGATTCTTTTGATAAGGAATTCCATTAAACCTCAGGTTGGCTAGCTAGGCAATGAAATTAAAGGCATAAGGACTAGTTCACAACAAGGTTTCGGCTTTGGAATTTTTCATGGGGAATTCTCATGTTATAATTCTAACGACTTTTGAGACTAAGCAGAATCTCGAATCTGGTAGAGTTTAAATGACAGCACATGATCATATACCCAACCACAATGATACATGGCAGCGGTTAGCCGCGAGTGGCGCCCCGAAGGGGCACCGACAAGCGACTAACCGCTGCCGTGCGAAATTCCTTGAAAGAATCTTCAGACACTTCGAATCCATCGGCAGAATGTCTACTGTTGAGACCTTACTAGTTTTAATGGGAACGAGAACTGGCAAAAAAGCTAACAAGTATGTTCGAATGAAGTGTGAGAACAGTTGTGCTGAACGTGCTCAGTATCGGAAGAGAACATTTGATGGAAAACGTCAATTAAACAATTTACATAAATTCATTCGAAGTAGATTTGAATGAAATCGAATGAGTTTTTCTGTCTTTATATATCCTTGTTTCTGTACATTCACTTGTCTAAATTTCTTTGGGTATTTTTGAATCAACCGTTTAATCCAACGACGACTTTGAGTACGAGTCTCACTCAATTGGCATATACCGAGTATGGTTTGATAAAATGTGATCTATTTTAATCTGAAAGTCCCACTAAACAGGCATTTTTGTAGTGGACCCTGACAAATGATATTGCCAGTTTATGTGCTGGTAACTATAAGGAATTTTATTAGAGTTTCCGAGACGTATAGTGTATTTTTATGCTAGTGTGCGCAGATATGCTTTCTTTGTTAGTTCTCTCTGCAAATTGAATAATTTCTTTTTTCGGGGCCTGTGGATATTGCTGTCTTAGTATGCCTCATATAGATTTTCTTTGAGTATTATTCGTTGAGTGTCAGTTTCAGTGGATGAATTGTATGGCAAACCGTATCAGAAAGACACGCATGGCTTTGTACACGCCGACAGGATGCGTATAATCATGTCCGAATTCAAGTGCAACTTTGTTCAAACATCAGCTGCTAGCTTTTAAAGGGGGTGTAAAGTAGTAAAAAATACCGAAGCAATCAAATATTCAGTCGAAGGTCAAGCGAGTCACACAGACGAGCGTTACTTGTATGTATATGTATACGATTTCACGTATGTCCTTGATATACGTGAGCAACTTTATTATATAATCGAAGAAACAATTCTGAATACATATACGATATAGATGATATATATATGAAAAACGAGAAAACAAAAGAACCAATTAAAGAATCAAAGAGATGAAAGAAAATAGAGGTTAACAATAAATAATGAATATGTATACATGCGACATCACTGTAACACTGTTTTTAATATTTAATATTTTATTTTAAAAATAACATAGTTTATTGTTGTTTCACTTAGTTCATGAATCATCAACGAATACACTTCTCAATAGTCCTCGTAAGAGTACTTATGAACATTGATTGAGAAAAACATATAATTCGTTAGAAAGTGTGTGCAGTACAGCAAGATCAACCTTCCCATCTTTATTAAAATCATAGGCAACTGCAGGGCCTGGTTGATTATTTGTTCCATAGTGTTTTATAGTTGAAAATGTCATATTTACTCCACCAAAGAATATTTCTACATTATTCGAAAGTCGATTGACTACTGCTATATCGGTATTGTTGTCAACATTGAAATCGTTCGACATTATAATAACTGGCTCTCTTTCAGCAAGATATCTAATATGACCTGGAAAAGTTCCATTGCCTGTACCCAATAAAATACTGAAACTATTTTCACCCATATTGGCTGCTGCAAGATCCATGTTTTGATCAAGATTGAAATCTGCTGATATAACAGAATTCGGATTAACACCACACTCATACATCTTGTGGAACTGATAATTACCGTTTCCACGCCCTAATAAGATGCTGATAGTTTGAGTGCCACGATTGCTCACGGCTAGATCTGGTATTTGATCGTTGTTGAAATCATTTATTGCTACAGAAGATGGTTGAGTACCAGTTCTCAACTTTGTTCTATTTCGAAAGGTACCATCTCCATTACCCAACATAATAATAACGCTATCATTTATCATGACGACAATAACTAGATCTAGGTTCATGTCATTATTCAAATCATGAGCTACTATGAAAGACGACGAAACATTAATTTGATATGATATTTCAGGATGGAAGGTACCATATCCATTACCCAAAATTAAGCTAATACTCTGATTGTTTGCATTTGTCAATACCAGATCTAAATTCTTGTCTCCGTTGAAATCGCCTGTTGCCATCCAAGTGCTTTGCATCTTAAGTCTGTAGGGTACTCGACAGCGGCAAGTACCATCTCCATTGCATAGTACTAGAGAAGCAGTATTATCTCCTTTATTGATTACCATTACATCAATGAATTGATCGACATTAAAATCAGCTGCACCGATCGATACCGGATTCAAACCACTAGCATAGTGGAAGCCACTTTGAAATGTTCCATTACCCATATTAATCAATATCATCCAGGTGTTTTCTCCAGAATTAGTCACCACTACATCTATTTTATGATCTCTGTTGAAATCGTTTGCTGTCAGACTATTGGGAGAACTACCGACTTTAAACTTGT
Organism: Rotaria sp. Silwood1; assembly: GCA_905250075.1. Taxonomy (NCBI): domain Eukaryota; kingdom Metazoa; phylum Rotifera; class Eurotatoria; order Philodinida; family Philodinidae; genus Rotaria; species Rotaria sp. Silwood1. Next base: position 675,868 of record CAJNOP010000058.1, read on the forward strand.
TAGGACTTCGAAAACCTCCATTACCATCTCCGAAGAGCACGCTTACGGAAGATTCATTCAAAAGAGTTAATGCTATATCCATGTGTAAATCATTATTGAAATCGGCTGTAGCAATAGCATTAGGACCAATACCAACATCGTAAGATATTTGAGCCTGAAACGTTCCGTCATCAATGCCGAGTAACACACTTACACTATTATCGCCATAGTTTGCCACAATCAAATCTAATATTTCATCATGATTTAAATCCGTGGTTGTAATAGCAACTGGATGGTGACCAACCTTATAAATCTGTGAAGTTTCGAAAATTCCAAATCCACGTGCGATGCCCACATTTATAGTATTATCTCCGTTATTGACAACTGCCCAATCAACTCTCCCATCCAAGTTAAAATCACCTGATATGATACAGATTGGTTGCAGACCAACTGCAATATTAATATATATTTCAGAAAATCGACCTCCCGTACCAAATAACAATCGAAGAGTATTATCACCATAGTTCACGACTATGACATCAAAGTCACCGTTACCAGTGAAATCAGCGCTTGTCACTGACACAGGTCTTTGACCAACTTGATAAGTGGTCGTTGATTGAAATGAATCATCTGGATTATCAAGAAGCACACTTATTGTTCCATCGTTTTCATTCGCTATTATAATATCAGGCAATTCATCGCCGTTTATATCACCAGTGAATATAAAACTTGGAGCAGAACCTGTATCATAGATAATTTCAGTCTCATACGTATTCTTGGAATTACCAAGAAGAAAATCAACACTTTGTTCATCATAGTTAAGCACTGCTAGATCGATTATGTCCTGATTTCTAAAATCACCAAATGTTAAAGCAACCGGTGTTTTTCCAGTCTTAGAGACACTTCGTAATGAATATGGATCTTTGCATATAATCTCTACAAGAAAAACAGAATTAAATAGTATCAATTCTTCTCCTACTTGCTTCCGCCTAGTACTCAATTTTGTAGAATAACTCGGCTGTCAAATAATATCAAAATATACGAGTCGAAATGAAAACAAGTGAAGTTTTATCTAGATCGGATTTTATCATTGTGCACCATATTCAGTTTTACTGATCTGAAAAATTGCTGCAGTTTCGTAAAATATTCACAAATTTTACGTTTCAGAATGAAAAATCATGTTAAGATTACTTCTGTATTCTTAGATGAAAGATGAAAATAAACTTCTGATGATTTTTATTTTCTTATAGAAGAAGTACGCCTGATAATGTCAGAATCATCATATAGAAAAACTTTCTTATGGTGGTAGACATTCATGAAGCTTTGCATGTGCTTAGTGATTTGGATTTGGGTGTAGGTAGGTCACTGACTGTCCATCTGTGTGTCAATTAATATTTATGTATTGCTCAGATCCACAGAGATTCTATATGGTGTTTTTAAAAACATTTATCTCTTTATAAACTCTTCATAGCGCATAAAGTCCAGAGAACCTGATGCGAATCGGTCACCGAAAGTTACGAATAATTGAATGCCAGAACTTTCAACCTTAGATGAAGCCGATCTAGTTTTTTTCAGAACAATAATGGTGTCGTTTTAACAGTCTACTTACTGATGGAGGCTGAACTACCCATGAAACAACGTTTCTCTCTGTTACAAATTTACCTAGAACGGTAATTTTATTGATTTTGTTTCTCATGAAAATTGCTCAACAATGTTCTCTTGGAATTTATTTCCACAAATATAGAAACAAGTGCTATTATCTGATGAACTGGTTTGGACCGCTAGATCAGTGAAATCGATACCAGATCCGAATGGATTAACTGGTCACTAGTATCTCTTTGATCTATGGCTGATATAAATTAGAGTATGATGCCTGATTTTAAATGTTAATGAGAATAATATTAGAAAAACAAAGCATACTTGGAATTTCGTTTGTCTTTCGTGATCCAAGAACAGCACCAATAACAATCGCTGTGATCGATAGAATTATAAATAAGCATAAGGGTAGAACATATCGCTTCTTTTTATACCAGGGCCGCCTAAACATATAATCACAACTCTTTGCTGTAAAAAGAATCTTTGATTAGACATGAAGCAAAACTCACTCGGGCTTTGGATAGAGAAGTGCGCCTAAAAAATAGAAATATCTGGTATTTTTTCAACATGAATCTGAAAATCTTTATGGTGTTACCTTTAAATGGAGGTTCCAACAAGGTTTCCTCTGGTATAACTTGTTTCAAATGAATGATATAAAGGTTAGGTGATGGAACCAAGTGAGATACAACTACCATATGAGTGCCGGGTAGAAGAAGAACTTCATCTTCTGTGGTGAAATGTGAATGATCGCTTATTATTCGTCCATTGATGGCTTCGACAGAAAAAAGAGTTCGCTCTCCTTCAGTGCCTAAATACATGTTATTCTCGAGTACAGTCAGTGATTTTGTACATGAAGAAAATGACCACCATGTCAGTGAAGTACCAGGTTGCAATTCTGCACTCAAATCTTTTTTAACTCCACGCCAAACAGTTGTAATTGGCTCACACGGAATTTTAGCTAGTGCAGTCAAGAATAATTTCATATACTTGAAATAAGGTCGAAGTTCTTCACGATTGCTACTTTTAAGAGTGTAATTGAGCATTGAATAGAGACTTTTATGTGGTGTTTCCCATTCGAGAGTATATAGACGAATTGCAGCACTTTCATGAACTGTTAAACCATTTGGTGGATTTTCGGGCGTTTCATCTAGTGCCAACTGAACATAAAACACCAAATTATAAAGAATATCAAAGAGTGGAGCACATGCCAGAGGAAGTGGCAATATAGGCTCAGCAGCATATCCAATGATCGGGGATGGGTCATTTTCAAATGTAATCGGTTCGCTAGGATTTGGTAGAATTTCATTTATACCGATTGTCTTTGAAACTCGATGCTTTGGTTTAGTGGACCTATTAGTCGCAACATCAACCTGTTCGGCTTGTTTTATAGTTTGTTCTTGATTATCAATAGACGTTTCTTCATCAAATTCTACTTCTGATGTATAAGATGTGCGGACTGGTTGATTTTGAAATTCAATATCGATTTGCATTTGTTTTTCTTTCGATTTAGTCTTGTGATTTTTGTGTGCTGTTCCTTGATGATCATCAGAAATATTCATCTGACTTTGGTCTCTAGTTCTTTCACTTTGTATGTGTCTTTTATTCGGCTCGACTGCTGGTTGGTGATTTGAACTGTTATTATCTTCTCTTGATGCTTGCTTTCCATTTTTCAACGTTTTCGTTTTCATAACTGTTGATAAGTGGTAATTTTTGAAAACTACAAAATAGAATCATTTCCTATAGTGATAGAAACGAAAAATCTAGGAGAATAAATTTCTTCTTTCTGTATCTCAATAAAGTATCAATTGTTAGCTTTTGCTATTTCAGCTGAATGCACTACAGTAATTTCACTTCTTGGATATTTCTATTAGATGTTAAGATATACTCTTCAGTTTCATTCTTTCTCCAACATAAATAATAGAGTTTAAAATATTGAATTTGACTTAATGATTGCATTGCATATTCAGTATTATTTTTATTTTAATGATATATTCTCATAAGTCTTAATTTTGATGCCGCGGTAATACTAAAAAGTTTCCTAAAACTGAGGTTGTATTAATAGTAGTCCATGCAATACAAGGTTACCAATCTTATTAACATCGATCTTCGAAAAACGAATCATCTGAACACAATTGAAACCGCTTGATTATATAAACTCTAATTGATCCAATATGGATTAATGTAGTAATAGCGTCATGTTAACAGAAACAATTTATGCTGCTTTCATGCTTCATTTTAGAAAAAAAAAATTTATTTCGAAGAATTTCGTCTATTTTCATCCACTACCAGTTCAATGAACTAAGTTCTAGCAGATCTTTAAAAAAATCGTTTCAAAATATTATATATATCTTGCAACAAGATCTTCAGCTCTTAATTGTTGTTGGAGATTAATTTTACACTTTCTAGAACTACACTATGCTGAAATAACTCAGGAAACAAAATTTTTATTCGGTGTTAGTCCAGAAGTTAACGATTTCGGAAGGTTTTCGAATAAAAAGTAAGAGTCTATTTTATTTCACCGTGATTTTAATTAAATTCTGTTTACAAATGCAAAATCAGTATGAAATTTTACATGCGATAGACTGCTTGAAAAGTCTTTACAAGTATTTCAGCATGAATTACGATATCAGCTTTTGAAACATATATACTGTATAGAAGATCTAATAAAAGATCTTGGTACAAGATATTGTTGTATTATCTTGTATCTCAATTTTCAAGATCTGTTCACTTTTCTGTGCCTAGTAACTTGGCCAAGATCTTGCTTACAAGATATTCTACTAGGGAGCGCATTTATGGTCTGTTCAAATAGATCCATATGTATAGTAAAGTGATGGTGTAGTTTCATGAACATTTACATCGAAGATAACCATAAACCTAATGGTTTCATTTCTCATAATTGATCACTATCAAATGCATGTTACGATAGAAAAAATGTATCATCTAATTCACTCTTAAAACTTTTTGTATTTCAATCTACAACAAAATATTTATCTTATAAATGAAAATGAATTGGTCTCTGTATCTCATACATACTATTCAGAATTATCAATCGATTCTACGAGCTTAGCGATACTATAAAAGTATAGGTCACTATGAAAAATCTTCCATAATTATTGGGTTGCCAAGAAAGTTTTGCGTCTTTTTTGTATTATCTTAGTAATATAAAAAAGACGAAAAACTTTCTTGCCAACCCAATAAAAAATGAATACAATCAATGAATATTTTGTGCATCGTAACAATCGGATTTCGTCATAAAAATTTCTTTACTATAATCATGTTCAATAAATCGTAGAAGATATTATTTTTAAAAATAAAAAGTCGTGTGACCTTGGTTATCAATTATCCGATTAGTTATACTTATAATAATTGCTTTATCTTTTCAAATATACTATTTACAAGCTCTCTGATAAAATACCAGAAATAATTAGAATTAAAATATATCACTGTTCATATTTTAAATACAACGAAAACACACTTACATTTCGAACGCTGATCGAATATGTTATGCTTATTAGATCAATTCGTACTGTAAATAATGATCAGTATCTACTTTTTTTCATATTTTTTCGGTCTTTCTTTTTTTTTGTCTTTCTGATATCAACCAACTGTCACTTTAATTAAGCGAACAGGTTTGATTGGGCACACGGCTCTCCAATTTGATTATCGTTTGCGCATTTCTTTCGTGATTAGATATTTTTTATCACTATAAACAAGTAATTTATGCATAATATGAAAGAAAAAAACACATGCATGTGTTTTTCTCTTTCATATTATGCATAAATTACTTATTTATAGTGACATACCAAAATCCAATCAAGAAGAAAATGCGCAAACAAATTATATTGAAGAGCCGCGTGCTTAATGAAACCTGTTCGCTTAATTAAAGTGACAGTTAGTTGTTATCATGTTAGGTAGTGGCGCTATCTCTCACCACTACCTCTCTTCTTCTTTCTTTTATCTCTCTATTGGTCACTAGACAGACTTACATGTTACGTTGTGTGACTATATAGTCAGCTGCTGTTTTATTTTGTTAATGAAGAGTAGTAGTTGTGAACATGAAGATAGAAAATAAAGATAAGAAGTGTTTTGGTTAGCCAACAGACTAACAATTGGTGCCGTGACCCATGTCGACAACTCCTCGTTGACTACGATAAGTTTTGCTTGTTTTTTTTCTCGGTTTATTCTGTTTAGTGTTTCTTACTCGACATTCATTCATTTGATATCCAAGTTACTATTGATTATTACGTGTTATTATCAATTCCTGATCATTGTTATTTTTTTTTCGTATTGAACTTACTCATTCCATTATTATCTGTTTCTGGTGATTTAATCCTTCGTGGTGATATTTAATTTGGTCTTTTGCTTATTCATTACATTCATTTGTTTATATGGTCATAACACATTCACATTATCAACAATTATTTCAACAAGAAACAAAACGATTATCTGATATTGATATTGAATTTTCTCATTATTCCGAATTTTCTCTCAATCACATTGTTTATCATCCAGCATTTTTATCAGTTATGGAAGAGCAGGTTATGAATACTTTAGCTAAAGAACAAATTAGAAATTTTTCTAAATTTGCTGGTGCTCCAGATGAAGATGTTATTAAATGGATACAATATATGGAAGCAGTATTTGATCGAGCACAATTACAACCATCAAATAAATTTATTGCCATACAATCGTATCTCACTGATGCTGCTAAAAACTGGTTTCGTTATAACAAGTCTAGTATTACGGATTGGTTCATATTCAAAGCTGAAATTATTAAAGCTTATCAACCATCACTTAATCAAATCTTATTAAAAATGGAAAAATGACGACAATCACCTAAAATGAACCTGTTATGACATATTATCATGATAAACTTCAATTATGTTTACAAGCTGATTTGAATATGAGCTCGGCGATGATACTCCATCATTTAACTAAAGAATTAAATAACTCTTTAGTCCCTCACGTTATTCGTCGTCACCCTGCTTCACCTGCTGATTTTCTTATCATTGCACAAGATGAAGAAAAAAATATAACTTACATTAAATGAATTACGACATGCTTCAATCAATTCATCTGATACTTATCCAACTGATGATGATGATTCTATTGACGGGATAGTTTCACTCGTGAAACGATCGACCAATCCATGTACACGTTCTTCTAATGGGCAACCACCTTCATCATCTCCACAACCACTTATGAATCGAATATTCACTTATAACCAGTCTCCATTTTCAACTTCTCGTTCTGTTCCTCAACCTACATCTTCATCACTTGCCTCATGTCAATGTTATGAATGGTATCAATTTGGACATATTGCCAAATACTGTCCCAATCGAAAAAGCATCTAAAGAGGTATCAAGATGGTGGTACTTCTACAAAAAAGAAAAAACCATCACTCCCTCTATCATTATCTTCAATTCATGTTCCAGTCAATCATGTCTCTACTACAATTTTAGTTGATACTAGTGCTGCAATTTCTCTTATTCATGATAAAACATTATCCAATATGCAACACCAACCCATCATGCCCTGCTCATTAAAAGAAGTTCATAATGCCAATAGTGGCTTTATATCTCTCCTTGGCATAGTGAAACTTACTGTTCAAATTCATCATCTTGATACACATATTGATGCTTATGTTACACGTGATCTTATTTGTCCTGTGATTTTAGGTCGTGATTGGATTCAACAAAAATTATGTTAATGTTAATTTTTGTACCAATCGTATTTATCTTTATAATGGTCTTGTTTCAACTCCTTTATTACCTATATCTCGTAGTGAACCAGTAATTATGTCATTATCACATTCTGTTGTTATTCCTCCATTTCATCAAAAATTTATTTATAGTTATGTACCTCTTAAATCATTAGACGATGCCTTATTTACACCTAATATTGCTCTACAACATGCTAGAATGGTCCTAATTCTTCATTCACTTCTTCATATTCGTGATAATCATGGTGTTATTTCCATTATCAATAATACTTGTCATTCAAGATACATTCCACGTAATATTCCACTTGGTTTTATCTATTCATCAACTGTAACAGCGGGTCTCAACGTCACTCATGCATCACCTATGAACTTTTCTGATCCTTCTTCTTCATCTTTATCTCTATTATCATGTCACCATTGTGGTGTTCGTTTTTCTACTGAATTAACATTGTATGATCATTTCTTTCATTGTTGTAATAAAGATTTAACAGGTACAACAAAGACTATTCCTCCCTTAGTTGAACATATCGATGATACTGTCAAGAGAATGAAATTTTCCCTCATGCTACATCACTATCAACAACTTTTTGATGATTCATTTTTACAAGGCATTATCTGTAAACCACAACACGCTATTAACATCGGTTCTCATTCTCCTTTAGCTGAACATCCACGTCGAGTCTTACACCTTAAGCGACAAATTATTAATAATGAAGTTAAGAAAATGTTAGATAATGGAATTATTGAACCTTCGAATTCCCCTTGGGCTTCTCCTGTTGTTATAGTTAAGAAATCTGATGGATCTCCAAGGTTTTGCATAGACTACCGGCGTTAAAATTCCATTACTTAAAAAGATGTTTATCTATTACCTCGTATCGATGATGTTATTGAACGTTAAAATGGATCTCAAATATTTTCTAAACTTGACTTGCGTAGTGGGTACTTTCAAGTACCTTTAGCACCTGAAAAACGTGCTAAAACTGCATTTACAACTCCTGATGGTCTTTGGGAATTTACCAGATTATCTCAAGGATTAAAAAATTCACCATCAGTTTTTCAACAATTAATGAACGAAACCCTTGGATTATTACGTTGAGATGTATGTCTCGCTTACTTGGATGATATTATCGTCTATTCCCCTTCATTTGATCAACATCTTTTAGACGTAAATCAAGTATGTCAAGTATTACATGCCTCAAATTTTAAATTAAACTATAATAAATGTGCATTTTTTCAACGTGAAATTTCATTTCTTGGCCATAAAATTAATGCTGATGGTTGTTCACCTAATAATGATAATATTCGTTCTATCACTCAATTTCCTTTACTACAATCCAGTAAAGCTGCTCATTCTTTTTTACAAATGGTTGGCTTTTATCGAAAATTTATTCCTCGTTTTTCTCAAATATCAGCACCACTCAATAAATTTACTGGGAAAGGTTTTCCATTTATATGGACTGAAGCAGAACAATTATCATTTGATCAATTAAAAGACGCTATCACCTCTCCTGCGGATCTTATTCTACCTGATCCTTCACAACCATATGTTATTCGTACAGATGCTTCACGTGCCGGTATAGATGCTGTACAATTACAAAAGCAACCTCCTGATTATAGAGATAAATCAACTACATCAATTTATAAACCAGTTGCTTTTGCCTCGTGAAGTTTAAAAGCAACTGAAAAAAAATATTCTGCTATTGAACTTGAAGCATTAGCTATTTGGTGGAGTGTTACTCAAAGATTTCGATCATATATTGAAGGTCAACAATTTTTTCTTCAAACTGATCATAAACCATTAATATCATTAATGAAAAAACCTTATCGTAATGCTCGTATTGAACAATGGATGACAACATTACAACAATATAATATGATTATCCAACATATACCTGGAAGAGATAGTACAACTGCTGATGCTCTTTCCCGTTATCCAGTTAATCAACCTGATGTTAATGACGAAGATGCACCTCGTCTTGTTACTTCTTCAACTCAAACTGAAGATCTTTCGTCAATGTTGTTACAACTCATTCAATGATACGACAACATCCACCTCCTATTCCTTCAACAACAACTTCCTCATCATCTCCTTCTCCTACAACAACACCACCTAGGATATCCCGATCTACTCCACCTGTTGTATCTTCTTCTTCATCTCTTAATGACATTAATATTTCATTCGATCATGATACATTAAATCTACATCAAAATCAAGATTCTGCTATCCAGGCAATAAAAAATGTTTCACCATTAAATTCTAAATATACACTTGATGATTATAATATCCTTTATAAAATTATTACTCGAAAGAATGGTCATGTTCTTCAATTACCTTATGTTCCTGCTTCTTTAACATCTCAAGTATTATTAATGCATCATAACTCGACATTCCGTGGTGGCCATTTCGGTATTAAACGCACTTTTTACAAGATACGCGACCGTTTTTTCTGGTCGAATATGTACAAAGATATCGAACGACATATTTTATCGTGTATTAATTGTCGAAAGAATAAACCTTCCCGTCGAAAATCTGATGGTCATTTACATCCAATTGAACCATCTCGTGGAGTTTGGGAATATCTTGCTATGGATTATGTTGGTCCTGTTTCTCAATCAAAATCCGGTAATAAATACTTTCTAGTACTAACCGATTTATTTTCGAAGTTCGTCATCACCAAAGCCGTCCCCGATAATACGTCAACAACAGCTGCTAAATTTCTATTATATGATGTCTTTATGATCTATGGTGTTCCATTTGAAATTGTTACTGATAATGGCACACATTTTTCTTCTTCGTTGTATGAATCCCTACTCAAGTTAACTCAATGTTGTCATGTTAAAACCACACCTTATAACCCCAAAGCCAACGATCAATGCGAAAGACATAATGCAACTCTAGCACCTAATTTAGTTGCACTTTCGAATCAATCTCGATCTAATTGGGATTACAAATTAGTCGCTACAACTTTTAATTATAATGCTACTCGACATGATTCTACTGGTTATACTCCATTCGAATTAATGTTTGCTGGTCAACCTCGTTTTGTAGCTGATTTATCCTCATCATTTCCATCAAGTTCTCATACTATTTCTCATTATCATCATACTATGTAACAATTTATTGAGTATACAAAAATTGCGGCTCGACAAAACAATCTTCTAAACAACGTTATGATCAAAACCGTTCGAATCCTCGATATTCTGTTGGTCAATCTGTCTTAGCTCGTAATCAAAATCCACATATCAACAAGTTCTCCCCACGATTCGTTGGCTCCTACACCATTCTCGATCAATTGCATGATAAAACATATGTTGTTCCAAACGATAATACCAGTCATCAAGTACAAGTACCTGTACACGATATACGGTCCCTCCATTAACATATTACCTCCTGATGAACTTATGCTTTCATATAACTCAAACCATATCTCATGACATACTTATGTTTATAAAAAAACAGAACAACCAACAACAACGGAATTTCTATCGTTCCTTCTCATTTATTTTTCATATTGACTGTATTAATTTTTTGTTCTCAGTTATGATGTTATTACACCTCATGTAATCTTGGATTCGTTTTATTTTCTGTTACTTTGTCTGATATCTATTTCCATGAACAGATAAAACCGTTCACTGATAAATGGTGGAGGTGTTAGGTAGTGGCGCTATCTCTCACCACTACCTCTCTTGTTCTTTCTTTTATCTCTCTATTGGTCACTAGACCGACTTATGTGTTACGTTATGTGTGACTATATAGTCAGTTGTTGCTTTGTTTTGTTAATGAAGAGTAGTAATTGTGAACATGAAGATAGAAAATAAAGATTAGAAGTGTTTTTGTTAGCCAACAGACTAAGATATCACCAAACAAAAGAAGAAAAGAAGAGAGGATGTGGGTGTGGGTGTGTGCATGGGTCTGGGTATAGCTTTCAGGGTAGAGAACACGCTCACTCACATCCATACATCAACAACCACATCCACACCCACACACCCACACCCCCCCCCCCTGCACCCACACCCGCACTCACACTTACACCCACACTCCCCACCCACATCCACACCCTCACCTACACCCACACCCACACTCACACGCACACCCACACACTTACACCCACATCCACACCCTGAACTATTATCAACTACTCATGGTAATTCAACTCTAGTAATAACAAATAGTGAACCAGTTGAACAACTATTGATATAACAATAGCTATTAATCATTGTGTTAGACGTCAATATCAATATCATTTAATGATAAGACATGCGAGAATTCTGAAGATTGTTAGATGAATTTAAGAAATTCGTTAGAATTAAAATTGTATCCATGAGTCATAGAATTTTTTTCTTAATTCAAAATGATCTATTCAATTAATTCTTTTATTCTTCTGAATTTTTTATTAATAATGTGGTTAAGTATATGTCAGTACTTGAATAAAAGATTGTTGTTAGATAGAATAACATTGATTGAAAATTATGTCTTGAAGATATTAAAGAATATTTGTATTAAATTAAATTTAAAATAGAATTTTCAAGTATATCGAATACCTTTAATATGCTAAATTAATAAATATTTTAAATAATTTTTTAAATTGTATAGAATATTATTATTGTGAGAACATAATCAGTATTATTTCGATGACATATCTAGGAATATTTGAGCGAACCATTCATGAGAAACGTGAATTTTCAAAATTAAAAAGCATATATTTCGAAATAATGAACTTTCCTAGAGCTAATGGTTATATGTTCAGTGATTCTAGATACCTTGAAAAAATTATACCTAAAGGCTTTTTTTTTCGTCAAAATTATCATAAAGAATCTAGCGTTAACAACATGACTCGTAGAAGGATATTTACATTCATTTCATAAATTTTAGTTTAAAAAAGTCCAAATGACAGTAACATATTCGAAAACTAATAATTAATACATTTCTGTAGACCACTCTTGAGAATAAATAATCTCTATCGAAAGTTTTTCTGAGCATGCATAGATTTTTCAAAAATTTGGATTTACTTTTCGTTCGCGCAACATAGAGAACTTCTTCAGAATCGATAGATAATGATAAGAGAAAAAACTTTTGTTTTGAAATTCGATAGGATGTATAGAAAATCAATTTTCGAGAGGAAAATAATTATTAATTATAATTACACATCAATTGAAAGAGGTAACATTTTTACGTATGCCTATAGTAAAAAAGAACTTATTCAGAATAATTTCTATTTTATTGCAGATAATATAATAATGGTAAAAACAATGAAAGAAATTCTTATTGATGCACAAAATGAAGTCGAAAATATCTTCATAGTTTAATATTAGCATTCATTTATTTAAGATATATGAAATACAAGGAGAATTATCTTCAGTAGAAAATGATCTACAACACTATCGGCTAGTCGGAAAAAATACGAGGTAAACATAAGAAATTTCTAAAAATAGTTTCTAGATTTCTTATTCTTTTTTTCTTCAATGTAGACAAAGTCTTCATGAATATAGATAGCAAGAAAGAAAAATGCAATAGGTACTGATCCCCAAATAAAGCATTTGACGCATTTAATGGTATTTAATATACAGCTAAATTTTGTAAAAATAGAATGTATAAAACAGTACGTCATCAACAAACTGTGTTAATAAGTATATCGCAATATTTATATCTTTGAACGATTACTGCGTTATGTTATTTGTTTGCAACTTGTATTTATAGTGAAGCAATATATAAGACTCGATATTGGAATTGAAAAGGAATAGTTCTATAAAATAGCATCACATTTTTATCTAAAAAAATTAGATTATGATAATATGATGTAAAAAGAAAAAACTTTTTTAAAAATTTTTCTATTGAAGTGCAAGTGTTCGATGTTTATACTACATATCAAAGACTGTTTTCTTTTTGTAATCTTTAAATGAAAATGTAAATTCTTATGGTCGGTAGCTTGAGTGAATTTTGCATGGAACATTGAACGAATATTTTCAAAACTTTGTTCAATTAGAAAACAAATAGATAAGGCTGAGATATTTTATAGATTAGTTTGTAAAATGAATGTTAAAAATCAAAGCTCATTTTAATAAAGAAGGGTATGGGTGGTTGTGCGTGTGAATGAAAATAAAAACTACACTCACATCCACACCCTCATATTGGGTACAAAATTAAACTGAAAAAAATGATGTATGCATTCGCTTGAACATCTAAAACAGTTAGGCCACTTTGAATCAGTCGACAACAATGACTCGGTTTTGTTCGAATTCACATAAAAAGATGAGGAATTTTATATAGAATATTGTAGTATATTTCAAATTTCAGCAGATCCGTTTCTATAAGCTCTTTAATTTTTCCGCTTTGGTGATTTTCTCACTCATACGATTGAGAAGATGTTAATCTTGCTAACTTTGCTGTGACGCGACAAATCTATTCGAAAAACAAAGTCGATATGTTTGTAGAGAATTAAGTTCTCTATTAATTGACATAAAAGTCAAAGTTTTAAAATAAATTGTTAAATGCTTCAAAGATAGGAAATAAAAATGAGTCATTTATAATGCAGTATCTGTTATCTTCCATTTTCAGAGAAAAACTTTATAATTTTTCAAAAGAATCTTGAATTGAATTTTCGACTCAGGAAGATTTGTTATTTTAGGGGCAGATCCTGCACCTCTGGTAGGAACAAATCGCATTCGTTTGACAAACTGATATAATAATAACCAAGCTGCATTTGAAAGGTACAAAATATCTAATAATCATCTTTGTTTTCCTTTAGCCTTTTCAATAATGAAATAATTAAATAAACAATGAATGGATGTGGATGAAATCAATTTTGATTGATTGTCATGATGACAATTAAGATCATATAATTTTTGTATTTTACTATTGCTATTGATAGCGTAGCAAAGGTATAGAGCTGACGAGATATACATGATTTTGTTTTCAAATAGTTATAGAAATTTCATGCAACAAAAGATTCCTTACATATCGATTACTTTCTTCAATGTATGATGTAAGCAGTACAAGAATATCTACTCGCATATTCTCGAAGTCTTCATTCTCGCGACCATCGCAATAGAAAATGATAACGTTCAATGTCGACGTCTAATAGGTACAAAACACAAAGAAAACTCGCAAAAGATTACATAGAAGCGATGTGAAGCGATCTTAATTTTTGGGCAATGAAACTTCAATTACCATAAAATAATCATAAACGATTTCACCAAGAGTCGTTTCTGTCCTGTCGAAGGTTGCCATTATTTCTTCTACTAACAACAACTGATTGGAGATTATTTCACCAATTTTAATAATCTAGGGTAAAATAAGGAGGCCAATTCGTCAAAATCAGTGTTTTGTGAAACTTACTGAAGAAAAAGGAAAACTCATATTGAAGATTCAAAATCATTTGGATCATCTCATGACATCAAGCTCCCTGACATAATTCGAACGAATTTCTATCAACTTAACTTTCTCTAGAACATCGCGACACAAGGTATAGATTTTGTTACCGCAAAAAAAATAGACAAAGTATGGAGATCGAATAATTCTACGAATTTGATTGAATATCTCACAGAAAATCTGTGTCCTATTTCAAATATTATCGTGCAATAGAGGACTCATTGAGCTCTATTTTTCATATAGAAGATATAGTTACTGCTTTCGAATATGATCAAATACCAAACGATATCATTAAAGCGATCATTATAATCATTATAAAAGATGCAAGGATTTTCTTGTTTCGTGCTACAAGACTTCACTACCCGTACATTATAAACCTCAGATTCGACAAATCAAAATATGATTGTCATAATATTTTACAAGTTCGAAAAAAGTTGCAGAATCGTTTTTCGGTACGTTTTGTCGCTTATGACAAACATTTTAAATCAAATTCTTTTGTACATTTTTGCACTAGACACTTTGCTCTTTCTAATTAAAAAAAAAGAAGAGATCTCTACAATATTCTATTACACTGCTGTATCAAAAAAAAAATTAATGCTGAATTTTTTCATCTTCCGTTACTTTCGATAGCTAAATAAGAGAATTAATCATTAGAAGTTCTTTTTGGGGTTCGGAAATGGTAGCTGATTATCATAGAAAACCATCCATATTTTGAGGATTTCTTCTCACAAAAATATCGGATTGAACTGAAAGTTTCAGAAAATACATAACTCATGTTGAAATTAGAATAATAATAATGTTAGATTAAGACAAACAGAATACGTAAATGTACAATACCGAGCAAATAGCAACAAGAACGAACAAAAAATCGAGAACCAGTTATAAAAATTCATAGAAAACCTTTCTGTTCGAATTGCAGAAATAAGTAGAATGAATCATTTCTCTGGTGATTGATGATCTTGGAAAACAACTACATTTTGCGTGAGACTTTTTATTTTACATATTTTGTAATAGTATAATGAGCTGTTAATATCCCTTTACATAAAAGTATATAAGCGTCTATCATATAATATGTATATTCATCAAAAAACCAAAGAAAAGAAGCAAAAGAGTTTTTGTTCAAATGTCCATTTTACAGTTAATTCACACTAGTAGTTCAAAAATAATATCTTCGATAAATTGAAACGATTTAGTTCAAAGATAAAATTATTTGATCTATTCGAAAACGTTTTTTCCTGGATAAAGATTTGCAATGATTTACTAAAAGATCATCAAATTTCTGTTAAGAAAATCAACTAGATCATAACATATTAAATAATTAAATCTAAGCAATATATAATGTTACTTTACACACTACAAAAAAAAATCAATCATTAGTTATCAACAATTCTTCTTTTATCAAAGTTCACGTTTGATAAATAATCTTTTTTTAATGAAAATGTTCTATCAGTAGCAAATATATCTCTCAATTAATAGAAATATGCATGAGAAAAACAAGATGAATAACTATCTATTCCATATTATCTTTAATGAAAATAAATAACAGAACAATTTTGTATTCAGCATTCTGTGATATTTATTATAGATCGGGAAGAATTTCTAATTAGCATTCAATAACTTCTTGACTATTAACCTTTTAGAACGTTCGATATATAAATAATAGTTCGTTTTTTTTTGTTTTAACTTAAACTAATGACTTGATCTTATAAGGAAAAACAAAATGTCAAGTAGTTATTTAGTAAAAAAAAAAAAAAAAAATAAAGATTCCACTTTGCTTATATACCTTTCAAAATAAATTTTTCAGACAAATATCAAAAACATTTTTGATTTTTGTTTATTACGGAACAGAAGAATAAAATTTCAAATATTCTAGCTAATATCACAAATCAAATTTTAACGAATATTTTTTAGATTTTAATACTGATATAATAATAATTCATTATTTTTATCACACATTTCTAAGACGAAACAAAAAAAAAAATATACAGATACAAATAGAAAAATGATACAATAATCCACGTAAATATAAGTATATATTCATATGACAGAAAAAAAAGCACAAGAGAAGAAAATCTTAGCACCGGTGTTAATATGACGGAAAGGAAAAAAAAGCAAATGATATTTTTCTTTTTAATTTATTGTAGGTAATTCAATACGAATAAAATTATCTTTAAGAAATATGACACGTAAATGCGTATAATCATATGTATGATCTCTTGGTAGACGACAAAAACGTGATGTTGAACGTATTATTATTTTATTTTGTTGTTGTTGTTCATATTGTGGTAATAAATTTCTCTCTTGTTGTTCAATAAAAATTTTTAATAAATTTAATTCTGGATCAGATTGTATACGTATAGAATCCATTAAAGTTTCAAATGGTAAACGAAGATGATATATAAGAAGAGGTGGAATATCATTTGTAAATGTATATTGTCCATCCCATATAGTTGGTTTAGGCATTGTATTTAATGTGTTAAAACGATTGATTATATCACTTACACTTTTTGTATCTGTACATTGTTGTGATGATGATGATGATGGTGGTTCACCAATATGTACCACAGTTCGATTATTATTTAATGTTTCAATTCTGTTTATATGATTATTATTATTATTATTATTATTATTATACATTATTCGTTGATTGTTAGATATGAGTGACGGTGACATCTTCTCTTGTTGCAGGTCTATTGAAAAGAAAAGGCAAGAAAATAATCTAAATAGAATTTCATGAGAGAGGAAAAAAAATATCAAAGAAAGATAAATAGCACACCATGCTGGGTAAAAAAACATCATATACAAACGAACCGTGCTAAAAATAAAAAAAGAAATTGCTTCTAGGGCGATAATGCCCTACTGAACCAATCAACCACTGCTTTGAGCTGACTTAGAAGTGCTGAAAGAAAAACACTTAAGAGTTAATAAACACTCATATAAACATACACACACAGAGAATTAAAAATATTTGGTTAGTTTTTTTTTTTTATTATTATTATTGATTAACTACCTGCTTCTTCGTTCATCGCGTCGATGATTTCGACATGTAATGCATTAGAAAATTGATTAGATATAGAACAATGCGTATGTAAAGAAAAAAAAAGGACACCAGTTCAAGAAAGAAATATTTTAAAGACGATGTCCAGTGTATGATTTTTAGTTTATATTAAAATTTATTTATTTTTTTTTTTTTTTTAATTTTCACCATGTTTAGTTTAAAAGCATCCCATTAAGTTTTTTTTTTCTTATTAACCTACCTCCATCATTTCTTGTCGATGCTAAAGTAGAATTTGTTGATGGTACAGAAACCGATGGTGATGGTGATGGTAGAGTTGAGTTTTGTTGAAGAAATGCAGATGAAGAAGATTTTAATTCTTGTTGTTCAATTTTTCTTTTTCGTTTAATTTCTTCCCATGCCCATGGTTGATATTTACCTTCAACAATTAATTGTCCATCTTCAGTTAAATAAGCAACAATTGTTTCATCATCAACAACATCAGGTACTAATAATTCAGTTTTAAATTCATGTTTACGATAATTTCCACGTTTATCTGTTGGTTCTATTGTATGACAATGTATTAAAATTTTTGGTCCTTCTAATTGTACACTTATATCTGATGTATCATATGTTTTACCAATCGGTACACGCATTTCATATAGATTTATATCACTATCATCAGATAATGAATCATTATTTGATGATGAACGTATCAAATTATTTGTTTTTTTCTTTGATTCATCCATAATATTAGTTGTTAATAGTGATGATGGTGTAAATAGTACAGATTGATTAGAAATATTTGACTAAAACAAAAAAAAAAAAGAAATAAATGTTTGACATTTTTATTTCCTTTTTTTAATAAATAGATAAAAAAACCTGTTCTGTTGGAATTTGACGAGTAGTAGTAGTAGTAGGTGAACGTAATTCATCTAATGATTCACATGATGAACTAATTGATGGTTCTCGTCGTCTTTGTACAACAGGTCGAACAACAATACGACGTGATGATTCACGTTTAATAGGTTGTTGTCGACGTAATTTACAAGAATTTCGTATATCATTATGATCATTTGATGATGGAGGAATACCATACATGACGTTATTTCCCAAAGATGGCGGCGTACCGGTAGCCATAAGTGGATGCTGTCAATAAAAGAAACAACAACGTGCAACTATTTTCCTTTTTTTTCTTTTTTCTTTTTCTATATGCGTGTGCTCTTTGAAACGTCAACTTCCCTTGAGTCGTAATCGATGTTTGAAAAGAAAAAAGAAAAAAAAAAAAAAAAAAAAAGAAATTACTTTTCTTTCTTTTACATTCGATGTGTATATTATTTATATATTTATGTATATAAATATATAGTTTGATTATTTAATAAAGCCTTACCTGTAAATTAGTTCGATTTTTAGAATAATAATTTTGTTGTACAGTATCATTTATGATTGATCGTTGATTATATGTAGGTTTTAATAATTGAGATGAAGATGTTGAAAATACTGGTGGTGTATATCTGAGTTGATCAATTGAATGTGATCGTGCATAATTTACAACGGATGGAGATGGTGGTTGTAGTCGATGAGTATATCCATGACCATGTACTTCAAGTGATGGTAGAACAGTAAGATGAGGATTTGTTGATGATATAAGATCAAGTGAACGACTATTTAAACGATTTAAATTCGATGATGTTACACGTGCTTGATTTTGTAATTGTGCTAAATGTTGTTGTTGTTCAATACGACGATATTGACGATCTAAAGCAAAGAGTTCTTCTACCGATAAACCCAATGGCCGTTGAGTTGATGATTGTGAAGAGGTGACCAACATGTTGTACTGTCTAAAGTAAAATTTACTACTCTTCGCCTATTCGAATACTATAAAGAATGAAACAAAACGAAACGAAAGAAGAAAAAAAAAACAGAAAAAAGAGAACAACTTTCATTTTCTTTTGTCTCTCTTTTATTAAACAAACGAATAAAACTCAACCCAACGAAAACGATAGAGAGAAAGAGAGCAAAAACAGAACAAAAGATGAGGTCGAGATGAGAAGAAGAAGAAGAAGAAGAAGAAAAAACGAAGAGAAGAGAAGAAAAAAGCCTAGAGAATCGTCATCTATCCAACTTGAAGAACATGCGCGACTCTATTTGCCATTTCTGTATTCTGTTACTATTCTTTACGCCTTCTAATTACTTCTTAAAAGACGAGAAAGACACTCTTGTAAATTTATGCAATACCACGATTGCAGACTTCTGTATATCTTGCATATAGAGAGAACAGTTGTGGATATATGTATATATACATATGTAAGATGTTGAATTCTTGCATATGTATATGCATTGATATTCATGATATAAACATAAAAATGGCGACAATATAATATTGACAAGACACTGCTGACGCTATCGAGCGTCTAATAATCAAACGATAGAAAAAAAAAAAAAAAAAGAAAAAAGAATAAGAAGAACCAAAGTGATGACAATGATTAACTGTGAATATACAAAAAACATATATCGTTAAAAGAAAAAGCTTATTTCGCGCATCGTCTAAATGTCATTTACATAAGTGATAATAAAACAAAAGGAAAAACTCATCTCTATCTACCTTTGTCTTATGTTGAAAGATTACTGATATTTATAGTTTATCACATGTTATTTTATGTATATATATATATTTACTTATTATTTTGTTCTTCATCTAATATATAAAATATCTTATCATATTTTAAATTTTCTTTGATTTTTCTAATCAAAATTCATATCAATTAAATACGATATGTATATATAATTAACTCTATGTGAATTTCACACTCAACATCGACTAGATAATATAAATAAAAACAAATTCTTGTTTTTTTTTTTTTGTGTTTTTTTCTTCTTCTTCACTTTGACATTACTACGGTTGATCGAATAATGTCTTGAAATGAAACTCAATTACCTCAGTAGGTGGATGTGAACAACATATATCCGAAATAAGATAAAATAAAAATATACCGGCATATCGATCACATGCTGAGTAGATATTTTTATATCTACCCATGTCGAATCTCTCAATATATATATAGAAACAAAATTCATATAATAAGAAAATTTTTTCATTATGTCATTTGCACCATATTTATGTAGTACACCAAAATTTGTACCTGTTATTAATCAACCATCACATTTTATCTTGTCAGCTCCAATTCTATTTAAAAATGAAAATCAACGACAACAAATTAAATTAAAAACTCATTCATATTGTCGTCCATTAAAAAAATGTCATCGTTATCATCATTCGAAACAATCCAATGCAAGTACAGCTATCAATCGACAACAACATTTTGATAATGATATTACAATTCATAATAATCAACAACATATTTTCTTCTGTTTACCCTTTAATCTTTTTCATATATCTAAACGAAGACGACATGGTCCATGTCATGTATAAAAAAAAAAAAGAAGAAGAAGACACAAAACAAGAAAAAAAAAACAATCTACATGTATATAATCTAGACTTCTGTTTTGTTTTTTAGCATAATAATAATAATAAACGAAAGAAAATAACAACAGATAAGAATTTCTCTGACTTAAGTTTTTGTTTTTGTTTTTAACTATTAGCTGTGTCTTGTTCGTTTGATTTATTATGTTCTTCAATAGAATCATCTTCACTTGTCGATTGATTGGTATTTTTATTTTCTTCAACCAACCTAAAATAAATAAACAAACAATTGGTAAAGTAAAAATTTCTTTTTTTTTCTTTTCACTTTCAAGAAATTGTTTATTATGAACAAAAAACAATTCACTTAACAATAGATTCGCTTTTTTTTTTATTATTAACAATGTTTTTTTTTTGTAAAATAGAACGCAATACATATAATCCCATCTTTTCGTATATTTATGTTTAGAAAATTTTTTGTTTTTTTGCGTGTATAATTCAAAATATTGCGTATTATGCTGATTGGGATTTTAAATATTCATTTTGTAATAATTCATTCATTTATTTATGAAAATATATGCTTCCGTTTTTTTCTTTTGCTACATTTCATTTTGGAATTGATTTGTAACTTTATCTTTATGCTAGATAAATAAGATTGAAAAAAAAAATTATTATTCATTATTATGAAAATAATTCAGTAAGAAATGTTTTTGTTTGTGATTGTATATTAAAAATATAGGACATAAGATTACGTTTCAATAAGTATGTTGTTAAGAGGATTATTATTACTTATATGATTATAAATAAGTGCTTTATTGCTTGTTATATAGAGATTTTATTATGTTATATGGCGTATGAGTTTAGCAGTTAGTTGAGATTGAAATAGGATTTCATAAATTTGTCATATAGACTGTTGTTCTATATATAGACAATCATCAGTTGACTATATTTATTTTGTTCATTAGAATAAATATTTCGATGATATTTTGTTTCTTCATCTTGAGAACGTAGGAACATTGAATGATTCATTAAAATTTTTTGACAAAAATGTTGTTTTTTTATTTCAAGTATTTATTCAGACAAGTAGAAGGTTAATGTGGGTAGTTTTTGCAAAGAGGAGTGAATAGCACGATTTGTGTGTCTTATGATCGTAGGCATTAATAATATTGAAAGTTAAACTATTAATTTAAATACCACAATCTATAGAAGATGATGTATAATCATTCCTGATAAATTTTTTGCTAACAGAGTAAATGAAAAAAAATCAGGAAAAACCATTACAGTTTTTATTCATAGTATCTATAATATAACTTTATTTTATGAGCTTTTGTCTAGATCAATTAGTTTCCCTTGTTTTTATACATTCCAAATTCAATTAAATTCTCGTGTCAATTGTGACATACTCATTTAGTTATCAAAGAATGTCATTTACAAATAGAATTGAGTTTCTTGCACTTTACAAACTTTATGTTTACTAACGAAAGGATCATTAATCGTTTTCGAGTTCAGAATCTGTGCAAAAGGTAGACTTCAATAATGTATGAAAAATTCGAAAAGGATAAATATTTTTATGTCTCATCAATATAACGAAGAATGATATTTCATCGATCGTTAGGTCTATTTGCAACTAAAATACTCCGTAGATTTCCGCTTAAACGACAATTTCTTTCACAAGATATTGAATTTCTAAATTCACTCATGTGCAATGAAAGTTGTAAACATCTCATGTTTTTTTTTTTGGCAATTCAATATCTAGTGAAGAAATCATTTTTTTTGGAGCTGAATTTTTTAGAACATTATAATTAGAAGTAGATCTATTAATGAACAAAAAATTTTGAGGTCAAAATACTGTTATTCATTTTGTTTGTGAAACATAAATATATTTATTCTTTTCTTACTTCTCTTGAATAGACCTTAGACACAGAATTCGAATTCAAAAATGATTAATTTCTTCATAAGATCAAACATTTTTCAATGATTAAAATTAGTATGTACTTTGATTTTTTTGAAAGATCATTTGTATTTTCTGATGTATCTGAATCACTTTTTGAATGAGATCGTTTTCGTTGACCTGTTGATGAATTTTGTTTAGGAGATGAATCATCAAGAGTAACTATATCCGATGATATACTTGTATTATTACTACTTGTCTAAAATGAAGAAATAAACTATTTCAAATAAAAATAACATAGAAACAAAGAAAACATACTGGTGTATGAATATTTGATGTTGATATTTGTTGTCGTTCAATAATCTGAATACGTGATTGTAATTCTTTGCATAGATTATTACAATCATTTGCTAAAGCCTTGACAAAAAAAAAGAAGAACGAAATGATAAGGCTTCAATATTTATTTAGAACGAGAAAATAAAGGTCTTACTTTAATAATGAATACTCGTAATTGTGATTCATCTTGAGCACCAAATCGTACTGAACGATCAGTAGCTCGTTCAACAGTCATTTTTGGAAATATAGGTGAATTAAGAATAACACGAAATGATTTATCAAGTCTCATAACTAAAAGAAAAAACATAACATTTCGAAAAAAAAAGAAAATGTATTCAGAAGTTTAGATATGGTTTTTATTTATTTAACTTTGATTTATCTTTCTATGAGTAAATTTGCTTATGTTACGAATAATTTCAAACTTCTTCTATTTGCATCATCAAACAGTCCTTAACTCGATAGTGTTTTTAAATAATATTTGAGTATTCTTGTCAAGGAGATCTTCAAGGAAAGTAAATATTTAGTTTTATATTTAAAATTAGTAGATAGGATTGATTTCACATATATCCGTGTATGTTAGTCGTGACCCACATGCTTTATTGTTCTTTGGTATACTTATACATTGTTACATAGAAATCATGTATTTGCTTTAGTATCAATTCAATTAAAAAAAAAAAAGAAATAGAAACAACTAAAATGTTAGATTTTAATTAAATTTACCTTGAATCACGCATACATTGTTGACAAAAAAAAGAACAGTGATAGAATTGTTTTTGATAGACCATGATAAAGTCTGTCCTGAATCGGAACTTATTAATTTCAATGGATATGAAATTGCTGTCAATATATCTGATCTGTCTATATTTTACATATTATTATTGTGCTGTTTTCGAGGGTTATACACAAGTTTGAAATATAAGATGCTGATTCAGAACTTAGCACTTCATTATTTATTCAGAGATAAATATGTTCAGTTTCTGTTTTCGGGATATACTTATGTGTGTATCTTAAATGAAACTGTATAAAAGAAACATTCACATTCGAAACATTAAAATTTTCATATTCATTTGGTTTTCATGAAAAATGAGTTTTTGATACAAAAAAAAAAAAGTAGAAAATCCTTGTCATTTTTCAAGTACAACACATTCGATTGAGCTAAAATGTTTTCTTGCCTACAACAGCTTTAATTGAAAACCATACATTTTTGAGCGCACTCTCTTAGAATTTTGATGACTTTGTTCCAATAGAAGAAGATATCATCAAGATCTATTTTTCTATAAAAGTCTCAGATTTTGATGAAGATCCTATATCCTGAAATCTCAGATAGAGGATTTCATTAAAGTCGAATTTCTATTATGACGGGATACGGTATATTGATTTTTTAATATTCGTGTACCCGTATCAAATGATTTGATTATAAAGTTCTATACGAAAATTTAGGCTTTAGCTTTTTTTTAAACGCTGAATTATACAAGGTATTTTAAAAATCCTTCGAGAGAAAAACGTGAATAACTCTAAAACAAAGCAAGCCATACATGTAAACTTTCTCTCATTTTAACCCCACTTGTTGCTCAAAATGTCCACACCAACATGAAGCATCAGATAGAATTTTCATTGTAGCTGTCGCATTTTTCTCGCTAACTCAAACTGATCTTTAATAGCCATCTTACAAAATCATCTTTCATATGTTATCATAAAAAGAATTCGAGAGATGTCAAGTTCTATCATTTAGAAGTTAAAAGAGCCTAGAAAAATTCAGGTTATAGTTGTGGTCTGTGGACCTTCATTTCATCTTCACTCACACCTACAGAGCCATGCTCTGTGTACGTGCATTTCATGTGTGTATTTTTATGGTACCTTCAATGAGAGAGTTGGCTTCTGTAAGAATTTCGAATATGGATGTGGATCTGCATGTAGGAGAAACACTGATATTTGCTTTCACATGCCACATGTATAATAACTATGCCAACATCATACACCCACACTCCTTCACATCAAGAAACGTATAGTTTTGCTCTTGAATATTTTTCATACATTGGTATCTCTTGTGAATGTACTTGAACGCCTCTCACTTTTCTTTTTTTGCATGCAATAAAATGTCTTAATCTCATTGAAAGAGAATCTCAAAATAAACTTCTTTAGATCAAATCAATATCATTCTAAATATATTATTTCATGACAGCATGAAGTATACTCTTATTTTCGTATCTGTGATCATAATTTTGAATATTATTGAAGAAAAAAAAACATTTCAAATAACCAGAACACTTCCTGTTAATACACTTTCATTAGTAATATGCATTGTAATCACGTTTTTTTTTCTTTTATTACTGTAAGACGCTCAGATGTGACTAATCTGCTCAAGTTTTAGTTTCATAAAAACTTTTAGAGATCTCTTTAAAATCACCTTCATGTACTGTTTCTGTATCGAGTTTGACAATCAATAAAAACTATTTCCATTCTAATGTTTATAGACATTTGATTTGAACTATGTTGAATAAAACTTAAAAGATTGTCGAAGGAAGTCATAGAAAACCTATGCAAATCACTTAAATTGTTCCAAAACTATTCACACTTTTTTTTTTATCGCGATGGACTTTTGGAAACACTCTGCATTTGTAAAAAAAAGAATGGACGAAATGTTGGCTCTAGTTTAATATTCATTTACTTAATCGAGCTTGTAATCGTTCCCAATCTGATGGATCATGACTTTCATTTATTTTTAATATTCCATAACCACGTTCAACAAATTGTTGTTGTTCACTATTATACATAAATAATTTACCAGCCATCTATATAGAATCAATGAAAAACAAAAATGATTCAAAATAAAAAAAAATTTCAAACTTGAAATTTCGTTATTTCATTTTCTTCTCCAGTTGATGTATCACCTTGAATAGTCGCCGTTGGATGTGTTGATGCTCGTTTAGCTTCATATTCAGCAACTGTTTCTAATAAAGATACTTTATTATCTTCTTCTTCTTCTTCATCTTTCTCTTCATCATCATTTGTTTTATCTAACAAAAAAAAAATAAGAGCACACAACTTTATTTTTTAAATATAAATTATACTTTGTAATGAATTTGTTGATGATGTTTTCAGATCTGTAAATGAGCTTGGTGTTGTACCACTTGATCCACCAAATAATGGTTTACTAAGAAAAAAAGAAAACGAACAAATTTCATATGAAAATTGTCAATAAGTTTGTTTTTTTTTTAATACTTGGCACCAAGTGAAGCAAGTGATGTAGCTAATGGTGTTGATGGTGAACCAAAACCACTCGTTGTTGTTGATGAAATTTTTGAAAGTGTACTTGTAAAATATGTCGATGAAGAATTATTATCATCAGATTTTTCTCGTGATGTTATCTGACTAAATGTTGATATATTATTAAAACCTAAACCATTTTGTTTAAATTGACCAAATAAGCGAATAGATGTAGATGTATTGACATCACTAATCAAATATCAAAATGAATAAATAATTGAAAATAATAATCAAGAGAAAAAAAGAAAAGAAAATTTGTTTGTTTTTTTTGTACCTAAATGAACAAGATGAAATATCTGATTTAATTTCTTTTTCTATTGGATCATCAGATGATAAAGTTGCTTGAGCTATGGCAAAGAAAAAATTATTTTTTAACAATAAATTTATGAAAATAATATAAAACTAACCGTTGTTGTCTGACATTTTAAAATAAGAATAAAACAAAAAAAAAAAGACAGATTGACTTAGATGAATATTACAATCATCACCGGGAACAGATCGATCGATTGGTAAAAGAAATAATGATTAAATATATATCTATATATATATATGTTTTAAATTCTTCTTCTTCTATCTATTTATTTTTTATTAATTCAATTGATGAACCAATCACACAGTATTTTATAACCTTCATAGAAAATCTTCTGACATCTATGGACTACTACACGAAGTCTATTGCTAGGTATTATCGTAAACAAAGAATGATTTTATGGTAAAATCAATTTATTAATCTGTTGATTTATAGTAAAATAAATAATAAAAAGTGAATTATGGACAATCATCATTCCCGTAGAAACGATACATTGGATTTATCAGTACATGGTACATCAATTCAACCTGGAACTATATCTTCACATCCATCTAGTACACAAAATGATTCTCAATTAAAACAACCAGGAACTATTTCTTTACGTCCATCAAGTGCACGAAGTGATTCTCAATCAAAACAACCAGGAACTACATCTTCACGTCCATCAAGTGCACGAAATCATTCTCAGTCAAAACAACCACAAACACCTCCAAGAGGAGGTAATTACAAATTAAAATATTATTGTGAAGAACGAAGTTTTTATTTATTTTAGGCAGTGCTAAAGAACGTAGAACAAGTTTGAGTACAAGTTTAAATTTAAGTAGTGCTAGACAAAGGTGAAAATTGTGTTATTCTTTTTTTTTCTTCAAAAACAGAAAACAAATTCTTTTTTTTTGTCAAAACTTTAGACGACTAAGTAATAGTAGTCAACGATCGGCTTTGATTACATCGCCACCTGCTGAAACTAAAAAAGTATGAATTTTGATAGAACTTTGTAAGGTTTTTAGTTCTATGACAATATGAAATTTTTCTTCTTATTGACTTTTTGCTAACACAATTGGCAACAGTGTGTTTTCTTGGCCTTGAAAGAAAGCATTGTTTCATAATGAATTTATATGAAATTTTCAATTCTTGAATTCAGGTCTTATTTTTTACTATTTGCTATAATATGTATGAGAAAATTTCCATCAAAAAAGAAAAACCTACATCTAGTAATAGTTCTTGATTTCTAAGTGACATGCAAACGAACAGATAGAAATGTCCTTAAAAAAAAATATTTTTTTGTTCATTTCAGTATATTCTATTCAAATTTAACTTTTAACTACAACATATATTTCATTACCTTAATTTTTCGATAGATTAAAATGGTTAATAGGAGGTATAAACTGTTGATTTCAAATCAAAATTTTTATTAGACATATATTTTACGATATATTAGCAAATGTTTGAAAAGCTTGAAGAAAAAAAACGTTTCACCGAAGCCCATTGCAACTAATAAATTCATAGACAGAGGATGCGATTGTATCACATTTTTATCGATTTCGTATTTTTGACATAAAGTTGCCGATGTTGTTTAAGTTTCAATTCTTGTCGTTCGAATGTATTGCGTTTTGAATGGATCCGTATTTAGATAACAGATGCTTTTCTCAATGAATCATAATCGCTTTTAAATATGTTTTAATAGCTATTTTTTTTTGTGCAACATTACGAGCAAGATCGTGCTCTACAAAGTGCGTTAGGAACCAATTCTCTCAAAGCAATCTTCGAGAAAGTGATGGAACATTTTCTTTGAAAACTTTTCGGCCTGTCCATTATAAATAAAACATTGTCTCTTCTATCGTAATATTTTTTCTACTAGTCCTGATTTCTACTTTAAAAAAACAAACAGAAATAAACATTTATCTACCATCGAACTATTCAGATTAATATTTTCTTGTTTGCAAATCATTTTTACTCTCTCATAATGTAGAATAGCAATCGTTAAAACTGTACATAATTTTTTTAAAAGTAAACATTAAAGAGGTGTTTGTAATATTGTAGTCAATAACTACATCAACATCATCAAGTATTTTTCGTGTATTAAGCCCACATCAACATGATGTTGATGCATTCTTTACTGATCAAAGTCAACAAAAATCTTTTGAACAAAAACCTGATGATGAAGAATGGGATGAAACACGTCGTTGGGTTGATGAAATTCATCATTTAAATTCATCATTTACTGTAGAACAACAACAACAACAACAACAACAAAATCATGGTGTTGGACCTATGGGTATGTCACGTGATAGTCTTAATGGAACTGTTACAGGCACGAATTTTTTTCCATCAAATAACAATCAACATGAACAACTTATGCCAACTTTTGAATCATTACCTACTGGACAAGTCATATCAACAGAAGTTGATTTACAAGCTAAAAATTCTTCAATAACTAATCAACAATGGCATCAACAAACTAATGAAAGAATTGAAGAAAAACAATTACAACAACAAGAATCAAATAATCAAGAAAGATTAATTTCATCCGGATCGACAACACCTACAGAAGATAAACATCATCAACAACAAGAAATAACATCATCGAAAGTAAATTTTTCATTCATTATATAAAATTTATATTTTATTTAAATAGGAAACTCAGAAAGAAAATAATACTAATAATAATAGATTAAATAGTCGTCGATTATCATCAGCTAGTAGTAGTAGTAGTACATCAAGACATCGAATAACGCCTATATCATCACCAATTCCATCAGTTTCAAATATTGATCAAGTAAAATAACATTTCTATTTATATGTTGTTTAATTTTTTTTATTTAATTAGAGAATAAAATACGTCAATTCGATGACATCATCAACATCATCATCAACAACAACGACAACATCAAAAGTGACCTTAAATGATGTTTATGAAACATTAAGAAAATTAGAAGAAGTCGAAAAATTTCCTATACAACGTTCACTAGCAGATGATTCAGGTAATACATACTGTTATAAAATTATTAAATGAAATACTTATTCCTTCTCTTGCGCTTTGAAAGTAACCCAGTAATAGGACTATTCTTTTCTTTTTCATAGTTCGTAGTAAACATAAGTAAGATCAGTTGTTTTTACTTGCGATTCAGTCGACACTGACAATATCGTGCATGTATCTATTTAAAACAGATGAGTAGTAACAATAAGATAGTCGGTGCAAATTTTATATGACCATAAAAGGTATCGTTCCCACTGAAAAAGTGTTGGACCTGCATTTGATTTTTTTTAACTGAGTAAAGCCTTATTTTGTAGTCAATATTGCTTTATCATCTTTCAAATGTCAATATCATCTAAAAAAGCTTGTTTTAGTTGAAAAATGGCTCCCAGAGACGCTAACTCGATATCAATATGGAAAGATTTTTTTATAAGAAGAGTAATAAACTACCGATGATTCAATACTGATTCCAAACTTGAAGTTAGTCCTGAATAAGAGTACTTTTATTATCAAAAAAATGTTCTATCTTGAAAAACGAGGGTTTTCTAGAAACCTATAAACCAACCGTAGAACGGTCATATTGATTTGTGTTAGTGCTATATATGTGTTAACGATGAAGAAACATTCGATGAAAGTTTCATACTATTAAAAGTTACGAGAAATTCGGAAAGTTCATTAAACTGAACATATATTTCTTTTAATGAATTCGATGTTGAACAAGAATGATTTTTTTTTTCAAACCTCAAATGTATAAAAGAGAAAGTATTTTCAAAGAAACAATAAAATGAAATTCTCGTTAATGTTTTCTCCTTATTATTCTTCTTCTAATCATAGAAACAAAGCTTCTAATCCTTAATTTATGCCTTCACTTTCAATTTATTTTCTAGTCTATATCATCGATCCAACTACAGTCATACCATCTCCATTTATTGATGAACTTCCACCAGACACTTCAAATCATGTTGAATCTCTAGTTCGTCCTCTCAATGAAACTAATCAAAATGATCGAACTATTGAAAGTGTTCGATCACAAAAATTTACGAAACATGAAATATCATCACCTACAATGACTCGTTTTACAACACCATCTCAATCAGATCGACGACAACAATCAAAAAAATTTGTACAATCAGTTTCTATACCTCATATTCAAACATCATCATCAATCGATCAACAAACACGATATGGAACAAAAGTAAAACTTAATTTAAAACAAAAATAAAAAAAAAATATGTTTTTTTTTAGATAACAACACCATATAAATCATTAACAATTGCGCCTTATCGAACAAGTCTTCCAGAAGATGAATTTAAAAATAGTAATAAAACAATTCATGATGATAAAGAAACAAGAGTTTCATCAAGAATGGACTATGAAGAAAAACAACGACAATCAATTATTAATCAACAACATGAATCAACTCTTCATCGTAGTAAAGATTTCGAACAGGAGTTTGATTATCAATTACAAAAACAAAAAGATGACTATGAAGCTATTATACAACGTCATTTAAAATTTATTGATCAGGTTTATTAATCAAAAAATATATTATTTTTCTTTCATTATATTTTATAAGAAATTACGTTTTATAATAAGTTTTTCTAACAAATTTTAACCTATTCAAAAAGAAACTTTTCGTTTATTCATTAGTCAATGTAAATCAAAGTTAAAAAAGAAAATCTAATACAAACAATTGAAATAGTTTTCAAATTCATTCTATAACATAATTAACTTTTTTTTTTTCTCTGTTAGTTAATTGATGATAAGAAAAAAATATCTCATCGTTGTGAACTTTTATTATCTGAATTAAAAACAATTGATAGAAAATATAATGATCGAATGCGATCTGTTGAAGAAACTCATCATAATGAATTACAAAAATTAAAAGATGTACATGAAGCAGCTGAAAAATTACGACGTGAACATTGGATTGAAGAAAAAACAAAAAAAATAAAAGAATTAACTGTACGTGGTTTAGAACCTGAAATTCAAAAATTAATTAGTAAACATAAAAATGAATTAACAAAAATGAAAACTGTACATGAAGCTGAATTATTAGCATCTGATGAACGTGCTGCACAACGTTATATTCGTATGACAGAAGAATTACGTGATCAATTAGAACGTGAAAAAGAAGTTTCTATTGCTCGTGAACGTGAATTAGCTCGAGAAAAATATGAAAAATCATTATATGATGAAGAAAAAACATTTAATGAACAAAGACGTCGACTCTATACGGATATTGAAGAAGAAAAAAATCGACAAGCTGAATTCATAGATAAACAACGTGCTGATCTTGATAAGTATAAATTTTAAATTTTATTTTTCTAGTTTAATGATTTTTTTTTGTTATTGTAAAGACTTCGACGTGATATAGAAGAAAATCATCGAACAGTTGTTGATTCAACTAAACGTGAATATGAAACTATACGTTTAGAACAAGAACGTCGACATAATAATGAAATTCAAGAATTAAAAGATAAATTAGCATTAGAAAAACAAAATTGGGAAGAAAGTATTATGAAAAAACAAGAGACTATATTAGCTAATAAAGAACGTGAATTACGAGAACAAATGAAACAAGAACGTGATAAAGAAATTGAAAAAATTATTGCACAATTGGAATCCGATACAACAATAAGTAAAGAAGAAGCAGAACGTTCAGCAGAAAATCGTGTGAAGTAAAATGCTTTAATATTTTAATATAATATAGTTTCAATGAATTTATATATATATATATTAGACGTATTCGAGATAAATATGAAGCAGAATTTCATGAATTAGAAAATTCTGAAAAACAAACAAGAGAAAAATTTAATCAAATTAAAGCTCAAATAACTGAAGTGCAAGGTTAACAACTATCAATTAAATTATTTATAAATAATTTAATTTTTCTTTTTTTTTCTTCTCAATTTCTAGGTGATAATGAACGATTACAAGTATTACTTAAACAAAAAGAAACAGAAATCAATGATATCAAAAAGGTATTATGAAAAATTTTATTCAATATAAGAGAGAGAATACAACAGTGAAATATTCATGAAGTATATTTGTGATATCTCTCTTGAAGATGATTTTATTTGATAAAAGAAATAATTCGGTCCTGTCCATAGCGTTCCTTCATCGAACTACATTTTATTTATAGAAGACTCAAGAAACATTTCTCTTGTTTTTTGACAATCTTCTTTAATTGAATGAAGAGAGTCGAAACATTTTATTTTGTTTACAATTATTTGCTCCATCAAAAACAAAAAACTATTTCCAATCAACTTAAAATTAATTATTGGAGTTTCAGATATCATTATCCAAGCAGTTTTATTAAAATTTTTAGGTGCATTAATACTAATAGAAAATACGTTTAGTAATTCAGATGTTTTTTTTTTAAATTATTCTTAGTTATTACTATCAAGAGAAAAATTCAAAAATACGACTGCTCTATATTATAATTCTTTACTCTATTATTTGAAAAATTGAAAATCTTATGAAATACATTGAATACTACATGCACTGACATATTTACATACGTCAAATGTTTGAAAATATGATGGAATTTCTATTCGAATGATCTTATAAAAGTCTTAAAATGTTGTTCTCATCAAGTGGAAAAAATGCGATTCCATTATTTCCAAGTAGGAGTGAAGTACGATACTTAACGCACTTAATAACACTTTACTTGTACTTGGAAGTACTGAAGCCATGCATTTCCTCTTATGTTCTTATCTAAGATTCATATGACCTTTTTTATTACAGTTACAGGAAAAACGCATTTTATCATCGTTAGGTTTCTTGTCATTATGACATTGATGATCAATATCATATTGTAGGAATGTGGCCATGAGAAAATACATCGTTCTACTCCTACGGTTTTTTTCTTTGTCGTATTTCTATAATATTCACCAGAAAATTATTTATTGATACTTCAAAATAGATGATCAACAAAATGAATCGATCGTTCGAACTTGTTGAACTTTTCTTTTCTTTTTTTTCGATATTTAATATAATTCGTTTATTAGATCACTGATACATTGCAACAAGAACGTGATCGTCTATCAGAAATAATTCGACAAGAATTTGCAGATCGTCTTGTATTAACAGAAGAAGAAAATCGTCGAATAAAAGGTGAAATAGCAGAATTACGTGCTCGACAACAATTAGAATTAGAAAAGAAAAAAGAAGAAATTGAATTATTACAACAACAACAAGAAAAAGAATTAGAAACAATACATGAAAAGTAATCTTATTCTATTTATGACATAGATTAATTTTTATTTTTTGTTTTTTACTTAAGAATTAAACAAGCCATTGCAAAAAAAGATGAACAAGTACATGGATTACATATTCAATATGAAACTGTAGTTAAACGAGCTGAACATCTTGAAGGTTTATTAGCACAACAACGAAAATTAGTTGCAGCAGTACCGTCAAGTGGTAGTAATGTATTGAAAAAAGTACATCCGTCATGATGAACTTTGCACAGTTAACTGTTTGCCAGATAAATTAGAACAGTGTTTTTTGTTTTGTTTTGTTTTGTATTTTGATAAACTAATAACAGGAAATAAAATGAGTTTTTATTAATACAGAAATAAACAATCTTAATTAAGAAATATGAAAATATATTATTTGTTCGGAATGGATTTGACAATGTGTGTTACATAACTAGATGTGCTTGTGTCTTTTCATTGGGTACTCATGAATAGTGTATATGAAAGTTCATCTGTTGCAAGTTGATGGCTGTTGTAAACGAGAGTCAGACAATTGTGCGTGAAAAATTCCTCGTTAGAGAAGGAGTAGAGGGATCATAGTCACATAAACGAATTTAGAAGTTTATTAGAAACTTATTTGGTTACCTTTGGACATTTTCTGTTGAGAAAAATCAGATAGAAACATTTTCAAAAGAAAGGACGATCGCCTTCGTCTCATAAATTTCGCCATTGGAATACTTACTGATTTACAGAAATGAAAAAAATTGAATAACTTCTAATCTTAAACTGAATTCTGCTACTTGATTAATGAAATTTTCAAATAGTCACTTGCGTCATTCTGTAGTAAACATTAAAAAATACTCTATTACTTAAACAAAATGGCTTTTCATATATTATCGATTGAAGAAATATTTTGAGAGTAGATTCATTTAGGACGAAGAATATGATTGAAATACGAAACAGCATATCCGTCAATTTACGATTGTTCAAGATTGCCGGTATTTGAGCTTTTAGTATTCTATGATAATTAAAATATCTCTTTATCGAATATCTCCTTTAAACTCTATTTAAATCCATCAAACTTGAATGATATCAAGAAACATAACAGCGTGGTAACGCGTTACGGAATTTCATTTTTTCACATTGCAACACCTGTAACATCTCAATAATAAAAGCAAACTTTCTAAAATCTTTTTATCATAGATAAAGATCGCTGAGATCTATTACCAGTAAAAATGTCATCGATTTCTGTCTAGCCATAGCCGAGTTATTCAACAAATGTTGGCCGTTACAGAATTTCAAAAAATAGAAATTTTTTTTAGGGTGACCTGAGAGTTAAACATTTTACTACGTAATGAAGTGACATACAAATCAACGCTCTATATAAAAACTGTTCAGTATTCCATGAGCTTTCAGAATATTGATTCATTTATTAGAAAGCATATAAATATATCAAATAAAAAACCATAAATACTGTCCGTTACGGAATTTCATCTTTTTTTTTCTGACGTTCTAATGAGGACGGTTTGGAATCTTAAAGTTTCAATTATCACGATGAAAACCCATCTCTCCTCATATTCACGAGTAGTACAAAGACAGTTCTATCGTTCAAGTATCTCAGTTTCACCCTCACAACAGAATGACATTAAAATAGTCATCTATTTTTCGGACAAAAAAAGAAATATAACAGGATCAAAAAATCTCTTTTTAGACTCTTGTCGAAGAAAAAATACGGTTTATATCCCTAACCAACAAAATATTTCAGAGCTTGCAACATGTTTCATAATTTATCGATAGTAAACTTTTGATTTTGGAGAGAGTTTTCTTTATTTTTGTGAGTTGAAACCTTCCCCATGCGAGGGTGTTCGATGCATGGCCACGCTGAGATAAGGTACTTTATACTAATGATTAATTCAGCTCTTAATAATAATAGATAAATAAATTAATTTTTCAAATCATCAACAAATATTTTGCAAACTTTAGAAAAAAGATTCTAAAAATCAACCAAAGAAAATGATTTCGATAATGAAATAACATGACAACACTCACGTTTCATTAACGATATATAACATCCTTTATTTTTGTCTTATTTCCGTTCTAGCTGTCAAGAAAAGCGTAAAAGAAATTCTGCAATAATCTTTTTCGATATCATCATAAAATATCGTTATTGAATTTTAATTATTCAATCAATGATCATTGAACAGATGGAGTTGGTATACATACCTCCATTACAATTTACCTATTTTTTTGATACTCAGATGAATGCAAGCGAGTCCATTAGATGACAAGAAAGATATTTATGGTGGAAGGAAATAGACAAAGCAATTATATTAAGAATAGATTCGTTTTGGTTTTTTATTGAAGATTAATGAAAGATTCATTATCATCATCGTCTATTTCCATGTTACGAGATGATACAAATTATACACAAGAACAAAAAACACCTAATTATAGATTAATATCAAATCCATTTGATCCACCAACATCAGTTCATCTTAAACAAAGACTTGCTAGTTTTAGTATTTTTAATGATGTTAGTTTATTTAATTTTTATTTTTACAAATTATACAAAAAAAAATTTTTTTTTTTTTTTTCTAGCAACAAGAAAATAAATCTGTTGTTGATGTTCTATCAATTGAACGTCGTGCTCAAATAAATCCACATCCATTAAGTGAACATATTGTTCAAATTGATACATCTGTCTTGTATGTATTTGTTATATTTTTACTTAATTAGTATTTTACTTTTTTCTCATATTCAAAAAAAAAACAACAAAATATATATATATGTATACATAGTAATCAAGAAATGCGTGATCGATATCAACGAGCATCCGATCATTTTTGTCAAACACAACTTGATTTACCTACACCTATAACAACAAATGAAATACCAAAAACGAAAAATCAATCATGGTCAAATAGTTCATCAACAAGTTCAAATTCTTTACTTGATCAAACTCGAACTACGAGACATAGTATAAAACAAAAAAAGAAACGTCATAATTTAAATTAATTATGACTTTTTTTTTCTATTTATAGTGGGTTGTCAAACGCGTCTTTCTTTACCACCAGCAGCTGATCTTGATTCATTAATACAAAGTTTTGCTTCGAATAGTGATCAAGATGATCCACCTATTGCTATATCAAATTCATCATTAAATATTTCTCAAATACGACGAAAATTATTTTCTGATGATGATGATTTACTTGATGAAACACCACCAATAATACCACCTCGACGTTCATCTTCATTCGATGTAAATAATATTTTAGTTTAATATTATTTCATATGTTTATTGTTCTCTTTTTTTTGTTATATAGCCTGCACAACGTTCATCAAGTCCGAGTCAACAACAAAATCGAGAAAATCATCTATATCGACATAACAAACCATTAACACCTGATTGTTCTCCAATACCATTGAAAACTTCAACTAATTCAACGAAAAATTCTCGACAAGAATTTCTTGCATTTACTCCGGAATCAGGTTTGAGAACAAAACAAAAAAGACTTGATTAGGATAATCAAAGAGATAACAGTTAAAATGAAAAGTTAATTTAGATCTCGTATGCAATGAATATCAATAGCATTCAATAAGTTTAAAAATCAAAATGCCAGAATCCTAGTTTTTCAATCTCGAGAGTAATATGTTAATATAGTTATTCAACAGTATCTTTTGATAAGATAGTCGAAAAAAAAAACAAATATTTATCTAGATATTTAAACTTTATTATATTTAGAAGCTGTTGTAATGACTTCTGCATCTCGTCCAACACGTTATATATCACATCTTTCATCATCCGCTACAAATATGTCTATTGGTTCACCTTTTATACATCCACCTCAAATGCCTAGTACGAAAAATACTTAACTGTTTTATATAACAAAAACAAAAAAATTATAATAATTTAATTTCTAGGTGATTATGCTCGACAAGTACTTGATAATGCACTTGCTGATCTAATGGAATGTTCAATGTGAATTTATGTATTGTGTATATGTCTAGACTTGAATTAATCGAATTCTAGTCATTTATTGTTTTTTGTTTTTCAATATGCCTTAGAAAATATACTTATAATTGTCCGATTTATTCGAATAGAATCATATAATATGAAAATTTTATCAGAAAAAATTTCAAGATTATAAAAGATATTGAGATAATCAAATTTAAATATAGTGGTTTCGACAACATTGAATTTGATACTATATATAGAGCAAACGTACGAAATCTAATCTATGTGCCATCAATATGTATTTGAGAAAAATTATTCAGCTATAGTAAAAGTTTTTCTTGTAGCAATACGAATATAAACTTTGTACATAACTTCTTTGATTTATTTATTAACAAAAAATATCGAAACAACTTTTTTTTTTTTTATTGAACTATACTACGAATTATATTTTGAAATGAAAACTACTTCTATAAATTGATATTTTAGATGAATTTTTTTGTGAGGTCATTCTGTTAATCTGTGCGATTTATGTATGTATATGTTTCATTGAATGTAAATTAGAATCATCGATTTTAGGGCATTAGTAAAATACACTCTAAACAAATATATCAAAATGAAAAAAAAAATAGGTAACCCAAGTTGAGGAAACAATTTTTGATGCGTATTGTTGTCACATTTTTGTAATCTTCAGAAAATATTTCTGATCAAATGCTTTATTAGATTTTTGTGTTAGACATTTCGTTCTTACTAAGAAAACACAAGATCGATGCAAAACGTTTGCTCGATCCGTTATATCAATTTCGTTGATTATTTGCTTTTACGAATATTGATTTATATTATTGAAATTTTTCTTTTATTTTGATTCTAAAAGAAAGATTTGCTTAATTAAAATCAATGTAAAATCTAAATTTATGTATCATCAAAAGAAAAAAAAAAACATGAAAACTAATGATGTTATGTTTAACAAAGAAGAAAAATTGATCGTTCATGAACATTTCTTTAATTAATGCAAGAATATAATCAATAGATAAGTTAGTTATTAATCAGATGAACAAAAACAATGTACATGTCGATTTGAAGAATTTGTTCCATGTGCTATTGTACCCCAATCGACTAATTTAAGTAAACATTGACCTGGTTTACCTATTTCAATTAATAATTTCCATGGAGGTGTACATTCATATCCATTAGTAATTAATTTTATTGAATTTAATTTACTCATTGATGGATATTCAAGAAATATTTCACGTGCACTACAATTTATTATAAATACAATTTCATCACCATCAAATATATTGAGTGTAGATACATATGGTTCTTTTCGACCAGCAATAACACGACGATCAATATTCCACCAACCATAAATTGATGAAATAGGATGAAAATTTTTTTTAAATTCTTGATAATCTTTATTACTAATTATTCCAAAAAATAATTCATTAGTAGATTGTTGAATACGAAAACGAAAATAATGTGTACCAGTAGAATATGTATTTCGACTTAGAATAGTTGCAGGATGATTAGTACTAATAAGATGTTGAATATTATAAAAATTAGGATGACCACGAATTTTTTCAAAATTAAATTCTTGATAATTAAAATTAATTCGTTGAAATGTTTCTATAGGAAAATTTCGTTTAACTTTAATTAAATCAATAACTTTATCATGTGAAAATTCAATTGTTGAAGATATTTTTCCTAATTGT
This sequence comes from Rotaria sp. Silwood1, assembly GCA_905250075.1. Taxonomy (NCBI): domain Eukaryota; kingdom Metazoa; phylum Rotifera; class Eurotatoria; order Philodinida; family Philodinidae; genus Rotaria; species Rotaria sp. Silwood1. The sequence goes on from CAJNOP010000058.1 coordinate 715,591, forward strand.
TTACGAATTTCAGATAAATTTGCCAACCAATTATCAATATTAGTTTCAGTAAAATTATTTTTTTCCTTTAATGTTTCTTGTAATTCTTCTGTAACTGTATTATGTAATGCACGTTGTAATCGATCATTAGTATTCTTAAGTAATTGTTGAAGATCATGACGAGCTGTTTTAGCTGTTTTTTTAATTTTTTTTATAGCATCTTTTTCCCATTTATTAATGGAATCAACAAGTGATACATATTGTCGATTATCATCTGTATTAAGATCTTGTTGAAGACGTTCATGTTCACGAATAACATTATCTAGTTCATCGTTCAATTTACGTTTATGTTCGACATCCCAAGAACTCATTTTTACTTTTGGATGATGTGGTTAGAATCTATGCGCTTTTTTTTCTTTTCCTACAAGTAAAAAGGCTTCTTTCACATGTCGTAGTGTAAAGGTAGTATGAGAGCATCTGTGTTTTTCTTTTTTTTTTCTTCCAATAAAGTGTCGAGAAAAATCAGTAACAATAGTAAGTATTATGATGACCTTGAATTTTCTTTTACTACTATCTTAGAACATTGTAACATGTTTATTTTCTCTTGAAAGTATTCTCTCTTAATTGTAAAGTGTCATTAAAAAAAAAATCTCATCAAGTTGTCCTTGCAACTATTTTTTAATTGAAATGTAAATATAAGTCTAATCAAATGAATAGAATGTACTTGATTATATAATTATATTTACATATTCTATCTAGAAACCTTATTATAACTAATCAGTCGAGACAAATATCTTGCTAAATTTCAAATCTAAAATTTAGATATATAAAATGGATTTCATATCAGTACAAAACGATTTATTAAATATTTCTTTTTTAATAAATTACAAAAAAAATTGTTTAGCACAAAATTTTGACATTGTGAAGGGGAACCATATAAAACATCAACGACGAAAGCATATATATATATATAGACATATCTTATTTGCACTTAATCGTTCTGTGACGCGTTAACAAGGAAATAATTCTATACAAAAAAATTCTTGATGCACTACCATATGGCTGTCATGAACAGCCTATGGTAAAATTTTCAACTCTACATCATGATTTTTTCTGGAGGTATTATTCAACAAACAAAGATAAAAAATAACTCAGTTGATAAGTCAAAGTTTTCTTGAAAAACTCTCAATAAATAGCTCTCTTATTATAAAATGACTCAGTACACATGGCTTTTTCTGAGGGTAAGATGCCTTATATTGTATTAATGCCCGTAATGATGAATGAATTCTCAATACACAATCGATGTGAAGAGCTTTACTTAGAATAAAATATTCTGATCTATATAATTCATCCGATGATTTAATTCAGCCTCATACTTTACGAATTAGTTAATTTTCGTTAAAAACGAACTTTAGCCACATATGATTGGTTCCATGTATAACATTTTAATTATCATCAATTAGTTTTTTACTCAATCGATTAGTTATCGTCTCGGTTGGTAAACAACTCAAGGTTTGAGTATGAGTGTTTGACATGATCAATCGTCGATCGTCCACATATGGAGAGAGTTCAAGCTTAAAAGTGAAGTAAGTTGAGCCTACTATTTAAGAAAGAACGATCCACACTATTTGAAATGGAAGCATTTCTATATCTGAGCAACATTGAGTGCGCTGGACACGCGAAATCTTTTTTTGGTGTAAGTAACTCGAAAATCTGCATACAAGATGGCAGTGGAATATATCGTTCAACAAGAATGAGTCAGTAGATAAAAAATGCTCCAACTAGTTATTAATTGATCGGATACGAAGTACTCTTTGAACATACGAGCTTCGTACAAATATTAGATATCTACGAACCAATATAATGTCTTCAAAAATTGTCTTTATTTAATGAGAGAATTCGCTTATAGTGTATTTTGTTTCTTATGTTACAGCGTCTCCAGATAGAATTCAAAAAGCTCCATTAAAGCACATTCATTCTAATCGTAGTTTGATTTAATATTTGCAGTAATTTTCAAGAGATATTTCATCACGAAATTTCATTAGTGTGGGAATTTTGCGGTACGAGCAGATCATTAAATGTTTTGCACTGTTTTTGTTCATCAATATGCACATATCAGGTGACATTTGGAACAAGCATCGAATTTTAAACAAACTAGAATATTTAATGAATCACATCTGCAACGTTTATTTTTCTCAAAAACTACTCGAGTTGAGAATGTTTTTTTTATTGAATACAAGCAAAAGATGCACCATCTAGTCCAAAATTTGGTGCTGATAATGAATATTTAGCCGCTTTTAACGGTTTTGTTTGTATCTCAATTCAAACTGTAATTTTCGAAAAAAGGATGAAATTTCGCAATGAACACTATGTTCTATTTGTTCTTCGATACAGTGATACTTTTGAATCAATAATCTAATATTCTGACAACTTGTTGAAACCTGAAAAATAATAACACAGAAGGTTTATTTATATGTCGTTTCGTTCTGTAATAAAATGCTAAACATGCAGCACCGCTCAAAAAAATTCCGTAACAATCGCTTTTTCTAAATAGCTTAGTTCTAGGTAAACAAAAATCAATAAAATTTTTACCAATAGTAGATTTGAATAGTCTCGATCTATAATAGAAGTTTCAAAGGACTTGCTTTTGCTATTGAAGGAAAATAGACATTACAGTATGAAAAGATGAGTGTAGGTGTGGGCGTGAGAGTTTGCATGTGCGTCTGGGTGTGCAAGCCTTCGCTTCGTTCACATTCACACCCATCCACCTTTTTCATTCATATTGATTATGCGAATGAATTTATCAGAGTAATATAATTATGGTAGCAATATAGTCAAAACAGGAATGAAACCTGTAAAACATTGATTATGTGTAAAAGACAAGTGTCAGTAGTGTAGTTAAGAGGGTCAGAAAGTCTCAAAAATGGTCTTGAATATTGAACTATTCATTTTGGGTGGCTGCAATCCGAGTATCTCAGTCAAAAATTAAAATACAGTACTAATGAGTAATAATAATGAGAATATCTTTGAGCCAGGTAAGCTGGAACTCATGCAACAATAGACAAACATTAATAGATTCGTTATCATTTCTAGAGCGTACTTTCAGTTGACCAAACTTCATCTTCGAATAATCGAAATTCCATACGACCGATGCGAATAATATCGTTCAAATGAAAAGCAAACTTGCATTTAGTTTATAGCTTTCTACACTACCAATAATAGAAACTCCCGGTTTTATGTCATTTATTAAATCAGTAGACACACCTTCATGAAAGTGAAAACTCGGATGATTCTTGATGAGTCATAAAGATTTATTATTACAAAAGTTTATCATTAAAGTTTGATTTTATATGAAATGAAACGAGGATTTTTATGGATAGAAACATACATTGGAAAGAAGTTTTTCTTTTTCGATCACCTCTTATTGTGGAAAAAAATATGTTGTTTATGCTTTTTTTTGCAATCAATTAAGAAAATAAAAAACACATAACAAGAAAATTAAGTTGCAAAAAGCATATTGTGATATGAATAGAAATGAAGCGCTAGAAGACTGTTGAACTGATGTGTCTATAGTACCCAAGATCATAGTACCGCCATTTTGACCGATAAATTTTAATCCACTAACATACAAATGATCGACAATCGATATTCTGACAGTTTCAAACATCACAGGTAAAAATCCAATTGTTTCTGGTGGAAAATCCATAGCATTGCAGCGAGCAAATTGTATATTGTACCGACTCTTCAAAGATACGGTTTTACTAGGAACAAATCCTGCTTGAGTTTGTAGTTGAATGTCAATATTCATTACTCTAGGTTCTGCGCATGTCAATGGGTGAGTTGATGTGAACCAGCAAGAACTTCTTCTAGCCAATTGAATATCAATTGTTGTGCCTTTTCCTACTTCTACCTTGTTGAATAAAACAATTACTTCCGATTTGGAATTATTTTCGAAGTCAATATGAACTGCATTTTCAATTAGCTCCAAACAACCCAACGATAAATTACCCTTCTTTGGTGGATTAGAGGCAAAATGTGGAGGTGGAACTGAAGAATTATTGTAAGCAGTAACAAAGGAAGTAAATATGGATTGTGCATACTGTTTCAATGGCATAATTTGTGCACCAGTAGTACTACTAATATTCCCACTTCCATTGAAGAGTCGAATTGATTGAGTATTGTCGAAAAATTGACGACCAATGTCAGTAAGATTAGCAGGAAGTCTATATTGAATAGATTGTCTTAACAAAACTATTTCTCAAAAAATATTTAGAAAGATCTCATTGACCTAATAGATAAAACCTCATAAACAGAACTCAGTGGTTTCTGGATCTGTAGTTTTTTTTCTGGAATGCTATGCTGTAATAACAGATATTCTCCATATATACAGAGACATGTCACGTCTCAGATTTCTGAAGAAGACAGAAACAATGGGATCCAGCTATACAATATAGATCTAGTTTTTGGCACAGCCTGTAGGTTAAAATAATTGAGAGAGATATATTACTCACGGAATAGATGGTTCGAGATATTTTGCAAGAGCTGGATCAGCATTAGCACCGACATAGGCACGAAAAAATGTCGATAATGAAAAGATAGCTGTTCTACGTTGTGATTCCGATCCATTAGTTTTTAACAGAGTAAAATCAAGAGATGTGTTTGCAAACTCTGGATATAGATCGCTAACTTTGAACGTTGTGGCATTCACGTCCCATAATGGATCCTGGTCGCCAAGACACATCGGTATTCCGACTTGCCATTCAGTATTAAAATATTCATGATTAGCACCTATTATGATCTCAGTTAGAATTATTGTTTTTTAAGTATAGAATCACATTTATACTGACCGTAAATATGTAAAACATGATTGGGACGTTTTGCATTATATAATTGATGATAGGCCAAATAAATATGAACTAGAACATGCAAGATTCATGAGTGGATATCAGGCATTTTAATATAACCTTGTGTAGGATCACGGAATGAGGCTTCAAATCTTTTCATAAAAATAAAACATCAATTTGTTGTACAACCTCTATTCTTTTGTACTTTTGAAGATACACATTTTTGTAGCCTAAGTCTAACTTTCGTTTCTACTCAATTATTGATTTCATTGTCAATCGAATATACCTGTAAGATGTCTGCATCGTTTGAAAGTACTAAATCCAACATAGCACTATTTACCGTATTTTTTTCATCTTAGATGTATCAGTCTCGCGGATTTAGCTGAAATAGGTGATAGAGAACTAAAGAGAAATGTAAAGTTAGCACAGAACTCTTATACTTTGTTTGAACATCGTAATTTCTATAAGTTACTATGTGAATAATCCGAGAAGTCCTATTATAATATACACACATTCGCTGTGGGATCTTCTCTAATTAATATAACAGGTATTGCCACATTAAGTGAACGTTTGACTTTAGCATCTTTCTTTAGGAAGTTCTTCAAGGTTTTATAGTGCCCAATCAGTTATATTTCATTTATATGGTTGTTTACTGACGATCAAACCTTTTGGATGTACTAAAATATTGCATTGAAAAGTGGACGCATGAGTATAGATGTGGAGCTTTTACATGTATATGTTGGTAGGTGTATGTAAAGAGAGGACACACACTCATCTATATTTTAGCTTGAGAAAACTAGAGACTAACTTACTGTAATCAATTTCATCATCTTCGCATCCTGATACAATCATTCCCCATGGAATATTCTTCACATCAAGTTTAGTTCCATTCTGACCATAAAACATGGGGGCAATTTCCATAATTGCTCTAATCATCACACCCGGTAGTCGTTCACGCCATTTCGGAGCATCGCTAGGTCCTTTATTTTCCATTAACATATTATAAGCGTTGCGAACTCCTTCACCACCACGTGAATGTCCCATCATTCCAACTTGAGAAAAATCAAACTTGCCTGATAGATCGACACCACTCAACACTTGTTTCGAAATTTCAGCACTTGCATTGAGTTCCATCATTTTTTGCAGGGTCCGAAGAACAATGCGTCCTCGAACAAAATTTAACGTGTCATCACCAGGAATACCCCATTTGTTGTTTATTAAAATCATATCAATCGAAATCACAATATAACCATACGACGCAAAATATTGACCAAGATAGGCAAATCCAAGATGACTAGGAACTGTAGATAAATTATTTGAACAATGACCCCAACTATCAGTTGCTCCTAGATCAAGAGAAGGATAACCAGGTGGTACAGGCAAGCGACAATCTGCATGTTTTCCAGGAACAAAAACCAGAATTGGAAATGAACCTTGTATGTCGTTAGTTGTTGTATTCGGAAAATATATTTGTCCTCGAATTTGTGTTGTCAGATTGTTAGAAGATGGTGTGAGCTCTGTATCATTAACAATTGGATACTCATAAGAAGCTTCAGCAATAGGAAAAGGACCATTCTCAAAAATTTTATCAATATCTATACGCGTTTCTTGTTGCTCCTATATCGAGAACTAGTACGACACGTTTTTGATGATATCAAAATCTTACCTTAATAGTAAATCCTAAAGCACTGCCAAACAGTATTATTGACAATATAACAAGACAAGGAAAATCCATTACTATTATTCTCATCTAGAATTAATCAAAATGAGAAATTGGTACTCATACTTGAAGCATAGAAAAGAATTCAATTATATAAATAGATATTCAAAACAAGGGAAGACATGAATCTGTTTTCTGTCATCCTATCAAAATAATTCAATCTGATTTGCATTTTAGTTCGATTTAAAAAAAATGACTTGAAATATGCATGCTGAATATCAAGAAGAATTTTATGTATGACATAAAAATATGAAATTGATAAAGAAAAGTTTACTTGTAGGTCGAACATGATTCAATATCAAGATTAAATATAATTCAGGATTTCTTACTTGTGACTGAATACAGATAGGTTTTGAGTTTCTTAGTCAGGCAAATAAGATACGGTTATCATGACTTTATCCTTTGCAATAACAAAAACAGAATATACAAAAAAAAAACAAGGTTGAGTTATATCAAATTACATGAATTCTATAGAGTTCATGGTAAGGCGATGCATAAACTCGCTAGGAATGCTGGTGTGACAACCTTGAATAATGATGGATGTCAGACAGAAAGAACAGGCATAAACTTACTCATATCACGTCATTTTCATCTTTCTGTTGTCTTTAATCAGATCATACAATCGAATGAAACGAAAAAATGACAGATGCTAGAGAATAATCGAACGTAAACGACATCTTCGAGCTTCACAAACGAAAGAACAATTATTAGCTATGTATTCTGTAGTATAATGTTTCAGATATCTGAAATGATACGATTAGAATATGAAGATGACTCTCGGTTACTTTTCCGTATCTATTTGGTGAAGACCGACAACAAACACCACGAACTTTCTGCTTATTTTTTTTTTTTTTTTTTTGATAAGAATAAAACACGTTGTTTTCACTTTATGAGCCAACCATAGTAGGCAAATAATATTTGTGTATCACAAATATTTTCTCTTGACTCTTTTCTTCTGCAAACAGTCGATATAACTGCATCGAGCAAGCGCTTGAGTAACTACTTTCTACTGCGCAGAAAAGATTCAACCAGTAAATAAAGAACGATGCGCTACGTTGACTATTTAGAAGAGTTTTTTCAACCGTCGCAAACAGTACAGCATCAATACACAGATGAAAGTTAATCCGAATCATCATATTTTGATAACCATACCATACCATATTTGTCTATTTAAAAAAAAACAATGTTTTAGCACATTGCTGTGTACGAGTACTAAACAATACTGCAAGAGCCTAGGCAGAAACATCTTACTCATACTTTGATGATGTGACTTTCTTTTTCTAACATATAGATGAGTTTCATTCGCCTTTAGTTATAAGTATTAGACGTCGAAATGAAATGTAATGATCGATTAATGATAAATCTACAAGAATGTGCGCAAATATAAAACCAAAAATCTTTTTTTTTTCGAGTCTTGTTTGAGTCTACGACATATTCTCTTTTACGATGAGGACAGACGTAAAGACGTAAATCGTAATATGTGCATTTTATTCCAGTATTTTCGCATCGCTTTGCGATTGATTCTTTTGAATCATGTAAAGGGCAAACATATCCACGAGATTACAATCGTGTTTATCTAAGATAATATCGAGAACTAATATCAAAACACGATTAGCAACCAATCATCACATTACTAATCGTCGTGATGGGATTTCATAATGAGAGACAAAAGACTTTATAAGCATTCTTATAATAGAATTGCTTGGGTGTGGGTGTGAAAGTTAACACGGTTTTTTTAAAAAGTTGATAGTGGAGAAAAACGACAAAAATCTTTTTGAATTTTGTGAATAAATTTAGGTAAATGAAAATAGTTAGTATTTTGATTCTATTGACCTGTTTGGTAGAATAAACAGCTCCGAACAAAATACGAAAATCACAATCATTTTCATTGACCAAACGTTTGTAGACAAGATACAATTTTGAATTAAAGAATATTTTTGAAAGTTTCTTTATAGAATAAATCAGTCGAATGTATAACTTATTAAAACTTTTAACCAAACCCGTAACGATCAACTCTAGTTACAACTTTTGGCTATAGCTATAATCTCAATTTAATTGATTATTCTGATTAAATTTGATTACATTCTATTAAAACTTGATGAAAAACATTGATCATAATTTTTAATCAATTATAATCGAAATCAATCATAAGAATCTATGAAATTTTGATTTTTCCAGTTACTTATGATCATAGTTATTTTCAAATCTATTTAAATCTGATTATAAGTTTAATTCTCTTTTACATCTGTTGAGACGAACTATAACTAGTAGTCATGCTCATGCTTTGAAGAAGTCATGTTCACACGAAGTGTCAACTAGCCACTTGTCCACTTTACCCTTCTGAATAATGTACGAAGCATTTCTCTTTACTTTTAACTTGTAAGAAAACAATAGTAATATCCTCTCTTTCGTTTTTCCTCTCACGTTTGTCCATGTGATAACGAGTAAGAACGAGAACAGCAGTAACAGTCCATATGTTGACAAAACTAGTGATGAGCATCCAAGAATTAAGTGAGAGTAACATGTTATAGTTGTTTTAGGCTTGAATAAAGCATAGGCGATTATACTAATAGAGAGCATTATCTAAATTTCTTCACAACATATATTAAACATGATTACCGTGCATAATACAGTAGTTTCAGTTTTTAAATACTATTCTCAGCTGCTTACATTTTAAAGATTGTGATTGATCATACAGCGAAAAATATATTGTGTTATACGTACAGTCGCGCTCACCATATAACTATGAGACAACGTATAACTTGTAGAAGCATGCATGAAAAAACTCAAAGAATAATCTAACTGTAAATAATAACTATTTGAAATAAAGAACTATGAAATAAATATACTTCTATTTATTCTATCAAGCGTGTCAATTAAATCAAAACAATTATTATTTCCATTTAATTAAATCTACTCAAACATTCCAAAAGTTAATAGAGTGTAAACGGTTGATTGTTATAGCTTAACCAATTTTAATTCTTACACTTAATTAAGTACAAGTACAAAGTACAATTTTTAAGTAGAAAATATTTGTATTTGTATTTAATATATTTGTACTAGTCTAATTACTGCTAAAAGTGCCTCTAGTTGCTGATTTATTTTTATACAAAACGACCTGAGTTTTATCGGCGTCAGAAATTCAGTTTTTCCTTGTACATAATCATTGATGCGCGATCAATCTTTCTCATATCAATATCGGCTTCGCACATTTCTGCATCAACTATCACCTCTCGTACGAGTAGCGAACAGATAGATGTTAAAAGATTTTACTACTGTAAATAGACTAATTTGCAAGAATTTTATAACAAATGATAATTTTATTCACGATTGTTATTATTATTATTATCGAGATATAACAACTTGTGAGACGTATCTATTGTGAATCGTGAAAGTTAAACAACCGAAATAATAAGATTGAAATAATATTTGTATTGTTGTCGATAAGATAGGCAATCAAATGTATTTAAATGCGTCATGCGGTTTTATGCAAGAGATTTGTGGAGATTCATATAGTGTCCATACAGTCCTCATAATTTTGATGTTTCGAGACTAAATTGAATTTCTGTAGGAGAGGAAAATCAAGCAACGATGGAATGTTTGCCGATGTTACTGATGGACGGGAATTGAATTCTAAAAGTGAGAAATCTGGTTTTTCTTGTCTCTGTTGAGATGTTTTCTTTTGTCGCCAATGAATCGCTCGATTTACACAAGAACATTGATCATCCACATGAGATCGTCCGCAGTTGAGACATATTAACTTCGAAGATTCGGGTCGCATTATCGATAAGTTAGGATGTGCTTTGTGTGTTTCTGCTGATGAGTAATAGAAATCAGTAGACGTCAGTACACAACCGTCCTAAAAGAAAAAAAGACGAAAATCACTTACTACTGTTACAATGGTTTTGACATTAACCCTTTGAGGACGGGTGGGTGATATTTGTCCCACCTATTTTTTAGTACAGAAAATGTTTGTTCTATGTTAAACTGTTACAATCTTTAAGGTAAATAGGTCACCTATCTGCTACCTGATGCAGGTCTTTTCTCTCTTTCTTCGTGCCATATAGATCTTCTGAGATGTCCTCCTTTCTTCCTGCTACTATATACTGACGCATGATTTCTTTCTCTCTTCTCTCAGTGCATTATCATCAGGTTTTATCTCATCATTTGAAGTCAAATACAACAGTCTGATTGAAGAACCATTTTTCGATTGAAAAAGAATTCCGTCCTCAAAGGATTAATTCGTGTTTTTTTTCAACTCAAAAAACACAAGCAGTTGTTGGGTGATTTAAAGTAAGAATTCAGACGTCATTTTATTGAAATGGATCGTATTGCTTTGGAATAAAGGATATTGGAAAATATTTTCATACAAGGCAAACGACCATATCTAACTCTATTTCTTCTCAAAAATGAGTTTTCGGTTAGAATCATTTCTTCTACTTTTCTCAATCATTTACCTTTATCATTTCGATAATTATTCTTGCGATATTTTTTGCATCATCTAAGCCGCAATGTAAATGACCGTTTGCTTGAAGTCCCAAGTATCCGAGCATGTAAGCAATTCCTTCGTTTAAGAATCAATTAAAACTCGCTAGAATGTAACAATTGTTGAAAACTTACGACCCATTCTAGTCGAATAAAAATTCGAAAATGCTTTTTTAATATCAATCCATTGATGTGCCCACTTGGGATAGGCAATATGGGCGAGCTCACACTGCATACGTAAGTATTTGCGAAAATCTGATGAACTATTGTTGGATAGACAGTAAAGTAAAAAAATTGAATGAATACATTTTATTTGCGCTCATGATTATATGCATGTCTTACCCATCGGTGACAAAGATGTATTTGCTTTTTGAGAGCGATTCATTATCTCTGTTGTTTAACCATTTCTCAACAGACATGAGCACATCAGCAAACATAGGTGCATTATTGACTTGTTCCTATTCGAATTCAAGTACAAAATCATTTTATAACTTAGGTCATTGAAAATACAAACTTGTGTTATTCCAGTCAGTTGTTTACAATAATCTGACAAAATCGGCTGTATCACTGGCCGGCAATACGATTGAAATGTGTTAACCTACAAGAATACACATAAGATAGGTCTGAGTCAGCTGAATTACATTCAGATAGTTAAGGTCTTTTTACAATTGTTCTTGCGTGAACATCGATGATAACAATGGGAAATTCAATAATTTCTTGAATATAAACATGTGGTGGTGGTGGTGGATTAGCTACACATGTTGCTTCAAAATCGATTATCGCAAAAAAATCGAATTCTTGCCGCTGTATTGATCGATTGTTATTCGACTTACAGCTCGCTGACAGAGAATGTTTCAGCATCTAATAGTTATCTGTTGAAAACAAAAATAGATTGTAAATATAAATGATAGAATTCGCTTTTCGCGTTATGCAACAAACTTTGTTGATAAATTCTTTTGTATTGATTCTTCTACAGGGACAATAGATGGCAGTCAATGTATGTTTCTATCAAGCCTGTCGATTCCTGTTTACAATCATGAAAAGAAAAAAAGGATCAGAATCAGTAGAAATTTATTCTACACAATGACTTGCACGATCAGTCCTATCATTGACGAAAGAAAAAGTCATTATGGAAAAAAAACCCATGTAATAATGTTTAACGTTAGATTCTACATGGTCTCTATGCGAGCATAATAATGTATACATTCACTATTCTTATGTCAACAAAATGGTTGCGAAAGAAAAATGTGTAATTTTACGCAATAGAACGAAATTCTGTTCTGTCCATGATTCACGTACAAAAACAAATGTGTATCAATACAATGAATCATTTCAAATAAATTCGACTCAACTTGCTTCGATATGCATTACGTGAAGAAATTTCTCATCTGATGATTGCTTTTCGTGCTAGGAAACTTAGGAGTTCGAAATTTGCTTTTGTAAAACATGATTGTGAATGAATATTCAAATAAGTAGAGTGAAAAGTGAATATCTCAGTATGTTCTGATGACTATCATATATCTCATTATTTGATTTCGGATTTTTCAATCACAAATTTATTCAGATAACAATGAAATAAAGTCTATCAACGCCAAGTACAATGTTCTGCACTACAAACTGAGACTAACTACTTAATAGTGTGGTGTGTAAAGGGGACAATACACTAGGTAACACTTGAAACTAAACCAACTTGTAAATTATGTGATACGATCAAATAAATAAGACATTATTAAATTAAGTGCTGTTCAAATGCTCACGTATATCAATGAATTTTTGTGGGTGTGAGTATGAGTCTGACTTTGGGTCAGAATGCATGTCTTCTTTTGACCAACAATCAACACATTTTGCTCAGCGATGGTGAGAAACCGCTTTTCTTCGCTTTATAAATACATTGCTAGCATTTTTTATTGTCTTCGTTCATATGATGATCACTTGATGAATGGTTGTTATATTAGCAAAGTGGCAAGTAATTCGATATATGATTACAGAGTAAAAGTTGAATATATTTTTCAATTTTCTGTTCAACTCGAAATCATTGGATGCATACTTACAGACACTTATTTATTTTAATCACATCTTTACTTTCATCCTCATGCAATTTGTGTAGTTGTATGCAGCAATTAGTGTACGAATGTAATTAAAGTGAACCAGAACTCTTTTAGGTATGATGGCTTTATTTTTCTGACACAAAATTCATTTGAATGAGCTATTACCATGAAGCCTGGGAGGATCATTGCGAAACAACTTTGATGGATGGTGTGCTTTGGAGGTTATCGAAACAAATGACACAACAACAAGCTCTTTAATTAGGTTCCGCCGAAAACAATTTGAAATTTTCCAACATTGGTAAATCGCCCGATTGCACTGGTCATGAAGACAGCTTCGAGATTTTTTCCTAAGTCGATTCCATCTCTACTGAACTTGAATAGATGAATCGAATATGCCTCTATGTCCATAGATTCTTCCATATACTTCATCACATACTTCCAATCATGCTTCACAACAATATCTTAGAAAAACCGGCCATAGTTACTGTTTCCAGAGGCATATATCCAAATACGCACACTTTCAGCGTACGGACGGTCAGTGAAAGTTACAATATGATAACCGACTTCGAGAAGGATATGTCTATTGATATTGTACTCTGTACGAATTATTTCTTTTTTCGCATCTTCTATAGGAATCGTAGCTCGACTTTTATTGCATACAATTATCAAACATATTGCTAGATTTTCTGGATTCTCTTCTTACAGCTGAATATGAGTACGGTTTGCAACATATTCTGATAAACCGCTAGCTTTTTTCAGAAAACCATTTTTAGTAGAAGGCAACATTTTAATTATTAGACTACTATGCACGTGCTTTATTTTTCTAAGTGAAAGTGAATGTAAAAATATTACTGCCATAAACCGAAATTCATTTTTGTGGTTGACGAAAGCATAGAACAAAACAGATAATTTCGCTCGTCATCGTCGAATTTTCTTGATCAGCACAAACTGGTCGGTCGGAGAAATTTGATCGAATTTGACTAAGCAGTCTGTGACCAGCTACAATTATAAATTGCAACAAAAGAACAATCACACATAAAAGGTCGTCTAGGTTATCAAATAATGTGGAAAATATCCGAAAGGAATAGATGAATTGGAACGCATTCGATTTGTGCTATCTTCAATCTGTAAAACGACGTTTACACTTTGTAAAATTACCTATGTGCTACAAAGACTGAGTTTCATATTTGAGCTTCAGAAGAGACTGCGCTGACAAGGTTTTCCAATAAAATCATATTTTTCGGCTTTTGCTCTGGAAATTTGCTCACACTAAGGTCTCAATTAGACTCACTTTTGTACTAAATTTTCAAGCCTTTGCATGTAGATACCTCCGGGATGCTTATTTTTTAAAATATTCGCATTTTACATAAGATCAATCGTAAAGTATCTGTATTTGGAAAAATACACTTTCTAGAAAATCTGTATCGAAAAATTGCGAAAGTTTTTCTCAATCAAAGAAAATTTAGTTGAGACTTTCGTAAAAGTAAAATATCAGGTCAAAGTTTCAAAAAATAGAATAAATCACTGAAAGCCTAACATGTCTCGTAAAGCTTAACAAGAGTACGAATGATTTAAGCTCATTATAGTCTAGTGGATTTTTAACGTTTAACCAAATATAACATCACAACTTTTAATCATTCGGGAATGCCCATTAAAACTATTTTTTCCAAATTCGAAAAAAGCAAATTCGTTTTCTGGAACTTATAGTGGTAGCTCAAAGCGATGTCTGTTAGCTTTGTAAGGCTCATAGACGTTCTAGAATAGGCACTTATCAAATAAATAGGTGAATATAGTATTGCTATTGACCTTCTCGATAGGCCAACGTGAGGATAACTCGACTATCCACATTACTCTTTGTTTTGTATAATTTGATCATTTCAGCGCCCATTAGGTGCAACGACTTGAAAAGTAACGTTTTGCATTGTTTCTCTTTTTATATATAATATTTTGTTAATAATTAAACGTATTTAAGTTAGGATGTTTTAACGTTCATAACCGACTCATCACTGATCCACCACATGTCTAGTCATTAATTCAGTATTGATAAGATGTGAAACTAGTCGTTTTTAGTCTCGATCTGTACGCATCAGCGCTCGAAAAACTTCTAGCCATACTCTGGGTTCCTGAATATGATGGCACAGGTCTCAAAACCGCGCCGCTGATGTCAATAAATGAAAAATAATGTTCATACGTAAAAGCCAAATCACTGGTTGACTTTACTGTGAATGATTATCAGAAAAATGTTATAGATAGGTAGGGAAACAGTGTATAAAAAAAAGCACTTTCCATCTCTCCTTCTTCTTCCAAGTGGATTCTTCGATAGCTACCGTCTATGATTTCAAAACCGACCATACTTCACCATAGATGCTCTTATCAGTGCACTTCCTCTCAATGAAGACGGCACATTTATCTCGGAAGAAGTCGATTGAGATATCTATGATTGGTAATACTGGATAAAAGCTCAGAGATCAATCCTAACATATATTTTTTCTCTTAGTGGAACTTTCTGAAGCTATTCTGTTTGCATTCAGCATTTCACAACGAGTATATTCTTATAATTTTGAAAATAATTTCTCCTTCTTATCTGTCTTAATAGAAGACACTAGGCTGACATATAAATGCGGCGACGCTATCTTTTTTCAACAGGAGCTTTCTTCAATATTTACATACCATTTGATTCGTTCCCCAATAGGTGCCGATGCTGTGTATCACTATTGCCAACAGAAACAATAGTACTAACAAGCATTAAACTCGTTGATGCTACTGCTAATTCATACATTTCAAATCGATCGATAACTCTTCTACTTTGCATCTCATCGAACGAGGCTACAGTTCACTATTGCTCATAAGAAAACCACAGAGCTACATAGGAAGCTAGTTTGGACGATTCCTATGGTTTCGATTAATGCATAGCCTATTCTATGCAGAAAAATTGGCATAACCTTATGGTAGAGAATCTACAGTTACGTTTCTGATGAATCAAGCTCGTATAATTATGTAAGAAATTCAATAAAGATTCTTTAAAAGAAAAATAAGCGAGAAGTAAAGAAGTCTATAAAGACGAATTGTTGAGAGTTTCCTTATTTATCGGTGATACGTTAGTTTGATTGACTGTTCGCATTCTGAACAATGCTTTCTCAGAGTTTATCGCATGGACCGATTTAATTACGATGCGGGGCAATCGTCGTTTGCCCATGGTGTCTCTGCCACAAATATCGTAGTTTTTTGAATACCAACAAACTGCGTAATATAATAAATCGAAGACAAACTGTGAGACCACCGTAGAATCCCAACAGAGTTGTAATCATATAGGCAACATTATTGTTTTCATCATATGTTAATTGACATAAATGAGGAGAACATGCTTGATAATAAGCTGAAAAGTTGCTTGCATTGATCCATTCTTCAACGAATAATTCATCGATCATTGTACCTAATTTTGTTGTCAAGTGCGGAAATCGAGTAACAGCTAAGGATTTGAGCAAAGATGGAACCATTGAACTGTTCAGCAACGTACCCACCATAGACAAACACGTCGAGTCGAAGAAACATTCCAATGTTGACTGACGTAATCCATCCACAGGCAAACATCCACCAACGAGACCTGGTAATGTGATTGTTCCGTCACCTAAAACAAGATTGAGTGGTCTCCAACATGTGGGTGATAATGATGCTGCGCATGAACATGTATCGTTATTATATGAACGAGGGATCGTTGCTACCATATAACGTTCTGCAGCTGTCGTAAATGCAATATTCCAAGTTGTCATAAACATATTCTGCAATTGATTCGAACGAAATGTATCTCTAATAAATTTGAGTCTATGCAGAAATGTCACAGGTGTTTGTTGAATAAATATATTTAATGCTGATGCAACTTCACTTTCAAACGATTTCGGTGTTAATGCTTCAATACTAACAAATGTCTTTGACGCGAATGTAAGTGCGGCATTCGTTACTGTTTGATTGGCTAGTTTGCAAAATGAAGCGATCATTCGAAAATAGGCACTGAGCAATGGTTGATCTTTCAAACCGAATGTATCACCCGTGGCTGCCACTAAAGTCCACCATTCAGATGCGATGAAACCGCTCGAACATATTTGATGATAAACGGCTGATACAGACAGAAAAGTACCGTATTGTATTGAGGTTCGACTACAAGGACACGAAAGAGCATTGGTTTGGGTTAGATGATAAAGCGTTTCGAATGTTGCTTCAGACGGTAACTTGACTGTATATGAGTGTGTTTGTTCATTGAGACCGGTAAATATCAGAATGATTGAGAATGAAATGCTAAGTAGGATTAGATAAATCCGGGTGGCCACAAATGGAACGTCAGTTTCATTATTGAACAAGTTGATAGAAATGAAATTTTGCACAACGCGTTTAACACACGACCGTCTTCGTCGGGGTTGATGATTATCTGCGTGATCTATCATAACAACAGAAAAAAACCGGTATGGTGAAGTATCTTGCCAAGATCTTTTGAAAGTTACAAGACCAAAGCAGTTATTTTACTACTCATTTCACCTATTTTTATGCACTTCGACAAAGTGACACAGTGACCAGATTATGAAAAAATATGGTATGACTTCCTCAAAGTGAACGAGCTTATGCATCATAAGACTGGACTACGCTCTACTTCACTTACTTCGACCAAAATACCCAAAGCTGCAATATAAAGATCTCACCGTGATATTTTCAATAATTGCACAGCTAAATATCGTTGGTTATCGCTGTCAATTAGTAATCGACATACATCTGTCGATGAATTTCATCGACAGGCCAACGTTCATCAAGTGACGACGTGCGTAACTGACGATCTTTCATTCATCTAACTAGTTACTTATTTCTATTTTGTGTCTACAAATGCCAAGCGATAATTCTGACCGACAATAGATGTTCATCGAGTGATGAGTTGCATTAGTATGTAGTTCTTTTCATCTTGCTAACTTTTTGTTTTAGGTACATCAATGATTACCAAGAGACTTTTCCATCGATGTGTACCATAAAACTAATACCATTTTATCGCTTGATTCAACTGGCATTATACTGATGAGCACATTACTACAGAATCTTGCTCATGTATCCATACTTTGTTTTTCTTGTGTTATTAAAAGGATTCTACTACTTTTCGTCATTTTCTGTGCTAAAATATGACTTGATCATGCGTTTTGTAACTATAAGGTGTTCGCTGTTTCAATTGGCATATTCATAAATTAGACTTTTTCTTTCATAATAAAGTACTTGACCTACAACTAATTCGAGACAATGTTTGCAAAGACCTTGTTTTGAGTCATTTGTGGAAAAAATACTTTCATAGCAAAGAACAAACTATATTTCTGAATAGATCGATCGGAAACACGAACAGTTTGTTCAAAACACAGAGTCAAAAATTTGGTGACTTGGAAGATGATGAAACAGCGCAAAATTCTTCTAACGGTAAAGAATATTAGACTTTTGTATCGTGTATAGGTATAAATGCTACGAGTCACAAGTTCGAATTCTTTGTCAATATTAAACATGATTTTGCTTTTCTTTCATCGAAGTTGTACAAAGTTTAGCTTAATAACGAACCTCACTGCGAATCATAGTTACGCGTAATTTTGCAGAAATTTAAGCAGAGTAGTATAGATAAATATAGTGCTTTAAAATAGTTTAAGAGTATGAGCAAAACTATGCATAACATATACAGACTTGAACTTAATAACCACAAAATAGTGTTGCATAGATTGAAGGGAACCATTATTGCCCTCACAAAAAAAGGCTTTATTAGAGTTCGCGCCAGTAACAAGATTTAATCAACTGTAATATGGTATGGGTGTCCACAGTTGATGTACCAGAAAATTAAAAAATAGAGTCGAGATGTTATTTTTCTTTAAAAAAATACAGAAAATGAATTTTTTATTATTTTAATGAAATAAAAAGTATTTCTTTCTCTTTTCTTATTTTTAATAAAAAGTAAGAGATCAACTGTGTTTTTTTTTTTCCATCAATAAAGGTGAAAGAGAAGCAGAAGTCTCACTTGTATAATAGACTCAATTCTTAAATATTCATCTAAAAGTCTAGCGATAAACTTTTGAAGTATTCCACTCATGTGTGTAGTCTACAATTTTCATTGCTAATGTTCGAAACCGATGTGAAATGAACAGATGATCGGGATCAATATTGTACTAGAGCTCGGTTCAAAGTGGAATTTTTGAAGTTCGGTTCAGTTTATTTTCGAACTCTGCTCAACACATAAGTTATATGCAAAAATCTGCTATTCTTTTCATTACTTTTCTTACATAACGAAGATGCCGATAAAATCGCGATAAATTCTCTTTCGGATGGAGAAGAATTTTTTCTCATGAAAATCATATTGTTGATGAACAATCAATATCAACGTACCGATCGCATGACTTGATGCTGTAGTTCCACGTGCATTTCGTAAGAATAGTCGTGTCGAAATGATTTTCACGATGAGTGGTGCAAGTATCTTTAGTATGACATTTAGTCCACCCGCAAGACCGAGAATAGTTGTGATAACTTGAAATATGTTGTAGTGATGTGTGTAGGTGTACGTACAAATACGTGGATTACATTTGTTATAATGAGTTGTTATATTGGTCGTATTGATCCAATCTTCAATCATCAACTGTGAGACAATAACACCCATAGTTGTATTAGGTAAAAAGCGACTTGACAAGCGAGAATCAAGTGCTGAAACGTTTATTGTGACTGGTTGGACCCATTTATCGATGTCGAACAGGCGCCAATCGAGTAACATTTGAATGCACGATTGATTATAAAAGCATTCAAACGTTGAAAACAGAAGTGAATTAAATGGGAAGCAACTCATCACCACACCAGGAACAGTTTGGTTAGGTAGAGAGTTAGGTAGGTGACAACTAAGCGATGAGCAGTAGAAACCTTGTGGACGTATACAGGCGTTGCTTGTTAAACATGAACAAGTGTTACCATCAGGTAGATAATATATTTTTGGCTTGTAGCGCAATGCCCATGAATAATTTGAGGCTATAATTTATATAAAAAAATATTTGCAAAACATGCTTCAACGAAAAGTCCTTAAAAATATGTTCTTTTGATTCTTTTACTTTTCTAAAGCTGCATATATATATATATATGTTTATCCTACACTTCTGATGTTACTTGTCAAATTCGAAACTTACTATCTACATTAGCTTGTCCGAAAAGTTTGTGCAACTTAGCTGATACTGCACGTGTGAAATCATGAAGAGCGTGCATTTTTTCCCGGATTTTCTCTTTTTTGCTCGATTATACCGTTTCCTTGCAACATAACAAAATACTGTTTACAACCCTGTCTGCCTATAGTCCACTCATCAATGGGATATCCGTTTTGAGAATCATAATAGGTTCTTTTTTAACAGTTGACCAAGGACAACAAGATACTCTTTCTAGGCAGACAAGCAATCAGGAAAAGAGTGTTTAAACACAATGGTCTTCAACTGTTTAGACAGTGTGATGTGTCCCAAAAACACGCTTAAACTAATTAAAAACATTTAGTTGTTTAACATGCTGTCACAGTTTAAACAGATAAAGTGTAAATGGCTATGACTGATGAAACGCAATTTTTTTACACATGAAACAGTTTTGACAGTTTTGATGAGTGGGCTGTAACTGTCACCATGGGTCATCTACTTAGCCACAAATACACCCCCACCACTACTCAAACCTAACCATCCCCATATCCACATTTATATTCAAACTCAACCAAACCTCACACCAACGCACCCACACTCACACTCTTTACTATGGCTAATTTATTATTGAAATATGATGTTCTCATTTCTAAGAAAGAAGAAAGTACCGTGAACATCAGAGAAATCAGAAGAGAGAAGAACGATGGCAGCACTTAGTGAGGTATACAATACAAAATAGAATAATTAAAGATATCACCAACTACTGATACCTTAACCTTCCATGGTTTTCACTACAAGTGTGACAATGTGCTGTGTGTTAGTTTGAGCAAGTAACACCGTTCTGTAATTTTTTATCTCAAAAAATTTCGAAGAAGCTCGCATTGTGTCGTCAACAGTTTATCACAATTTTCATGTCCACAAATTTATAAATTTTTTAGAAAGTGCATGAAGTAAACTGAACATATATTTTGATAAAACTATTCGGGCTAAAGATAGTTATACATTTTCCCATATATATCATTCCTCTAGCTGGAAGAATTCAGCGAAGAATATTATGTTTTTATTGTGAAGCGATTTTTTTTACTGCAATTTTAGTTAGACAAGTGTGTTTTAGCGACTATAGTGTGAGAAAATATTTAAATAGTATGTGGAAAATTGTAATAAATAATGTTAGATCAATTTAATATGATCTAAATAAAAGTGAAAACTTCTTGTTTAAACGTGATTCATTTTGTAGCAACCAAATGAGATCATTTTAACAAATTATAATAAAAATACACTTAGCAAAACTATTGATAAATGTGTTTAAACATTTTAAAACATTAAAAACGCTAATTTAACAAGTTTTAACATTCCTAAAACGGTTTTTCAATCTGTCTGAATCGTTGCGCTTGAATTTGGAGTGAGTTAGAATGCGAGAATTGACTGATTGGCTTTTAAAAATCATAAGCTCATAAACGCTTGAGAAGTTCAGTATGAAAATATTTTCAAAATCGGGTTCAATCATCTGCACAGTTTTGTTTGGTCTTTCTACTGCAAATATAAAAATCTCAAACTTCCATCGTCAGGTATGCGAGATTTTCTATAGACTCTCTGGAAAACAATAGTATTTCGGATGAAGTGTTTCAATTTTCACTATCACGGATCATAGTCTATACAAAACTATAAGTACACTGAACATTTCAGCTGTCAATACATGTTGGGTTTTCGGAAAGGGGTGTCAGTTTCGGGTTCCGCTCCAGGAGACTCATACTATCTTGTACAAATTGAAAGAATAGGCACAGCGCTAAGTCATAACATAATCACAAAAGCATGAAAACAAATTTTCAAATGGGTATCCGGGTTCCCAGAACTAGAATATCTGGGTGGGTTCCATTCTTGGGAATCCAAGAATCTATACGGACTTGATACAGATTGAGAGAATAAGCACGTACATAAGTCTCAATATAATCAGGAACGCGTAAAAACGAATTTTCGAGTGGGTTCCACTCCTTGGGAATGGAGAACCCCGCACCCCTAGTTTTCGGATACAAAAGTAGCAATTCATCCACACTCTTATGATAGCAGGAACATAGGCAGAAACGATTGTGAAACTTATCTCATTTTCGCAGAAAGGAAATAATGAAATGAGGTCAACAAGACATGAACCAAAGAATAATGCACGTTCTACGTGATGGTATCAACTAAATGTTTCGTACACATAGCTCAGGTTCAGTTTCACGAGCTTTTCTAACAACCTGATATGTTCCATAGTGGACTCGGCAATAATACAGATACAAACACAGATTACTCTAGATGCCCGTACATGAAAACGAATTCTTGATTGACGAGCAACTCACGTAGGAGTTGTCAGTCCACATTTTTGGGAACCTGGATCTGACGTTTAAAATAAAACTTTGGATTCGAACCAATGTCTGGAAGAACCTGCATCTCCCTAATCTCAAGGCTTTTATCTTGCAGACACCAAGAAGAAGAATCAAACAAATAATTTCATTTTTTTAATTCTCAAATGCTTCTTTTGTATTTGATTATTCGACTTTGTTTTTATTGTTCAATCTAATTTATCGTGATGCATAAATTTGGGGTATTCTTTTTCTACAGAGATTAATTGACATTCTTTGACAACGTATAATTTTTTCTGCAAGACAGTTTCTATCAAATGTCGTTTTTCGACAATCTTGTTTTCGACTCAAAGCATGCTTACCTGAATTATAAATAATGAATGAAGATTGTGCGAAATTCGGAACAGATGCAACATAGAAGTGGTTGTCTTCGATAGACGTCTGCACAAGTGATAACAAAGCCAGAAAAGATGCAAGTGTCTACGATAAAGGATATTGTTATATTTTCAATCTTTATTAGACTTATTTTAACCTGTTCTTTAAATTGTTCGATAAGTGAGGATGTTTGTTCATCAAATTTGTGATTCGATAATGGCCCGACATTGACAAATTCAGTGTTATTGAAAGCCACGAGAGCTTGTGTTATCGTTTGATTGGCTAATTGGCAAAGAGTTGCCATGAGATTAAAAAGTGACTCACCCGCATATAGGCGAAAATCCATTGGGTAATAGATACCAGATATGTTTGTAACATTAGGCAATGAGTTCGAACTAAAATATGATATCCAGGAGCTGCTTTGAACAAAATCACTCGAGCAAATTTGATGAAAACGTGGTTGAATTGACATAAAACTTGAATATGGGATGGCGAGATTTGTACATGAACATGAAAGTGTCAATGAATATTGAGCATCAATATCTTCGAATTGACTTTGAGATGGATTGTGTACTGTGATACTGATTGTATGCTGTATCACGGACGAATAAATACCCAAAATCACAATTCCAGTAATTAGCAACAAAACATACAAACGAGTTGCCCAACAGCCTTGTTGCTCATTCGACACTAATGCTGACTTTGTGAATAAGTTCATTGTGACCAGCATTTGTCTGATTTGAAACATACCATTAATCAAACGCGTTTGTAATCCTATTTGAAAAAGATCTCTAAGTAGAGTGCTAAGATTAACTGACAATATCAAGAATGAAATTGATGACAGAGAACTATAGAGCTCTTTATGTAATCTGTTCTCGAAAGAATGATTATTTATTTGTCTCATAAAAGGTGAAAGCTAGCTGTAAAGTAGCAAATTTTAAAATTTTTGAACAATCTTGTCACATAACCGAGTAAACTATGTACATACTGGAGTTCGGTCTATTAAAGTAGGAAAGGTAAATCTCTATTTTAAAATTCATATTCGCCAAGTTTCGAGAAATTTGATAATTTGAAAGGAAAATATAAGAGACAGTGTAGATATTCATCATAAAATTTTCTTACAGCTCTGTTTTCTACATTTTGGTATCAGCTGTTCAATAGATGGCATCAATAGCTTTTTTGTTCCTCTTGTTCAAATGATTAGCCTATCCAAAGTTTCTGCAGATGACTTAACTAATCTGATGTAGATCGAAGAAATAGCCGAGGTTTTTGAATTAGGAAAATTGCTGAATAAATTTTCGGGAATGTGTCAACTCGTCACGTTTTTTTTGTCTGGCTTTCGTAACGAATTGACAGTACGAAAGCCCGTAACAGAGCTTTCGTAACGACAGAATCAGGGCTTTCGTAACAAAAAATCAGGGCTATCGTAACGAATTTTACAGAGTGATCGTAACCTGTGATTTGATATGTACCATTTTAAAACATCACGTCCTCAATTACAGGCATTTCGTAACAGCCCTGTTCAATTCGTTGCGAAACTCCTGATTTTTTGTTACGAAAGCCCTGATTCTGTCCTTGCGAAAGCTCTGCAACTGTTACGAACTTCCTGTATTAATCGTTACGATCGCCCTGTAAATTTCGTTACGATATCCCTGTATTTTTGGATATCCCTATTTTTGGTGTTACGAAAGGTCTGTTTTTTGCTGTTTGTTCAACTCGTCACGTGACGAGTTGAGACGTTCTCAAATTTTCTACTTTCTTTTGGTAACGAATGCTATCCTCAGTTTTTTGTCGTCTCGATATTAGTACGATTCAATGGATGATTTTTTCATTGAAAGATACAACATTCTTCTATATTGTTTTGTAAAACACGATTGTAAAAGAGTGTTGAAGTACACACGAAAGAAAATGAATCTATATTTAGTTCCACAGACATGTCAGACAAACATCTTAGAGCCAAAGATCATGATAGACATTTCATGATGCACGACTATCTGAACTTTATTGACAATTATCAACGTACGTTGGTCTTGGGTTTATGAGTAGAGTGGATTCATCGTGTTATATATTTCAGTCTCGGAGGGATTGCGCTAACATTTATTTATGGATGTCTGCAGTTTTATTGAATTCCGTGGATAATTTGTAACTCACGTATACTCACTTAGTTTTTCAGAATTTACTGCCAACACTTCCTGTCTGGTAACAGGTTGACAACAATTCATTGATCGAACTCGACGAATGAAATGTTGGGCGAAAAACTTTGCAAAAAGGTGAAGTACCACAGTGAGTCCACCAATAAGACCGAAGAGAGTGACGAACACATAGATAACATAGAATCGTTTTTCATAAGTATACGAACATGATTTTGGATTACATGTGTTGAAGTAAGCAGTAAAATTTCTCGTATCGTGCCAACTCTCGATGAATAATTCGGCGAACATTGACTCTATTGTTGCATTAGGTTTAAAGTGAGATTGAATAGTGTCATTAAGTGGACGACGAGATGAAGTATCACCCATTAGTGCTTGAATTTGATTGAGGCATGTTGAGTTATAGAAACATTCCATTGTCGATTGGGATATCGAATAGCGTGGAATACATCCAGCAAAAAAACCCGGTACGGAGAACACAGGTGGTGGATCCGGTATAAAATAGTAGAAAGGATATTCTAGTGTCCAATTATTGAAGAAACCTGATGGATAAATGCATTTATATGTACTGGCACAACCGCAAAACGTTGTTGGATCAAGGGGAAGCGAATAATGAATTGGTATATATACGCCGGAATAGGTGATGTATAATCTACTACCAGGTACACTGTAAATGAAATAATTGGTATGCAATGCCGACACTAGTTGATTGTTATCTATGCTCAATGAAACAAATTGATCCATACTTGTTATGTCGATGACTGTCGTTGTTTGCAGTTGTTGCACAAGTGACATTAATTGAGCATCGAAAGCAGATCGCGATAGAGTTCGACTGGAAATTAGTTGCTGGTTGGTGAATACTTGGACTGCGCTAGAAACAAATTCAGATACCATAGTGCAGAGCAACGCAAGTGTTTCAAATTGAGATGAAGCGCTTGTGCGAAAATCTAGTGGAGAATAGTTTGTTGTGTTGATAGAAAACATTGATGAGATCCATGATTCCGATATGAATTTACTTGAACAAACTTGATGGTATTCCGGAGCAAATGAAAGAAATGTATTGTAGGGGATTGTCACTTGAGAACAAAGACACGAGAGTGTCAATGGATATCGAGCAGATAGAAAATCAAATTGAGATATTGACGGTGAATCCACAGTGATGCTACGTGTTTGCGAACTTGATGCGGTCAACACAAACAAAATCACTATGGATACTGCCAGAAGTCCAAGGTACAGACGAGTAGCAACTAACTTCTCATTGCTAGATAATGAAACATCGGTTTTGTACAGATTTTCTGGCAGAAAAAAAGCATATAATCGTTTCAATATATTTGGTTCTGCTGTTGGCATGGGTTGCTCATTACTTGCTTGAGGCATTTTGTTTAAATGAGATCTGTATAAGACTCGCCAAATGTGACTAGATTATCTGAAAAATTTCCAACTTTTTTAAATTGATACTTTGTTAAATTGAACAGAAAAAAGGGCAAAAGTGTTCGTTCATTATTCCAAATTACCATTAGTTGTCAAGAAAAATACGTCATTTGCTAACAGAAGCAAAATGTTCAGTAGACTTACCATTGTCTTTCTACATTTTGCTCGCTAGTGGTTCGACTGTTTCACTTACATTGAATGTATTTTTGAGTACATCTTCATCACAAGCTTTGTCTTGATTTAAGAGCACTATGTATGCACAAAGTCCAAAGAGATCATTTGGAAGACAAAATGCCTTTCTCGTACCAAGAATGCTTGAGTCAGACTAAATCGTATTGCCAAAGAATAGCAGTTTTGCATGTTCTACTTGCGTTCATACTGGATGTTGTGTATTTTTTCAACAGTATCTCAAGGTTCAGTAAATTTTGGGAAAAATATGGCTTTTTGACGAAACTTTATCGAATCATGAGCGAGCTTTGAAAATTAGACAACATCTAACATTAACGGCGAAGAAAGCAGACAACAGTGTTCATTTTAGACACAGAGCCTCAGTTGCAGTAATCAACTTCTATCCCGAACATGCATTATCTTCAAAACAATCTCTTTGAATTCAATACATAACTAAGGACCTTTACCTCAAAAATCGAGCTTGGCTATCCGTAGATAGATCAATTTAAAAATCTATATGGATAGTCCTCATCACTAGGAGCAATTATTATCAAATTCTCGTTCAATCCATGTGTTCTGCTCAAGAGAAAACAACTAAGCCCGTGAAAATCAGAAATAATTGACTGTTACCTTTTTGGGAATACAGAAAATGATTAATGACTCTCAAAAAAAAAATACAGTTGCTAGAAAATATTCAAATAAAGAAGCAGACGTGGGAATTTTCGAAGATTTTGTTTGGCCGATTTGTGACGCTCATTCAACAACGACGCCTAAAAGAAAGACACCATGAACTTACAATAAATAATAAACACTTTCATTCCAGAGGGAAAGGTTGAAAAAAGTCTATAACGTCCTTCGTAATAGTTATCAGCTTTCAAATATAAAAATCATTTCATAGCGTTGCAGCAGAAAGTAAGGAGCTCCTTCTCAGTGCGGAAGAAGTAATAAGTGAAAAAATGCTCAGGAAGTCAAATGAAATCAAAAACTTATGACGATAATTACAAGAAAAAGGAAAATTCTAATTATTATACGGACACTTCAATAAATTATTTTGAAAAATAATTGATGCTATTTCGGTCTCTACATATTTTTGGGAACAATCATGTTTTAATCAAAATCATTTCGTTAAAATAGTAAAAAATGCATTGAAACTAATCATTTTTTACGTGTTTCATTATGCACTTCCATCATTCTCATAATATTTAGGATATTAAACATTATCATGCTCAGAAAATCAAAAAATCACACTAATTCCATATAAATTTTTATTTTTCACCCTGTCATAAAACAATTGCATGATATGGATAGTTTTCGAAAAAATCAGCTTAATTTCGTTCCTTAGTGTCATCATTTTTATGAAAATCGTCCATGACTTTGATATAAAACTTTGAGCTTTTGGATAGAATATGACAAAACATCCACGCAGTCGCTCCAAGAAAACTATTGTAACAAAACTTTGACATCGATAAGAGAAAAACCATATCCAATATGTCCTAAGACTTGCCTAGTACCGTGTCAACATAAAATGGGACCTAGTGACATACAGATTTCAGTAAGTATTGGGCTGAACATAGTGAAGCGCTCTCTTTATGTATTCCGTCTTTGCTTTCTATAAACAGTGTCAAGCAGACCGACTTTTTCTCTTGCTTTCAGACATGATGAAAAGCTGAGCAAAATTAGGAAATCAGTTTCAAGCTTCGGAACACAACATATTGATCTGATGAAACTGATAAAAATCTAATTAAAATCATGAAGCTAATATGATTTTTTTTAAACTCATTGAAGGCATCACATGTTCTTAATAAGATGATCGAAAATAATCATTTAAATGAAATCAATTTTATATAATGGCTTCCTTGGTAGCAATCAAGTTTGAGGTATACAATTTCAGCTTAGTATTATTCAAAGGCATGTGAAACATTCTCTGAGGTTTTAAGCAGACTGTTTTCCATAATATCAGAATGAATCATTGAATATAAGTTTGGAAAATTATGTTGACTTAGAAAGACTAGTGGAGAAAAGTCATTCTTTCAGGTTTTCACTTTTTTCAACTCTCTATGACATAGAATTTCGCGTTTTAGAACTCGATGTATCCACCCCTAGTTTTCAAGTAGGTGTACGTCGATATCATAATAAAAAAAAATCTATGACAAGAAAAATCATCAAAGATACTCAGTTTATAAAATCAGCATTATTATCTTTCTCAGTAACCCTTCCATGACCACTTTTCGAACAACCACTTGTTAAATACGTAGGACTAGTACAGATTCCAGTTTGATTAATAGTAATTTTGAAATGGAACAACAATAGCTCGGGAGAACACTTCAGTTATAAACGAGCACACAATACTTCAACTATTTTCCCTGTTCAGTGTATCGCAAAAGCTAAAGTTCTCATAACATATACTGACGAAGATATTTGACTTATTTCTATAATGCAGGATATTCATTATTTTATTATATCCACGGATAGGACTACCGACACACTACTTGGGTATATCATCGTTCTCTATTCGTTTCTTTTTATTCGATGGAAAGTTTGCAACGGGAAGAAAATTATCAAAGCATTATCATGAAGCAGTTTCCGACAAACTAAATAGTTGCATCGACTTTTATAATATATTAAACATTAAATTCTTAAATTTGTTTTTTGTAATAACGAACGGTGAAAAAGTCTTTTGAAAAATATTATATTCTGTTAGACCATAATGCAAACTTCAAAATTAATGAAATCTTTTTTGTTCGAAAGAGTATTGTCTCAAGTACAAATTCTGTATGAAACATATTTTTTCCGAATGTACCTAAGAAGAAAAAAAAAACCAAAAATGAAACATTTCTAAAAAACATTCTTGCAACACTCTTGCAATTGGAAAAGTTTGTATTTCTCAATTATTTTAAGCTATATGGATCAAATTCTAATACTGAAATTCGACAAAGTGTAGTACATCAAAAGCTTCCTTGATGTCAGCTGTGGTAATTTTTTTTTTAATTCCTTCTTACCTATTTATTCGAAAAAATTGGACATTGAAATTTTTTGTAAAATGGAGTTTTGCAAGAATGATCAGCTTAAAAGGACGTCATTCCTTATCTTCGGAATCTAATCATGAACTGAATTCGTGGTGCGTTATTTGTTCGAAATGTGTCAGATCATAGATACTTAGCAAAAAAGAATAATTGAAAAAATATTTTTAATTGTTGCAAAATGGTCAGTTATTAGGAGCGACCAACTTATACAATACCTTTTTAGAAATAGCCATATTTTTTATAAAAACCAAGAGTAAATTTAACTTCCAATGCACTATTGGAAAGAACACTCTTAACGCTACATTACTCACGATTAAACATAGTTTTCCATATGACTTCTAACATAAAAAGCCTAATCGAAAATACAAAACTGTTGTTGTGCGATGATGAAATTGCAAGAGCGTTTCTAGAGATGTTTTGTTTTTGGAGTTTCCTTCTTCTTAGGTACATTCGGGAAAAATTATGCTTTATACAAGATTTGTACTGGAGACATTACTCTTTCTAAATAAAAAAAATTTCATTGATTTTGAAGTTTGCATGATGGTCTAACAGAATATGACGTTTTTCAAAAACGTTTGCATCGCTTATTAGCTACGAGGTTTTAGAATATTGTGTAAAAAAATTCTTAAAACAGTCACTTCTAAGTAAGAAGGCTTTGTATGCTGTGAAGCTAATCGAATGATAACGTTGGAAAATAATAGAGCAATCTTTACTGAGCACATGTCCAAACTCTGGGAAACTATGACTGAGAGGAATAGCTATTGTAAGGGTGAGTAGATTAACAGAAAATAGTCCCACTCACCCATAATGAATCTTTTTTAGCTATGGATAAAAGTACGATGGCAGTAGAATTACCCATCTATGATAAATTTCCTTTGTGTTGTTACTTTTGTATTATAGAGATTGTTCACGACAATCAATTTTTCTTCGTTACTGTTTTTAGCTACTCTCTCCTCTCAACCATGGTTCTCAAAAGCTTTGGCATGTACTCCATAAAGCTTGCTCTCTTAGTTTCAACCGTATCATTCGAATAGATTCACAGCATAAAAAGTCTACTTATTGAGAAGCAACTCTATTAGACATTTTTCTATGCAATATTCTAAATACTCTTAACTTATAGCATTTAACTAACATTACTAAATAAAGTCGTTCACATGTGCCATTCTAATAGCTTTATCAAAAGAAATTAGGTCTACTTTTGGGGATTAACATGAATTTATGTCATGAAAAACTTGATTGAAAATTTTCTTCTTCAATTATTCCAATTACAACTGAAAGAAAATGGGAAAACTAATGATAGGAACTTCTATGAAAAAAAATTAATGTTCAGTATGTTGTAGAAGTCGATGAAACTATCTAGTTTGTCGTAGAATGCTCTATGATAATGCTTCGGTGATTTTCTTTTCTTCTCAAACTTTTCCATCCAATAAAAAGAAACGAACAGAGAATGATGATATGCCCAAGTAGTGTTTCGGTAGTCCTATCCGTGGATATGATGAAATGATGCATATCATTCATTGTAGATATAAGACAAATGTCTTCGTCAGTTACGTTATGAGAACCTGGGCCTTTGCGATACACTGAACATAGAAAACAGTTGGGGTTTTGTGTGTTCTTCTATGACTCAGCTATACTCCAGAGCTATTGGCGTTCTGTTTCGAAACTACTACTATTATAATCAAATGATTTCGAGAATGAAATCCGCGTGATTCTATAGCTTGGTTTCATTTGTTTAAGATTGAAAAAATTTCTTTCTCAACTGCAGATGGTCTTAAATGACAAAAAATGTCGCATTTTATTATTGCGCACTTAAGTTTCCGGTTAGGAGTGACCTTTTGTACAAACGTAGTGATTTTTGCAAATGCTCATCAGAGATTTGGGATACGACAGAGGATCAAGTCGGTGAAAGTATAGAAACCAGCGGTGTAGAGCGATGTATCGCCACCACTGGATGTATTGAGCCTTAAGCCGTCTGAATAATGGTAGAAATCGACCATGACCGTAGGTTGCTGATGTCCTAATCGGCATTATTAACCTTACCGGTAATAGTTGGGACCGTATTCCTAAGTTATCTGCATAAGCATCTTTCATATTCAGGTAGCTTTACGCTAGCAGATGTCAGTTGTATGAAAATACTCATGTTGGCTGTCATATGATACACTCAGTACCGTAATCGTCGAGTGGCCACTGTATACGAACCGCGTATAAAGTTTCAGAAATTCGATCATACATTCAAGCAGCTAGATGTGCACCGACTCAGTGTGCACTTTTCGATTATGAAACGGCTACATCCACTTTTGATTGGAACCAGTGAAACTCAGATAACTTCAATCGCAGTGCGTTATGACCGATGCTTACGGTGCATCGATGTTGTAGTAAACCGGTGGGCTGGTGACACTAGTGGGCGATGAATCGGTGAGGGCGCACCTGGAAACCATCGGCGCTGTTGCATCCCTATAGATCACGACAAAAAAATGACGTGTCAATCTGATCAACTATTGTGGCCTCAAATAGCTGAATGTGATAGCTTAGCTGCATAACATTAGAGCTATATTTAATCATCGATCCTAGCTTCTCCCTTTCCGTTCTCCTCTAACTCTTATTCAAACCACAACAACTTAGAGAGTGAGCAAAAATACTCCATTCTTCCTATATGACCGAAGTCTCGCTCATCTGTTGGTAAATGACTGTGCTGGACCATGATGGCGAGTTTGGTTTTGATGAGTGGTTACTAAATCCAATTCAGTAATCTTATTTCATGCGCACTTCAACTGAATAGTCGGTATGGTGGAAGAACCCAGATCAAGAAATCCGATTAGTGAATCTTGTCGTTTTCGATCAGATTTTATTGAATAAAGCCCAGAATTCAGTAATCCGAAAATATGACAAGGTCTAATCGGATCCTGCAATCAACCTTAAGAAATCTGACACGATTAAGTTGGATGTAAATCATTAACGCTCTATAGTTGTTCTCTTTCCCATTCACTATCATCTGTTAATATATAATGAATAATCAAATCGATGACGCTAATGGAAATAATCTGCTGTCTGCACTTATCATTATTTTTTTGATAAGAACCAAAAGCGACAAAAGCCCAGATATCGTAGGTCGAACATTATGACGATCAGAAACGATCGACGTGCTGCATAAGGCAAAATACGTGCATCTTAAACAGTGATATCTGCGCCGTAAAACTTTCGTACTTCTGGCGGCAACGGCAATATGCACTAACATTTATGATCGTATCCCCATGTAAATAAATGTATACGACCTTAATGAACAGAAACTGGAGCTACCGGTAAACCTTCGCTTCCTTATCATAACACATACGTGCCTGTACATGTAATATCATATCTGTAACCTTAGTCATATGCCGTTAAACTGATACCCTTAAGCCTATATTCATAAACTTATGTGCCGAATTTATAATCTCACACCTACATACGCATGTTTATACGTGAGGCCTATAAACCCTATGTATATCCTTATGTCTATATTTTATGCCTATTCCAAAAGATTTATCCTCTAACCAGCATGCCCTTATGCCTATAATCTTCACTGTAAAACAAACGCAGAATAATAAACCTTTAAAGGACTTATGAAAGCGCAATGTATGAAATTCCTTTTTTCTACCGTTTTTTGCAAGCTTCATAAATCTGTTAGAACGAATCCATAAAAGGTTTATGTTCTTCAAATACCACTCTTGAAAGACTTATGCAAAACTTCATAATATTCATAAAGCCTTAAACGTTTTGTTATGCGTTGCACTTTGATAAATCCTTCATAAGAGTACATGAACTTCCTAAATACTTTGTAATAGCCTTTAAATGCATTATCAAAACGATCAATAGAATAGTTCACCAAAATCATAAACCACACCAAGATTTCATGAATGGGTATATGGAAGGATTCATCAGGATAATCAACCATGTCAAGGATTTATGAAAAGGTTGGTAGGAGAGTCCACAGGGATTATCAATGGCACCAAGGGTATATAAAAGAGTATATGACGCAGTATAAGGAACTATTCAAGATGATTATTAGTCTAAAGTGGGCCTCTTAAGCAGCAAATATAAGCCTCTATTTTATGAACTTTTCATCATTTACGAAAGAGTTATCTAACCGATCCTTAAAACAACAAAATAGTAGGAAATCCGACACCACTTAATCAATGGTCAAGCATAGTAACACAAAAGGCTCTATTACAAAACATAAACAAACTGAACCATTTTATTCTATCCGCCTCTAAAGATGTTGGAAAACTATCACAAAAGCTAGATGGTGAAAACAAAAGTAAAAAGTAATTTGTCTTTTGATTATCTCGTAAAACACTCGACAACTATCAGAAAAAATTAATCAAGAAAAGAAAATTGAAATTATTTGATTTCTCACGAGGATCATCGAAACTTTTATGGTGACTAAACGAAGAGAAATAAGGGCAAAGTGATGTTTTTTGTGGAACTCATGTGTGTTTCCGCAGAACGTTGTGATTGCACATTCTCGGCTGCAGTCTTCTGGCTCCCCTCTTTTCACTACAGACCTTGAAAATCCCCTATCCATAATTGACTTTAGCAATCAAGAAAAAACAGGCGCCAGACTCATTTCCTACAATTTTAGAGGAACTGAAACGGATTCTGGAAGATATTTACGACATGATTTAGACTATTTTAAAGCATTCCAAACTGTTCCTTGTAACTTGAATGGTTAAAATATGTTTCAGAATGTGTCAAATAATGTATCTGTTGATTTTTGAGTAGATAAAAACTTATCTGCAAGATGTCAAAGCTGATGCGGTAGTAATGCATTGATTTGTCACAGTTACTATATAATCAACATAAAAAGCCTAAATTGATCAAATTAAAACTTTGGAAAATCATCCATATTAGTGTTTTTCAGTTGGTTGATGTGCATATTAATATGTTAAGATCTGTTGCTGTAGTTATATTGGACGTGTATAACATGCTTCTTTGCTAGTTAATTCTACACTAAAAACAGTAACGAGGTATATAAAAGAAAAACAAAATACGAAAAAGAAAATTAATAAACGACTAGCAAAAAGGCACCTGAACAGTCTACCCATAAAATAATGAAGAATTTCTCCTCGAAATGCAGAAACAAATATGACAGATTCATATTTTTCTAAACGACTATCGTAGAAAATAATGAAACTCTACCAGAAATTGTTGAATTTAGCTATTTTGCATTCGTTTTAAAGAGGTTAAACAACATCTGTCAGCGTCCCATTTAAGCCTTGAAAGCGGTACGTCAACATACTTTCATTCTATTGTCCTCTGTAAGATGTTCCATAATTGTCCGCAAACTAAATAAAGGAAAAACAAACCTAAATTACCCCTTTCAATTCTTCTCATTGAATGTTCTACAAATATCAGCAGAATTGATGTTGAGTATTTATTAAAATGTCCTCCATTGTTTTTCAAATAACCTTTTATCGTTTCAAGCTATGGAGACTGGGCTGTTATTATTCAAAAGAGCGATCATGTAGAAGTGGATTCATAAGAAATTAGTTAGATTCAAAGACTTTCTTCAAGGTTATTTTCGCACCAGTTTCATTTTGTTGTCTATCTTCATGAGTTTTCATCATAATCTAACATCAAATTACACTAAATCGCTGTCCGAATCTCAATATATTTGTGTAAAAATCGAATATTTCGATCACCGTGTATAACGATAAGAAGCTGAGAAGCGAATGGAGAGCTTTTAAAATTTTTACTACAAATACATCGAGATTCAGGCAATAATTTGAAGTTCATGTTAGATTATCATCAAAAGTAATGAAGACAAAGAACAAAAAAATCGGTTACAAAAAAACCTTCAAGGAGGCCTTTAAACCTGATGAATTTCATATGAATTTATCTCCCCGAGGATGTTCTTTTGAATGACGATAGCCCTAGCTGCATAGCTTGAAACCATAAAAGGTTATGCGAAAAACAATTGAAGACATTTTAATAATAATTCAACATTACACCGAGATGAAAGCTGTAGGCGCAATTCCTGTGGGATTAAAATATGAAACAAGATGTAGCTGTTGTTGCCAATCTTCTAAAACCTTTTCTTTTTTAAGAATACCCCCTCTTTTGTGACCGAAAACTCGATTTCGCGCTGAGTATAACATATGATAGCCTGAGATGCTATTTGTAATTAGAGACATTATTCGACTCAAAATAGCTTACTTTACAGAGTTATAGGATTCGGAAAATTTTTTTTTTCATAGTGATCACATGCAACCTCTTTCCTTCTTCTTAGGGTTTCGTAAAAAAGCAATTTTCTAAATCTGGGTTGCTTGCGACACCCTTAACATACTTCGATCAGGCTGAAATTTTTACCACTTATACTTGAAAGTGTTCCCCAGAAGTAAAAGCGTGCGTTTTCATTTTTGACATTCCCACCCGGTGTTACAGGATCCTGGAAGCCAAGACCGGGAGCTAAAACACGACTTTTGGCGTATTTTTCTTATAAAAAAGAGAAAGTGAGATTTTTGAAAAAGCTTAAATTTACCGCTGAGAAATAGTCTTAGGCATCTAAAAACAAATTTCAGCCCAATCAAACAAACTTTCAGGGGAGTCGTAATGCTCCAGGTTGAGGGCCTCTGCAAAACCGCGGTTTTCCAGAAAACCCCTCAAAAACCTACTTGAAAGTTTTTCCTCGAATACGTATCGCTTTATTTTTAATGCTCTATCTGTGCTGAAAATTTCAGCTTGATCGATTCTACCATCTTCGAGAACCAGAAAGTCAAAAACGAGGGATATCCTTCATGCATATTCGCGAACGTTTCTTCATCATGGCTTAATTTACATTATACAGCGTCAACATTAAAATACGTCATGTGTGCTCCAATTGTCTGTTAGTTATACATTATCTCTGATATATCCTTGAAGTCTTCTGTCACAGTCTATGGTGATTCTGGAATCTGTCTGTCATGATATGTGATGGACCTGAGCCCTGTCTGTCCCGGACTGGGATGGGTCCAGAGCTCTTCTGTCCCAGGATGTGATGGGTCCAGAATCCGTTTACCCCGGACTGTGATAGGTTCAAAGCCCTGTCTGTCAAGGTCTGTGATGGATTCGACCCCTTTCTATCACGGTCTCCGATGGGTCCCAAGCTCTGTCTGTCCCGAACTGTGATGGGTTTAGAACCTGTCTGTCCTGGACTGTCATGGGTCCCGAGTCCGTCTGTCAAGATCTGTAATGGATTCGAGCTCTGTCTGTCACGGTGTGTGATGGGTTCAGAGCCCTGTCTATCCCAGACTGTGATGGATCCAAAGCCCTGTCTGTCCAGGTCTGTGATGGGTCCAAATCCCTCTCTGTCACGGTCTGTGATGATTCGATTCGTGTCTGTCACAGTCTGTGATGGGTCCAAAGTCCCCTCTATGCCGGATTGTGATGGATCCAAAGCTCGTCAGCCACGGTGTGTGATAGATCTGAGCCCTGTCTGTCCCAGACTGCCATGGATTCAGAGCCCGTTTGTTCCGGACTGCGATAGGTCCAAATCCCTGTCTGTCAAGGTCTGTGATGGATTCGATTCCTGTCTGCCAAGGTCTGTGATGGATTCGATTCCTGTCTGTCACGGTTTGTGATGGATCGAAAGCCTGGCTGTACTGGACTGTGATGGGTCGAAAGCCCGTCTGTCACAGTGTGTGATGGGTCTGAGCCCTGTCTGTCCCAGACTGTCATGGATCCAGAGCTCGTCTGTCCCGGACTGTGATGGGCCCAAAGCCCTGTCTGTCAAGGTCTGTGATGATTCGATTCGTGTCTGTCACGATCTGTGATGGACCCAAAGCCCTCTCTGTCTCGGATTGTGATGGGTCCAAAGTCCGGCTGTACTGAACTGTGATGGGCCCAAAGCTCGTCAGTCACGGTGTGTGATGGATCTGAGCCGTGTCTGTCCCAGACTGTGACGGATCCAGAGCCCGCCTGTCCCGAACTGTGATGGGTCCCAATCCCTGTCTGTCAAGGTCTGTGATGGACTCAATACCTGTCTGTCAGGGTCTGTGATGGATCGAAAGCCTGGGTGTACTGGAGTGTGATGGGTCCCGGCCCTCTTTGACCCAGACTGTGATGGATCCAGAGCCTGTCTGGCCCGGATCGTGATTGGTCCAAAGCTCTGTCTGTCAAGGACTATGATGGATTCGACCCCCGTCTGCCAAGGTTTGTGATGAGTGCAAAGCCCTGTCTATCAAGATCTGTGATGGGTCGAAAGTCGTGTCTTTCACGGTCAGTGGGGGAACGGGTGCAAACTTCTACCCCTGAACACTTCAAGACTTCTTTCAGATCGTGTTTCACAAAAGAGAACTAGATTACCTTACTCGATTTATCTTACAACACACAAAAAATGTCCATTTAAATGCGATTAAATCTTCAGCGGCTATCGAAATTACTGCTTCTGAAAAAGAAAACTCGAGTTGCTTTTTCTAATACTGATTCTCTAATGAAACAACACCGAACTACCAGCATATCTCAACAACTAAAAGAACAAGAACAGTAAACAAAACCTTGTTTGCAAATTTCTCCGACAGCATAGCCAAAAAACATAATACGAGCATAACTGACACAGGAGAAGTACACTGAACTAATACCTATTTTCTTCCTCGCATAAGATAATGGTGAATTACCATAATAACTACATGAACAAAAAGGAATAGACTTATTTTCCCGATTACATTTTTTTTCTCAAATGCACAATAACAATTACGATGAGTTAATAGTATAAAACCAAATAAAACTAAACTACCTCTCTCGATTTCTCTTATAAGATTCCGAAAAGTTTTGGCATAACTGATCTAACAAATGGAAACTAAACGAAACTAACCTTTATCATTTTTTCATACGGTGCGAAAGATATATGGGCATAACTCGAAGACGGTAGGAATACTCAACTCACCATTTTAGTTCTTTTGTATAAGTGGATAACTAATTATGGTAATAACTAAATGAACAAACAAAACTACAAGTTTTTTTCTTATTACATTTCTCTTCTGTGCTGCGCAATAATAATTACGATGAGTACCTAGCCTGAAGCAAAAGAAGACTAAACTGACCTTTTCCATCTCTCTTATAAGACTGAGGAAAAGTTTAGCCATAACGAATGAAGCAAAAAGAAATTAAACTCAGGTGACTGTTTCAATTTGTCTTATGAGATGGCGAAGATATAACAGCACAACTGAGCAAGGCATGAAACTAAAAAGTAACCCAACTAGCTTCTCTCATAAGGTATTTATCAATTGGCATAATAACTGAATTAACAAAACACAAAAGTAGAATTTATTTTCTAATAACATATCTCTTCTAGAATGCGCAATAGCAATCACGAGGAGTAAATAACGTAAAACGAAAGAAAACTAAACTAATCTTTTGCATTTTTCTTATAAGATTCAAGAAAAAGTTTACGAATAAATGATAGAACAAATTGAAACTAAACCAAACTAGCTTTCAAATTTTCTTTCCTAAGATGTAAAAGATATATACGCA
The DNA here is from genome assembly GCA_905250075.1 of Rotaria sp. Silwood1. NCBI lineage: Eukaryota > Metazoa > Rotifera > Eurotatoria > Philodinida > Philodinidae > Rotaria > Rotaria sp. Silwood1. Next base: position 754,805 of record CAJNOP010000058.1, read on the forward strand.
TAACTAGAAAACAAGAAGAATACTAAACTCATTCATTTAGTTTTTCTTATGAGTTGATGGTCAATTATCGTAATTGGTAAATGCAAAGAAAAAATAGTAGACTTCATTTCCTGATTACATATCTCTTCTTTACTCAGCAATAACATCTATGATAAGTAATAGCTGTAAATGGAAAGAAGACGAAACCGATATTTTCCATTTCTCTTATAAGATTCAGGACAACTTTAGGCATAACTAATAGAACAAAAAAGAAACGATATTGAACTAGATTTGTCAATTTGTTTTATCCGATCCGGGAGATTTGAAACTATAACTGAGAAAGGAATACAACTATAAACTAATCGAATCAGTTATTCTCATAAGGTAATGACCGATTATCGTAATAACCAAATGATGAAAAAAAAAGGAGATAATTTGCTAATTACATTTCTTCTCTAGAATGGACAATAACAATTACAATAACTAAATAACGTAAAATGAAAGAAAACTAACCTAACTTTCTGCATCTTTTGTATAAGTTTCCAAAAAATTTTAGAGATTAGTGATAGAACAAAAGGGAAACTAAACAGAATTAGCTTGTTCCACATCTCTCATAAGGTGCGAAAGATATATAAGGATAACTCGAAGATGACAAGAATATTAAACTCACCCATTTAGTTTTTATCATAAGCTGATCGTCAATTATGGTAATAAATATATCAAGAAAAAAACACTAGACCTTATTTTCTCATTACACGTCTCTTCTATACTATCGAATAACAATTACAATAAGTAAATAATGCAAATAGAAAGGAGACTAAATTGACCTATTCCATTTCTCTTATAAGACTCACGAAATGTTTAGGCACAAGTAATGAAATAGCAGTATGCTCGAGTCAACTAACTTTGTCAATTAGGTTTATCACATCTGGGAGATATATAGGCATTACTAAGAGGACAATAGAAGTATCTGCTAACCGAATCAGATTCTTTCATAAAATAATGGCCAATTATCATCATAAATAAATGAACGAAAATGAAATATGGCCTTTTTTTGCTGATTGCATTTCTCCTTAGGGATGCGCAATAACAATCACGATAAGTAAATAACGCAAAACGAAAGAAGGCTAAACTGATTTTCTGCATTTCTGCTATAAGACTCAAGAAAAATTTAAGGATAACTGATAGAACAAAGCGAAACTATAGAACAATAGCTTTCCTCTTTTGTTCCATAAAATGCGAAAGATATTTAGGCGTAACTGGAAACGAGAAGAATACGAAACTCACCCACTTAGTTTTTCTCATGGGTTTCTGGTCAATTATCGTAATAGCTAAATGAACAAGAAAGAACAGTAGACTTCATTTACTGATTGCATTTCTCCTCTAGAATGCGCAATAACAATTACGTTAAGTAAATAACGTAAAACGAAAGCAAACTAAACTACTTGTCTTAATTTCTCTTATAAGATTCCGGAAAACTTTTGACGTAACTATTGTAACAGATGAAAACTAAATGACACTAGCTTTTACCATTTCTTCCATAAGATGCGAAAGATATATGGACACAACTCGAATACGACAAGAATACTAAACTCACCCATTTAGTTTTTCTCATAGGTTGGTGGTCAATTATCGTAATAGCTAAATGAAAAAAAATTACTGTAGACATCATTTTCTAATTACATTTCTTTTATCAAATGCAAAATAACAGTTATGGTAAGTGAGTGACGTAAAACGAAAGAAAACTGAATTGGTCCTCTCTATTTCGCTTATAGGGATATCAAAAGCCTAGGCATAACTAATGAAACAATTGAAAAAAGTAAGGTATTTTTTAATTTGTCTTATCAGATCCGGGAGAAGTATAAGCGTAACTCAGAAACGAATAGACGTATAAACTAATCAAGGTGGTTTTCCTCATATGGTAATGGTCGATTCTGGTAATGATTAAATGCACAGACAAACTATAGTTTTCTTTTTGATTACATTTCTCTTCTATACCGTGCAGTAACAATTGCGACAAGTAAATAACGTAAAACGAGAGAAGACTACCCTGATGTTTTCCATTTCCGTTATAAGATTACGGAAAAGTTAAGGTACAACTGATCGATCAGAAGCAAACTACACTAACTATGTTAATTTGTCTTATCAGATCAGGGTGTCATATAGATATACCTGAGCAAAGAATATAATTATAAACTAACCGAACCAGTGTCTTTCATAATCTAATGGTCAATTATCATATTAACTGAATGAAAAAAGAAAAGTACATTTCATTTTCTGACTATATTTCCCATGGATACTGTGCAATAACAATCACAATAGGTAAATCACGTAAAACGATAGAAAACTAAACTAACCTTTTTCAATTCCTTTTACAAGGCTTGAAAAAAATTTAGAGCTAACTTCTAGAATGAAGGAAAACTAAACAAAACTAACTTTCTCCATTTCTTGCATAAGATACGAAAGACATTGAGACATAACTCGAAGATGGGAAGAATGTTAAACTCGCCCGTCTAGTTTTTCTCATAATTTGATGGTCAATTATGGTAATAACTAAATCAGCAAAAAAAACACTAGACCTTATTTTCTAATTACATTGTTCTTCTATACCGTGCGACAACGATTACGAAAGTAAATGATATAAAATGAAAGAAGACTAAACTGACATTTATTATTTCTTTCATAAGAGTCCGCAAAAGTTTACGAATAACTGACGTGACCATACTAAACTGACTCTCTCAATTTGTCTTATCAGATCGAAGAGATATATAAGCATAACTGAGATAAGAATAGAAGTATAAACTCATAGAATCAGTTTTCTTATATGCTAATGGTTAATTATCATAATAATTGAATGAACAAAAAACACAAGTGGAGTTTATTTTTGGTTACATTTCTCTTGATTAATGCGCAATAACTATTACGATAACTGAACAACGTAAAAAGAAAGAAAACTAAATTACTTTTTCCTATTTCTGTTATAAGATTCAATAAAAGTTTTGGGCGTCACTAACGGATCAAAAAGAAACTAATGAAACCTAATTTTTCAATTTATCGCATAAAACTCGAAACATAAAGAGATATAACTCGTAGAGGAGAAGAATACTAAACTGCTCATTTGATTTTTCTTATTAGGTGATGGTAAATTATTGTAATAACTACATGATGAAAAAAAAGACGTAGAGATTATTTTATGGTTCCACGTCTCTTCTCGAATTCGCCATAACTAACACAATATGTAAAGAAGGTAAAACGAAAGAAAACTAAACTACTTGTCTCGATTGCTCTTATAAGATTGGAGAAAACTTTCGACGCAAATAATAGAACAAAGGGAAACCAAGCAAAAGTAGCTTTCTTGATTTCTCTCATAAGATGCGAAAGACATATAGACATAACTGGAATGAGAGAAGAATACCAAACTCATCCACTTGAGTTTTTTTTATAAGTTGAATGTCAATTATGGTAATAACCAAATGATGAAAAAAGAAAAGTAGAGATAATTTCTAATTCCACTTGTCTTCTCGAATGCTCAATAAAAATTACGACAAGTATAGAAGATACAACGAAAAAAACAGACTAGCAGTCTCCATTGCTCTGATAAGGTTCAGACAAAGATAGGTTATCATTTCCCAGAAATTGTGGTTTCCTGAATCGATTTCTAAATTGGGTCCACATTTGTGAACTTTCAAACAATTATGATCCATTCGGATGACCAAGTAGGAACTTTTATTTAGAAACTTTTTAATATAATATATACAACACATCTTTGATATTTCTTATATTAAAAAGTTTCTGAATAAAAGTTTCCAGTTCCTAAATTAAAGTTCCTACTTGACCACCAGAATGGATCATAATTGTTTGAAACTTCACAAATATAGACTCGATTTAGGAATCGATTCAGGAAACCACAATTTGTGGGAAATGATAGTCATTTCAGAAAAAAATTTAGAAATAACTGATAGAACAAAACGAAACTGAGCGAAACAAAGTTTCTCAATATCTCTTATCAGATCTGGAATCTATATACGCATAACTGAGAAAGGAATATAAGTATAAACTGACTAGATTGGTTTTCCTCACAACTTATGGTTCAATTATCATAAAAATGTAAAGACGGAAAATAAAATTAGACATAGTTTTCTAATTATACTTCTCTTCTGAAATGCGCAATAACAATTACGATAAGTAAATAACGTAAAAAGAAAAAAAACTAAAGTAACTGTCTCTGTTTATTTTACTCGGTACCGTAATAGTTTAGGCATCAGTGATGGAACAAAAGAAAAATGAACTGAACTAACTTTCTTAATATCTCTCATTAGATTTAGATTTAGACGATATATATAGACATAGCTTAGAACGGAATATAAGTATAAACTAACCGAACGAGTTTTTCTCATAAGGTAATGGTCAATTATCATAATAACTAAATGGAGAAGAAACAAAAATCGACGTTTTTCTCAGATTAAATTTCTCTTGTAGAATGCACAATAACAGTTGGGATAAGTTAATAACGTAAAATGAAAGAAGACTAAACTATCTGTCTCGATTTCTCTTACAAGATTTAGAAAAAGTGTAAGCATAACTGATGGAACAAAAGGAAACTATATTGAACAAACTTTGTCAAGTGGTCTTGTCAGATCGCAGAGATATATAGGCATAACTGAGAAAGTAATAGAAATATCAATTTAATCGATTAGTTTTCCTGACAAGGTAATTATCAACTATTATAATAAGTAAATGATGGAAAATAAAAGTAGAGATACTTTTCTGATTACTTTTGTCTTCTAGAATGCGCAATAGCAATTACGATGAGTTAAGAAAGTAAAAGAAAGCAAAGCTAAACTGACTGTCTCTATTTCTCTTACGTTCTTTCGAGAAGTTTTAGGGATAACGGATGGAATAAAAGAAAAATGAACTGAAACAACTTGCTCAATCTCTCTCATTAGACGTAGAAGATATACAGGCATAACTTAGAAAGATGAAGAAATGTTTCGAAAAATGTTTTCTTGCAAACTATTTCTTTAAATGTGAAAAGGTTTCTTTGGTATTCTCGAGTAGAGACAGACAGAACATGTGCGAGCCAATTATTCAAAAACGCAACATTCTGGTCATAAACCATAGTTTTTCATCAGTCTAGAATCGGTCTAAGCGAGTAAAAAATGAAGAGAAAGAGTTGTCCAGATACTTTCGCATAAATTTGTTCTTACAGAGCGACAAATACGAGAAGAAAATCCTCAAGTTACTGCCAAGTGCGGCTGCTCTGGGTTTGTCTGGAGAAAAAGATACGCGTTGGTCGCATTACTGGTGACCTCTGCCGTTGCCTGGTAACTATTGTTGTTCTCCATGCCAGTGTGGGTGTGGGTCACAGTGGGTAAACCGACAAGAAAGTCGATTTATGAGATCTGACCGTATATCATAGCTAGTATTGAAGCTAAAAAGGTCCCGAATTTTAGTGTATCTTGGATTCTGATTGCAGGCAGGTGGCTGTCTTGCGGTATCTGTCATAAAGTGGGTAAAATGGATGAATATCACTGATAGAACTTCAAAGGTAAGGTTTATATTTCTAGTTACAGACCTAATTATATTGATTAGATATAATGTTGTTAATTAGCGTTCTATGTTTGCTTTATATTGCAGGCCTTTTGGACTGCCTGAGATTCCTTCTGCTCTAATTAGACCAAAAACTTGGTCGTAATGTACTAAAAAATAACGATTAGTCAAGAATGCAATTCGTTCGCGGGCTTGGGCGGAGACTTTTATTTGCATTTTAATTTATTATTTTATAGAGCCTGCCATCATCCATCTTGGGTAGATGCAGAAAGATGCGTTCTTAAATCCTGACTGAGTTACGACTTCGCAATATAACCGACCATCGAGATCGGTTCCGCGAGATTTATAAAATAAATACTTATCTTTTAGATCGATCGAGTTTGCAACCGTTTTCAATAGACAGTAGAAGCTTAACCCTTTACGGCCGGCTACCAGAAGATAGCAAGCAAAAAATTCTCCTTCTATATATTCTTTGTCTCTTAGATGTGAAGGTTACCAAAATCCATCTTGGAGTTAAAAGAACTGATACTGAGCCGAATGCCAACATGTTGCCTTTTGGCAACAATCGGCCGCAAAAGTACAAAAAGTTGGGAATATTGAATTATTTTTCCTCGATAGAAGTCCAATAATTTGCTGTTGGTTTTAGTCCAGATTGTCAAACAAAAGCATACTTTGTTTATCTGCCTACCTCTTACAGCCTCAATGTGCAATATATTGCCAAAATACTCAAAAACTTTCTGAAATAGTGCAAATTACACCTATTTTCCCTAGGGAAGCCCATGAATTTAGTAAGATTTTAACAAGACTAGTAATGTTTTATAGTAGTCTGAATAGGAATACTATGATGTACTGTAAATCTTGTTAGAATCTCGCTGAATTTGCGAGCTTCTCTGGGGAAAATAGGTGAAATGTGCACTATCTCGGAAAGTTTTTGAGCATTATGAGAATATATCGCACATTGAGGCTGTAAGAGGTAGGCAGATAAACAAAGTATGCTTTTGTTTGATAATCTGGACTAAAACTAACAGCAAATTATTGGACTTCCATCGAGGAAAAATAATTCAATATTCCCAACTTTTTGTACCCTTGCGGCCGGATGTTGCCAAAAGGCAACATTCTTGTACTCTATTCTTCGAGTAAACTGAATGATTCATCTTATTGATATAATAGATAATGGAACTGTAGAGGAAAATTAACCACTAGTTACTTCTCGCATCGAGTACTCGCATAAATGGAAAACAGATCATTTCGACTCGGGGGCTGTTTCGGGTGTTGACGGAAGAATTCATCCCTCTCGTCAATAATAGCTTTCTCCTTTCTTGAAAAGGCATAGGTTTGCCCTAAAATGCATGTAATTAATTATCAAATCGCTTAAGGAACTATATCTCATCACTTTAAGATAAATCCTAAGATGATATTGGCAAAATGTTGCCATTTGGCAACATCCGGCCGTAAAGGGTTAAGTACATGAGTTTTCAAACTAGTACAACGATTCGTTCTTAAGATATAGAATTACTATTGAGTTTCTCAAGGAAACCCCGTACTTCTCTTCAGGGCAAGTTGAAAGTTGAATTTTTAGTTTTGTTCTGAAACTCTGCAGTGACGAAGCTTTCAATAAAACTAGTTCGTTATGAAAGTTTCAGCGAAGTAGTTTCATTGAAAGCATCATCTGTGCAAAGTTTCAAGAGAAAATTAAAAATTCAACTTTCAAGGTGGCTTGAAGCGGAGTACGGTTTTGAGTTGAAACTTTCAGTAAACACCTATTTTTTCAGAAATTTTTTGAGTAGAAGATCCTACATAGGCAGGAGTAATCAGCATCAAATGAGAAGAATAATCATACAAAATAACAAGTTATTAGCTTTATTAATTGTAAAGATTGCGCCTGGTTTCCTTTTTCTGCCCACTGGGTTGGTTAATTTTTTCTCTTCATTCACATCTACACCTCACACCAACATCCATACTCATACGCACATCCGACTTCCAAGGATTCTTAGGTCCTTTTTGTCGTTATAATAGGTTTCATTTGTTACCATTCATCGATCATGTTAACGAAGCACAGTCCCAATCTACAAGCAGATTGGGACAGCAAATAGAACATGTAAAACCGTGTGTAAAATTCAAAGACGCAGAAAAATAAATGGTATTTGTATACTACCAGACTGCTGCATGAAAAGATTAAGTTGAGTCAGATGTTCTCTCGTTCTTCCATTTGCTTTCTGTTATACACTATTTCTGCAGAACTTGTATACTTTTCGTAAGTAACATAATCATCCAAAACGTCTTGTGATTTTACTTTTCATGTTGGCTACACATTTGTACTTCCATAAAGTAATTTCAAATATACAGGTATCTTTTAATAATCTATGTAGTATTACATTCTGAACATATATGATGATGACTATCTAAGCAATAGTTGAAAACGCATTGTATAATATTTTGAATCTTTCTATTATAAACTCACAGTCTCATCCTCATCCGGGGAAGGGAGACATGAAATCGCGATCTTGAGTCTTCGAGACTCACACTGCCTTTATGGATATCTATTGTTCTTTATTTTCAAGTAAACTTTTGTATAGATAAATGTATTTTGGTTATAACTTTCGAATCCTTTTGCGAACGAATACGACAGAACCAAAGCCAACTGATGATTCTCCCCCAGTGTGAGGCATGAAACATGGATCTTGGCATTCCGAGGCCAGATCCTCAGCTTCAAAGCAAAGTGAACTATATATGCCATCTCTAAATCTAACTCGAATAATGTGAAAAGTGATTCACTTATATATGGTACATGAATGTAGACAGCAGAATTCAATGATGTGCTCTCATACTTTCATGATAATGGCCTATCACTACACCGAAAGCTATTCCTGCTGTAGAGTTTTGGGAATATTTCGGAAATGAATTGTATAATAGAGGCTTTGATAGAAGAATCACTTTCGTGCATAAATATTTTTCTTCGAAAGCTTACTATTAAATTAAAATACAATAAGCAACATTGTCAGATAAAAAACATGAAAATCAAACTTGCCTACTAGATTCAGCGATTCATACTCACGCCCACACGGCACTCTTGTCTACTCAGTCTAATGGTTACGCTTGTCATTCACAAATAATAACGAAACTGAGCATCTTATTACAAAAACTAAAATCAAAATCAGTACTAAAATTTTTCCTCGTAATAACGCATCCCGAAGTTCGTACAATGTTGGTGAATGGCTTTTCCCATAGTGTTTGGTCCACAGAAAAATACATTGGTATTCCTTGCTGTTGAAGTAACATCATTCGATATCAGACTCTTAAATAATATATCCCAATCTGGCTGTCCAACACGAGTTCGTGATTTCAATCCGGTAAATATATCATCACCGATTTCTTCAGTCCATAAATTGATCACATGATGAAGGAAAGCTTGACCAATATTGTCGTCTTTTTGTGTACTCAAAATGTGAGTACACTACTAAAATCGGTCAGTGTGTCCGGCCGTCCGGCCGTCCGTTTATTCGATAACTTTTGAAAGGAGAGTCAGATCGCGATGAAATTTTCTACACAGATCAGTCTTGACAATATCTCGGTCGAGTTCGAAGATGAGAAGGATCCGTCAAGAAATGACTGAGTTATCGAAAAAATTGTGATTTTTGACGAGACCATCCCTGAGGGGGGGTACGGGAATTTTTCGAAAAAAATTTTTTGCTCATAATTATTCACAAAATACATAAATCGACTCAGTTTTTAACGCTGATTCTGAATCTGATATTAGTTTTGAACCGAATCATAGTTTTGTCTACTCAAAAAGTGAGTACACTATAGAATAGTCAGTGTGTCCGTCCGTCCGGTTGGCTGTTTACATGATAACTTTTGACAGCAGAGTCAGATTGCGATGAAACTTTCTACACAGCTTAGTATTGACAATATCTCCGTCGAGTTCGAAGATGAGAAGGATCGGCCGAGTCGTTCCTGAGTTATTTCAAAAATACCCATTTTTCTCTATAGCTTTCTGTGGAAAAATCGACCCATCGCCGCTTTCGTAAAAGACTTTTCCTATCATAGTCAAATAAAACCCCAATTATTATATACCATTCGATAGAGAATTTCAAGAGCTACAAAATCATATATAAAGCATAGAGAAACAAGAAGGTTGACTCACCTATGACAAGGATAATTAAAGAGAACTAGGTTATATTTTGGTCCACGATTTAATTGATCCACAAATCGAGCTCTAGCTTCCGATCACACTGATAATACTTCGAGGTTTTCAGATATGGAGAACTCGAATGTGTACTGCACTTCTATCGAAATACTATTAGTTGTGCAGTGACCAATAGAAATGAAGTTATAGGAAAAACGACTTTCTTAGGGTAAATCAAGGGAAAGAGTTCAAACTTGAGCTGTATTTGGCCCATGTCCTATTGGTTTGGCAACGCGTAATAGAAATCAACATTTTAAATGGCAGATTTCACAGTATAATTTTGATATTCAGACAGTCTAGGATGATTGATTTGTATGATTCACTTTTTGAAGTACACATAACTCTCGGATTTAAATCCGAAGTTTCCGCATTTATTTATATCTGTAAGATAGAGATGAATATCCAAAAAACGATGTTCATTGCTGTTTGCCGCCAGATATTCATCTTGTTCGGCTTCAAATTGACGAAGAAGATGGAGAAACCATTCTCAACTTTTCACATCACGATTTACCCAAATAAAATCGACTTTTTCCAGAAGATGATTCTCCAAACAATGTTTTCCATGATAATTTACTCCTTGACAATGTTTGCAAACTGTACGCAGCGTTCGAAATCTGGCCATAAGACTGAAAAAGTCAATGCATATGGAGTGATTCCTATGCCACTACCGATGAGAACTACATGTTTACAGTCGAAGATATACCGAGCACATGATGAATACGGTCCATTGATGACAATCGTTTTTTACTAGAGTGTATCGGTGATCTTCTTGTTGCAAGGTCGTAGCATTTATGCAACAGTCACCATTCGAATCTTCTAGAGATGCAATTACATCCATTCTTTCTTCAGCATTTGCTCTCGCCGGATTCAAATCAGCTCGATGAACTTTGACAGGTGCTTCATCGCCTAGTTTATCTGACATGCCTTTAAATTAGAGTGATGTCATAATCCCGTTACACCGGGTATCCACCACGAAACACGAAGAGTAACCGGGTATTCGAATGAAGCGTATTCACTCCTATCCAATCCTCACCACACTGCGGAGTAATCACTTCATCTATTACCCCGAGGGCAATGACATCCATCACAGCAATGGATAACCATATATGTTTAAAGTTGAGCGTTTTGAGTGGTTTTAGTGTAACGACGTGATTACCCCGGGGTAATACACCAAATCCACTCAAATCGCTCAACTTTTAGGATGTATAGTTTACGTAAGGGGTAATGAAATCATTACTCCTCTTCGTCAATTATATATCATGGGAGTGAATTCACTTGATTACTCCTCGGATATTTTGACAGTTAGCTCATTCTTTCACTCGCTCTCGTAGAAGTTGGACGTATTCTCTTTCACTATATAGTTAAATTTTTGTCCTCTATCAACTTGATAAGTTGACTGTGAGGTCAATAAGTACAAAAACATCTATATCACGGAAAAATGATGAATTATAATATTTATAATAATATGTCATCGGAACAAAAAGATAGAATTTGTGATGATATGGACACACAAATGATGATTGAAAATTTTCAACGACAAGAACAATTAAAATCAACGAGCCCAACATTGGAACAACAAACAATCAATGATTCAAATAGAAATAATCAAAATGATGATAATTGGGAATTTGTACAAAATCGTAGAAATAATAAAAAAAAGAACACTGGAAATAATAATATTGATCACCGTTTACAACCTAAGGAGTTATCTAAGTCAAGTCAAAGTTATTCTTCATCTAACCAAAATCGAATCTCTTCTTCTTCCAACAGCAATCAACATCAAACAAATAAAAGCGAATACCGATTATCAATAACTAATTATGCATTAGATTATGCTTCTAATTACCATTTTCCACCATTTAAATTGGATTGTTATCCAAAAATCAACGGAAGAAAAGAAGGTACAAGGTTGATTAATGATTTAATTAAATTCATTACACCTGGATTTCTTAATCAAAATCCTTGTTTTTCAAAAGATATTTTTGTTGATCTCTGGTGGATCGATCCTGAAGGAAATATTCAATTGATTATTAATTCAACTGATCTTTATGTTTACTTATGTAAAAAAGATCGTTATCCAAATCAATTAAATAATGTTAAAATTAACCCGATTCCACCTAATCATTTACCACCACAACATACGGTGATAATTAAATGGGTTCATAATTCATTCACAGATGATGATATTCGTGATGAATTAAATATGAAATTCGAAAGTATATTCTTCATCGAATCAATGCATGGAACTATTAATGAAAAAAATCGTCATATAAAAGTGGAAATATTAGAAAAAAAAGAATATATTAAAATATTGAATAGTGGAAAAATTAATTTAGGAGGACAATTGTATTCTGTTGATGAATATCTTCCATCTCCACGGATTTTAATTTGTAATCGTTGTAATCTTCCTGGTCATACAAAGAAATCTTGTAGAAATTCGGATGTTGATATATGTCGTAGATGTGGTAAACCAAGATCAAATGTTAAAGAACATATGGATTGTGAAATTAAGTGTTATCATTGTCAGGAAAAACATTTAGCCAATGATTATAAATGTAAAATCATTGATAAATATCGACGTGAATTAATTGATGAGCTTAAGAAACACCCAGAAAGAATGCCACCGGAAGTTCAATTGTTTATTCCAACTGAATATCGTTCCGACGATCGTAAAAAAATGATTTATAATGAAAAAGCTTACCACCAAAATCAATGTATACAGCAACATCATCATTACAATAGAAGTGATGAAGCTGGATGGCCTTTATTGAAAACAAATAATACTCCAGTATCAACATCTGTTGTTTCAACCAACATTAGTATGGCAATTAAAACCTTATCGGAAGAATTAGTAGAAGAAAAGAAGAGATATGAGATCATACAAAAACAAATTGAAGAAAAATATAAAAATGTTGTTCAAACAACAAATCAAGTTTTGCTTTTGGTTAAACAAGTACAACAAACACAAGAAACAATAATTTCGTCTATGAGTAAAGTATTAAATCAAGTTATTGTTCCTGTATGTGGTAAATCATTAGAGAATTTACAATTAGTTATCAAAAAATTAAAAACACGTGTAAGAAATATTGAACTTGATGAAGTACATGAATTAATAAATAATCAAATATCCTGCATAAATGAAGCGTATAAAGAATTTGATCGTCATCAAGAAGAACTGAAAATGATTTCTTACAAACAAAATGAAGCTATGGTAACAGCTATGGACAATATGATTCAACTCATCAATGGATAGTGAAGAAATTAGAAAACGTATGATTTATGTTAATCCTGAGACAATTAATCATTTCAATGGAACTGACATTGAGAAAAATACCCTTTGTTCTATGTTTTATGAATGGAATTCCAGTGTTCATATGAGTGATTTATGCGAGCAGTGGGTGAAAGCTAGACCTAAGCCTTCTTTTGAATATCTTACATTATTAGCGTGGAATTGTGAATGTTTATCTACCCATTTGTCAGATTTTGATCAATTACTTGCTTATTATTCACCTCACATATTTTTACTAAGTGGAGTAGGAAAACAGATACATAAGCTTCCGCATGTTCCTAATTTTAAATGGTATAGTGCAAAAGGAACCAATAGTTTCGGTGGTGTTGGAATTTTAGTTCATCAAAAACTGAGAACTTCGTTAATTGAAGAAACAGTTAACTTTGTCTTGATTCAAATAGAAATCATGGATGAAAAAATTTTCATTGCAAGTATCTATGTACCCCCGGGAAGTATGCCACCATTAGAAATATTCGATAAATACAAAGATAAAGAAATATTTATATTTGGTGACTTTAATGCAAAACACCAAGATTGGAATTGCGAGTGCAATAACGTTTCAGGAAATAAACTAAAAGAATGGTTAATTGATAATGGTTTTGAAACTTTACATCCTTATCAACCAACCTCAAAAAGATCGAATTCTGTAATTGATTTTGGAATAGGAAGAAGTAAAGAAAATTGGGGAATTGAGAGACTCCTTGACGGTAACTCTGATCATTATCCTGTATTGTTTTTATCACCCTTTCCTGCTACTGAAAATGGTGTTTTTAGGAAAACAAACTGGAAACTTTTTACGTTTTTTCTTGAAGTGGTACATTGCTATTGGAATATAATTGTATACGAAATAGATTATAATACCTTCTTTGACATTTTTTCTCACTTTCTAGCAGCCTTGAGTGATAGATGTACTAATTTTGAACAAATCAAAAATTTTAGACCTCCTTGGCCATCTTACCTGGTAGAATTAGTTAGAACAGTAAACAAACTTAAAAGAAGATTTAGAAAAACTAGATTTTTTGAAGATTATAAAACTTTTAAATATTGGGAAAATATATACAAACAAGAAAAAAAAAATTAAATTTGAACAAGATAAGATAGGAAAGAAACTTCAACAAATGAAAGATGGTCAAAATATTTGGTCTTATGTACGTCAAGTTTTTAAACCATATTCGCCGGCGTTCAGAGGACTTAAAACACCAAATGGTGTAGTGAAAAATAATCAAGAAATTGCAGATCAATTAGCAAATTTCTATGAGAAACATTTTGCTGAACCAACATCTGATAGTAAGAATTATTTTCATTTGAAATGTTTAGAAGCATATGAAAATATTAAACATTCTTCAAATCTTCCTTTAGATCAGATTAAGATTGAGGAAGTTATTTTGCAGTGGAAGAAATTTGCTCCCAAAAAGTCATTGGATAGCGTAGAAAATTCTGCTTTTTTACTTAAACAAGTTCCATCTCAGTACTTAGGTACAATCACAGTTCTCTTCAATAGATGTGCGGCTGATGGAAAATTTTTTGAAGGAGCTAAAATTTCAAAAGGTATTTTTCTTTCTAAAGATGGTGTATTTCCAACTATGGATCGCCTTCGTTCTATTTCTCTTCTTCCCAATCTCGGAAAAGTTTTCGAAAGAATCTTAGTAGCCAGAATTGAAAAGTGGTGCAATGATCAAGGTATCCACTTGGATGAACAGTCAGGTTTTACCGCTAACAAACGGTTGCAATCTCGTATTTTAGGAATAGTAGAGGACTTGAGATTAACTATTGCTGCACCTAATAGAGCAGCCCTAGCCCTTTTTATAGATTTTTCAATAGCTTTTGATCGTGTATGGTGGCCAGCATTGTTCCATACTCTAGAAAAACTTGAAATATCTATTGAATTGAGAAAGTGGATTTTTAATTGGCTTCAAAATAGGTGGATGAGAGTATCTCACGATGACTCGAAGTCCAGACTATTTCCTATATTAGTAGGAGTACCACAAGGGAGTGTTCTTGCGGCTCTTTTATTTAGGTTGCATGTGCACTTTTTGCCCCTGCACTTTCCTCAGATAGTAAGCCATCTTTTTGCAGATGATTTAACACTTATTATAAAAAGTGAATTAGAAAAATGCTTATCTGATAATATAAAATACCTTCAATCTCAAGCTAGAACAGTTTTGAATATTCTAGAAAAATTTTCGGATAACTATATTCTTCCAGTGAACGTTGCAAAAACAAAAGCAATGTTAGTTCATAACGTGGTAGTAATCTCAAAACCTGAAATTGAATATAAAGGAATGCAAATTGAGTATGTAACAAATTTCAAATGCTTAGGGGTACATATTTGTGCAAAATTAGGATGGGGAAAATTTATAGAAGATAGACTGCAAAAAGTGAGGAAGTCGTACAACGGCTTGAGAAAACTATTTCATACAATCCCCCAGAACGAGATTAAGATAAGAAGAAAATTATTTCTAGCTTTTTCCCTTCCTCAATTCATTTGGTTATTTTTTTGCTTTTTTCATTTTACTGAGAAACAAAAACAAAAAATAGAACACGTTTTTGGAACAGGTTTAAGGTTGGTGTATTCCCTTTGGGGATATGACGATTTTGCTACCCTTGCGTTAAGTCGTGAACTCTCTATGCGTGATTATTTATTTAAATATTGGATAAGGTTTCAAAATCATTTGGATATATCCCCTGAAGCAGACACTTATAGACAAACGTTAACTGCTTACTTCATTGCGAAATCTCCGTTCAAAACGTATTACAATAGTATGGACTTTAGGAAAAATAGTCGTTTCCCTAATAGACTAGCTGAACGTGCAAAACATATATATCTGGATGTGATATCTTTTATTGATGTTCATAGAAAACAATATGGATTTTTTAAAAAGTCAAGCTTAACTCTAGAATATTTCGTCTTGAAATATTTCTGCGTGAAACCACCGTAAATAAATAAATAAATATGTACGTGAATAAGGACAAAGATTCAAAATCTGATTTTTATGGGTAGATTGACTTCTTTTATCAAATATATATTCTTGTAATGTGCGTATAGATACATGTTCTTGTCAAATGTTAACCTTTATGGAACAATAAACTGAATGTTAAAAAAAAAAAAAAAAATATTTTGACAGTTAGCTCTCGATACCCAGTGTAATGGTGTTATGACATCTATGTATTCATCACATACTGATAAGGTTCTTTTTACCATTATTCTATTGCAAAATCACTTCTCCTTAGGGTACCATTTTGAAAAGAATTTGTTATTCACTTCACAAATATTAGCATGAGAATATATTGTATATAATATGAATTTGTTTTGTGTTTATGGTTATTTTAGCTCGAAGCAATCTACTGCTATGTTAAGTAAGTGTTCTCATAAGTCATGATTTAAAATATAGAGGAAATAAAATAACAACATGAGTCAATGTGGAGAATACAGAAAAAGGAAGTGATATATAATTAATAGCCCGAAAAATTATCATATGTTTTTTTATCAACATAAATGATTGTCAAGTATATATATATATATATATATGATATATTAGCTGTATACCTTTCATTTTGGTATTTGTGCATGACGATATTGTATTAGATTCAAAGTATACTCTTTTCGACATGGCTACATGATAGGGTTTTGAAAAACATCATGGATAGTGATTTCGATCGTTAGATAATAGAAATGAAAGCTTTATCTCTCAGCGATGAAAATGTGTTGAACACTGAAAATATTAACCTACGCACAAACTTAGTAGTGCTATTTACTTCCGAAATCAAAATCGAAATTAGTGGAAACTGTTGAGCAATGTCGGTCACTACTCTCATGCAATAACTGCTAGGTACGTAATGGGATTAGTGAATAAAATAGTTGTGTTGTTACTTATTATGGTTACCTCTCTCTGCATTTGTTTTTGTTCTTCGCAAATTAACAATTGTTAAAATATTGGAAAATGTGGTTATCGTGAACATCACTCAAACTTTTCAAAAGAACTCTCTATAGAACTGCATGGTGGTATCTACTGTAAGAAATTTTCTTTCGTGCAAAAAAAAACCATTGCTATGACTTTTCAAACGTGTACAATATACTGAGATTCGATTACTACAAAAGTTTTTTCGTCAAACCAGGAAGTGTGCGCTTTAGGTAAGTGTTAGCAATTAGTTGTTTTACCTTATATTTCTTATCATATTGATGAAAATCATCAATCCAATCTGAAGAAACAAGAAATTTTAATCAAAAATGTTGTTTGCAATAAGATTTTTCATTAACTTTATGAACTTTGAATTCAAATACCATTTCGTTTTTTCTCATCTGTAGTCACTTCCTGGTTTATCGGGCATGTATTTTTTTTATCGCTTGACTGAGCAATTATTGTATTTGTTCATAAGAATATTTGAGGTCAAGACAACATCATGTTTTATTTGTCGATGAAGAATGACCTTTATTTCTTCTCCAATGATCTCTTTTGACGATGGCATGACTCAAGTTCTTTTTTGTTTTCATAGTTTCAGATTGTATTACTTTTAAGATAAGATGCTGACACTGTTTGTGGTTATCGTTCTCCTCCTCGTTTACAATAGTCAGTGTTTCATGAACGCCACAGCCGATGTTAAATATCATCTAAATAGCAGTTCGATCGGTGTTTTGACATTTACACAAGATAATGCCAATTCACCAGTAAAAATTACTGGTAGACTGACAGGACTTTCTAACAATACTTTATTGGTACGTGTGAAACAAACGAAACAATTCTAATTCTTTTTTCTGAAAATTTCGTACTCTAGGGTTTTCACATTCATGAATTTCCATTAATAGGCAACATAAAAAATTGCACTGCAGCTGGCGGTCACTTCAATCCATATAGTAAGCTCAATAGTCGATTCACAATCACTGTTTGAAATGCCTATTCATCTTGTCCTCTTTTTTTAACAGAAGTCGGACATGGATCTCAAAATGGTACTCTACGTACCCGTCATGTTGGCGATCTTGGAAACATACAGACGAATGCAAACGGTGTAATCACGATTGACATTTCCGATTCTATCATTCAACTGTATAACAATAAACAATCGATTATCAATCTACCCGTGGTTGTGCACGCTGCTACGGATGATCTTGGGCTTGGAACAAGTTCCTACAGTAATACTACAGGGTATATTATAAAACCACTTAGTTGAATTTTGTATTTCTCTGATTCTTCTTTTGACAGAAATGCTGGCGGCCGAGTGGCCTGTGGCAACATTGAGCTTCGAATGAATACATCGGATGGATCGACTCTTCATTCGACCTTCCTAATTACATCGATCACTTACCTCTTTTCACTACTCTTTTCCATGCTACCATGACGAAAGTGTACTCCAGGTTTTCTCTCTAAATAATTTCCTTTTTTTCGTTTATTATTATTATTTTGCTTC
Source organism: Rotaria sp. Silwood1 (assembly GCA_905250075.1). Lineage (NCBI taxonomy): Eukaryota > Metazoa > Rotifera > Eurotatoria > Philodinida > Philodinidae > Rotaria > Rotaria sp. Silwood1. Next base: position 773,212 of record CAJNOP010000058.1, read on the forward strand.
GTGTGCATCTTTTTAATGGATGTGTGGTCCTTTTTATCTGAATCTGCAATAAACAAGAAGTGGTACACAATTAATAGTCCTTCGTTCTTTTCAGACCGCTCAATACGATGACTTCTATTGTGTGAAGAACTCATTCGTAAGAAATATCCAATCATATGTATGATAACATATCGATACTGCTATCGCTCGACTTTACACAGAGAAAATCGGAAAACTCAAGAAATGTCTAGATCAATCATTAGCTTATTATGGACGAGCGATTCAATGGAGTTTTGATGAAGTTCTTTTTGAAATCTTGCAAACCATCTCAGAAGGTTCTACATATATCACTAGGGGTATGGCTCTAGATGTGGTTGTGAATATGCGTATTTTCAATGATAAAGTGACGAAACATATTGATAGTAACAAATGAATAGAAAATTAAAGTCGATCAACCAACAATTCACTTGGAAATTATTACCCTTAATACTCAGTTACATTAAGCAGTCTCACTCAGTCAATTTTATCAATATTATGAAAGACTTTACACAGCATTTTATACCTGCACCGTGAAATTTCAATGAATTTGATAAGATATCCTTGATATCTATCACACAACAGTTTTAGAATCGCTGTCATACCGTATCTACAAGATATAAGTGATAATTTTCAATTTAATCATCAAAATTTAGCAATTCTGTGTGCTGTCAATCGTGAAACCACTCTGTCTGATCAATATTGCTCCTTCTTATCTGTAAGGACTACTGAATAACATCAAACATGCTCAAATCATCGAGTACACAAAGTGAAACATTACATTGCAGTACTAGTGATCTTTGGACGATTGTGATTTCGTTTGAGAATATTTCTTTTGATACCAGCTGCTTTTTTTCATTATAAGAACGTCCAAAAGTATATTCAAAGGAGAAAAACCTATGCATATGGCTGAGCGTAGATCTTCACTCTTCTATAATTACATCTTCGGTTGAAAAAAAGCTTTTTTTTTAAATAAAAAAAATCTGATCAACTCGATCATTTTAAAGTGAATTTATTTTATTGAAGCGAATTGATATTAGAGAAAAAAACACGAAAGTAATAGATCATTTCCATATTTTTTTTCTTTCGTTTCTCTTACTTTTCTTTTTTCTTTTTCTTTTTTTTCGTACCCTTATTACTTTTTTTCTTCGCTGCTACGTATCAATACACCTTACTCTTTTTGATTCTCGTCATCATACTTTATATTTATCATTTTTTTTACTCCTCGATATTCCTATAAGTGTGACTCAATACTCAATACAGTAATATTGTTTTGCGTATGATGAAACACTCTGCATGAATAGTATAGCTTTTAGCTTAAATATAATTTTTTTCGACTATGTAAGCACTTTGAATATTACTTTGACTAACATAATGAAAAAAAGAACTATCATATACGTATCTTGGTTTCCTTAAAGTATCTTATCAAGATATACCAATTTGTAAACTTGTTCTATCTTCTATTTTTGATACTAATTAACAAGGAACATAATTCTATTTTAATGAGTAAGAAACAACCAAATAAACAACATGCAATCAGTAATACTGTTACAGAAGCAATAGATTTTATTTATCAGCGCTTACGTGCTGACATTTTTCGTCTTGGTTCCGTTACACCATCTACTTCACATATATTTTTCGTTTTTGGTGCATCCGTATGTTTAATTTATTTAAAGTGAATCGAATTCTTTTAGTTTTATTTTTCTAGGGTGATTTAGCTAAAAAGAAAATTTATCCAACACTTTGGTTTGTAAAAGAAGACAAAAAAAAGAATTTAAGACTTTGTTTGATTTGATTGTTTAGGTGGTTGTATCGTGATGGACTTTTACCAGAACATATTCGTTTTATTGGCTATGCTCGTAGTCAAATAACAATTGAAAAAATCTTTGAAAATGCTGCTAAATATATGAAAGTAAAAAAAGAATTGTTAATAAATAAACAAAAACAAAAACTTATCAACATTAATTAGGTTCAGGAAGATGAACGTGAAATGTATGAAAAATTTGTCCAAATAAATTCTTATATTGCTGGTTCATATGATAATGGAAAAGATTTTGAAAAATTGAATGCTGAAGCTAATAAATTAACAAAACAACAAAGTGCACATCGAATTTTTTATTTAGCATTACCACCAAGCATATATGAAAGTGTTACTGAATTGATTAGTGAACATTGTCGACCAGAATCGTATGATCAAAATTTGATGTAGTTTCGTTTGTTATTAATTATTTATTTTTGTAGACCAGGTTGGTTACGTTTAATTGTTGAAAAACCATTTGGTAAAAATCTTGAAAGTTCAAATAAATTATCTTTACATTTAAGTAAATTCTTTACTGAAGAAGAAATTTATCGAATTGATCATTATTTGGGAAAAGAAATGGTACAAAATATAATGGTACTTAGATTTGCAAATCAAATTTTATCAAGAGTTTGGAATAGAGATTCTATTGCTGCAATTGTTATTGTTTTTAAAGAAGATATTGGAACACAAGGAAGAGGTGGTTATTTCGATGAATTCGGAATTATTCGGTACGACGTCGTTTATTTAAAAATGTTTCAGGAATTATTCTAAGTAAAGTAAATGATTAGTAAATACGGCACAGACTTAGCCAAATGAAATTTTGACAGGTTTCAGGTCTTATTCGTTTAGTATCTTAGCAAAAGTTGGGCGATGAATTTCAACATTGAAGAGATGTCTCTATCAGTTGTGATGAAAATGTCCTAAGAGGAAACATTCTGAAGTATCTGTTCACTTTATATATATATATACTGATAGGATGGAACTTTTTTTTAGTGAGTTTTCACTTTGAATGAAGAAAATCTTCAGAATTTTTGAATTAAATCTCCAAGATACAAAACTTTTAAGGTACGAATTCCTTGTTATAAGTAGTATGTACAGTATGTACAGTATGTACAGTATGTACAGTATGTACAG